>ONZH01009757.1:0-55000 GCA_900303285.1 Rhinella marina | reverse complement strand
ACCCTCGACACAAATATCCTATCTTGACCTCAGTTCCTGCTCGCATTAAATGATTGAAGCCACTCATACCAAGGAGACCACAAGATGAGGAATTTATCGTGGGACAGAGATTCCCAACTAGACAATTCCTCCAACCTGCAAATCTCCTGAACCTTGCCGATCCACTCCTGCACCGTGGGAGCATTGACAGATAGCCAGTGCAGGGGAATCAATAATTTAGCTGCTGCAAGAAGATGCGCCAACAGTGAGTGACGCTCCAGCTTGCAATTGGCATCTGATAAATTGAAAAGGACCTGTTCTAGCGAAATTGGACCCTGTAAGGAGCAGATCTTAATTATGTATTCTATTATAGAAGACCAGAAGGGAATTATTCCCGGACAAGACCACCAAATGTGATACATGGTGCCCACTGCAGTGTGGCATCGCCAGCACTCCGGAGTGAAAGTGGCATTTGCCTTATGTAGTACATCAGGAGTTTTGTACCACTTGGTGATAATCTTATATGAATTCTCTTGGATGCGAATGCATGGAGAGAAACCATGAGAATTTTTTAGAATCTCCAGTGCTTCCCCTTCAGAAAGGGATCTCCCCAACTCTCTTTCCCAACCTAGGAGAAAACCTGGTTTGTGAGGAGCAGCTGTTTCCAATATCTTTTTATAGAAAGCCAAGATTACCTTTTTCCTAGGGGAAAGCGTCTGGGTGTAGGCATCATACCAGGTAGGAGTGTAATCACTACTAGATGTGTCCAAATATTTCTGGCATATCAGCTTAAAATGAGAATAATGTAAAAAAGACCATTTGATTGGCCCTAAGCAGGCCTGAAGGCTATCCATATTAGGGATCATTCTTTTCACTAGAACATCCCCTACTGCTCTGTCCGCGAAGCATTCCCAAATACCCAGAGTATCTACATAATCCGCTTGTAGATAATACGGCAATAACTTCATGGGCAAGAATGGTGATGGACCAAGGGGAAATCCCATAAAGGCATAAAACCAATTCCAAGTGTGTAACACTCCTTTACACCAATGGGGTGCAGCTTGACCTACTAAGGCCCAGCGTGACTCATGCCAGAAGGCCGCCTGGATCCGAGGAAGCAGCTTCAGTCTGGCAATCTGAATGCCTAATTTGACATTAAATGGATTAACCATTTCAGAATGTAGTCTGAGTTGAATGGCCTTGTAATATGAGGCGATATCTGGAAGGCCAAACCCCCCTTGGTTCTTATGAAGAATGAGAGTGGCATGGGCTATTCGTGGCCTACATCCTTTCCAGATGAAGGAGGAAAAAGTTCTACGAACTGACAGCAGAAATGATGCTGGTAAAAATATTGGTAGTGTCTGCATTAAGTATAACAGTTTAGGCAATATAAATGTCTTTAGAAGGTTTTTCCTCCCCATCCAGGACATGAAAGGGATTGCAAGGGACTTCAATTGTGTCTTAATATCCTCTAACAGTGGAGGATAGTTGATCTGGAAAGCTGCTTGCAGGTCCTTAGGAATTTTAACCCCTAGATATTCGATGAAAGAGTCATGCCACTTAAAAGGGTACTCCCCCTTCAATCCATTTATCACCCCTGTAGGGATATTCACCCCCATCGCCACACACTTGGTTAGGTTTATTTTAAAATTAGACAATTGCCCAAATTCGTCAAATAATGCCAAAATCGCAGGAAACGCCCGAACCGGGTCTGATAAAAAAAGTAGCATATCGTCAGCGAAAGCTGCAACCGAATGTGTAGCTGACCCAATAACTAGTCCCTGAATCTCTGCACTCATCCTGATCTTTTGGATCAGTATTTCCAGGCATAAAATAAATAGGGTAGGGGAGAGAGGGCACCCTTGACGGGTTCCATTGCTTATCTGAAAAGTAGAGGAAAGGACCCCATTCACCCTGACCTTTGCACGAGGGGAGGAGTACAGGGACATCACTGCTATAATGAATGGGGCAGGAAAGCCAAATTTTTCAAGAGTTGCCTCCATGAATCTCCAGTCAACACGATCAAATGCTTTCTCTGCGTCAGTGCTCAAAAGCGTGAGTGGAGATCCAGAAGAAATAGCATGATCCAACGCCTGAAATACCCGAAAGGTGCTGTCCCTGCACTCTCTCCCCCCCACAAAGCCAGACTGCTCCGGCGAAATCAGCTTGGTCAAGAAAGGGGCTATTCTATGGGCCAGCAGTTTAGCCCAGATCTTAATATCATTATTTAGTAATGAGATGGGCCTGTAACTAGAAGGTACTTCTGGGTCTTTGCCAGCTTTAGGCAAAATCGTTATATGGGCTTCTAAAGCATGAGGGTCAGGTCTGTTTCCTGCGAGTAGGGCATTAAAATAGGATACCATTCGGGGCCCTAGAACATCCTTAAATTTTTTATAATAAGAGGCGGGAAGTCCATCTGGCCCAGGGCTCTTATTAGATGGGATGGAGCTTAATACCTTCTGTAGCTCGTCCAAAGTGACAGGAGCCAGTAGAGCATCGCAATCAGATGGGGATAGGGAAGGTAAACTCAAATCTGACAAAAACTTTGTGATGCTCTGAAGCCACTCAGAAAGCCCACTGGGGGGTTCCGGAGGCCGTATGTTGTATAAGGAATGGTAGTAGGAGGAGAAAATTTTTGTAATGTCCATAGTAGACTTCACCACCCTACCCCCGGAGTCTTTCATTTGCAATATGTGAGATTGTTCAATGCGTTTCTTGACTAAAGCGGACATGATTTTATTGCCCTTTTCACCATGTGCGTAATATTTATGTTTGAGTCTGGTATAAGCCCGAGCAGCTTTCAGATTAAGCAGCGTTTTAAGGTCATTCCTCAATTGAACCAAGACAGCCAGATCTTGTACAGCTAAAGACCTTTTGTGAGATTGTTCTTTCTGTGCTATCTTGGACAAAAGAGAAGAAACCTGTTCCAGACGTTGCTTCTTCAGGTGAGCACCAAGTGCCACAAATTCTCCCCTAATCACTACTTTGTGCGCGTTCCAAAGGGAAGGTGGCGAAGTCTCAGGTCTGTCGTTGAGGGAGAAATAGTCTGCCAATTTACTAGTTATCTGACCGACTCTGGCAGAGGAATCTAGAAGGGTGGGATTCAATCTCCATGTCCATTCCCGTCCTAGCATTCCAGGAAAGGACATCGATACAGTAACCATAGCGTGGTCAGAAACCGTGATATTGTGAATATCAGCCTTATGAATATGAGGTAGAGCCTTATCCTGAGTGAAAAAGTAGTCTAACCTCTGATATGACCTATGAGGGTTCGAATAAAATGAGTAGTCTCTCCTGTCACCATGATAAGACCGCCATACGTCACTCAGGTCCAGCTCCCTCAGTTTCTTATGAATACCCTTTAATGCCCTATATGAAATTATTGATCTCTGAGCAGAGGAGTCCAGCAAAGGATTCAGGGTTAAGTTAATGTCCCCTCCAACAATCAGTAGACCTGAAGTAAAGGCAGAGATGATCTGTAACATTTCCCTAATCCAGGTAACTGTCCTCTTATTGGGAGCATATAATTTACAGATGGTAATTTCCGTATGGGCAAGTAAGCCCCTAATCAGAAGATAACGCCCTTCCGGATCATTCAGCTCAGAGATCAAAGTGAAGGGAACATTTTTGCGAATGCCTATGCTAACCCCTCTAGATGCTTTGCGGTCATAACAGGAATGGTACCATTTTTGAAAATAAGAATTGGAGAGTTTAGGGACATGGCCTACTTTAAAGTGGGTTTCCTGCAATAGGACAATATCAGCCCCAGCCCGTCGTACCTCTTGGAATACCCTGCTCCTTTTCATAGGGTTGTTGCAGCCCTGGACATTGAAAGTAGCCAGATTAAGCTTTAGTGTCGACATTATGATATACTTGTATAAGAAGCATCATTCTGGAATGACTTAAGACCCACATTTGAACTTGTGGGACTAAAATATAGGAAAAAACATAAACAACAGCCCCTACCATAAGGTAAGATGCAGCATGTTGAAATAACCAACATAGGGCTCTACAGGGAGCCAATAGTGGGGAGGTAAATCTACACATCAGAGATGCCTGATCTGTACAAGCACCACCCATTAGCCTGATGGCATAAGAAGAGAGGGAAAACAAAAACTATCCTAATGCACTAGTAGGAAGACATAACAATAAGGCAACTCGTCCTCCATTACCAGAGCATGCAAAGGTCACTGAAGTGGCAGGATGATGAGAATTAAAGCTATACATAAGAATATGAGCTATGAAAAAAGAAAAGGCATTAAATACTATAATAAACAAGAGGAACCTAGGACTGCCTAGTAAAGTCAGTCAGCAACATCGCTTGAGAAAGGTCTTCTTTTCTCCCGTCTGGATCTTTTTCTTGTGACCGTTGACCAAACCGGCGGGGTAACAGGGATATGTAGTTCCTCTGGCTCTGGTAGGGGTAACCAAGAAGGCACTTCAATCGGTGTAATATCCAGGGAGTCCCATACAAGCTTGAGATCTTCTGGGGAGCGGACCACTAGTTTCCGATTCCCAGCTGTGATCAGGAGCCCAAACGGGAACAGCCATCTGTAAGGAATCCTGGAAGAGCGGAGTAGATCTGTAAGTGGCTTAAGAATCCTCCGTTTTTGGAGGGTCGATGCTGCAACATCTTGGTAAAGTTGAAGTTTCGCTCCATGGAAGATAATCTCCCCCTGCTCTCTGGCTTTGTGAAGAATAGCCTCCGTGTCTCGGAAACTGAGCAATCCACAAATAACATCTCTAGGATTCTCAGAGGGTGAAGGCTTTGGGCGTAAAGCTCGGTGTATTCTTTCTATAACCAAATGTTATCATGCGCTTGCTCCAATGATTCGACTCTGTCCCCAATATGGCGGACGTCCGCCTTAATAGCTGAAATGTCGGACGCTATAGGGGCCAAGGCCCGACTCAGAGCAAGATCCAGATAGTCTCTGGTGAGTACCGGAGATTCACTCACCCGCCGCTGATTATCAGCTTCTGTATCAATGTCCGAGTCGCTGGCTTTCTCTGCCAGGTAGGCCGCGCGGTCCGGGTGCTTCGGCGCCATCTTGGCTACGCGCGCTGTCGATGGTGCCTGAGCTTTATTCAGAAATTTATCCATGTCAGGTCGTGAATCAATGGAGGAAAGGTGACCCTGAGTCTCACAAATGTTTGTCTTGGGCTGAATCTTCACCATTCCTATCGGATAGTGCTGCTTATCAGGCTAATCGGTGCTTGTCGGCCGGAGCTCCGCTCTCACACAGCCGCCATCCACAAAATCAGGCTCCGCCCCCCCAAATTAGACCCATCCTTGACCACTTCAGCGCCAAGTTTTCTGAAGTGTACACCCCAGAAGAAAACATCTCTATAGATGAGTCCCTGTTGCATTTCAAGGGGAGGGTAAATTTCCGCCAGTACCTGCCCAACAAGCGGGCAAGGTATGGCATAAAAATATACAAGCTCTGCGAGAGTAGGTCTGGGTACACCTATAGGTTCTGGGTTTATGAAGGCAAAGATTCACGGATAGAACCCCCAGAATGCCCCCCTGGCCTATCAGTTAGTGGAAAACTAGTGTGGGACTTGCTGCACCCACTGCTGGATAAGGGTTACCACCTCTATGTGGATAACTATTATACCAGCTTACCCCTCTTCATGTCCCTAAGTGCCAGGCGTACTGTGGCTTGCGGCAAAGTACGCAAAAATCAGAGAGGCCTCCCTAGATCCCTGGTAGGGCAACCACTGAGGAAGGGTGAAAGTAGGGCTCTCCTCCATGAAAACATGATGGTGGTTAAGTACAAGGACAAGAGGGACGTCCTTGTACTGACCAGCATTCACCCCAACACCAGCTCCCCTGGCGCAGTACATGGTACCACTACCACTGTTCTCAAACCGGACTGCATCCTGGCCTACAACAAGCACATGGGAGGAGTTGATCTTTCAGATCAAGTTCTGAAGCCCTACAACGCCACACGAAAAACCAAAGTGTGGTACAAAAAACTAGCCGTACACCTTATACAGACGGCAATGTACAATGCGTACGTGCTCTATAAATCCGCAGGACACACGGGAACTTTCCTTCACTTTCAAGAAGTAGTGATCAAGGCCCTAATTTTTCCCCAACCAAGCAGAAGAGGCCCCCAGTACTTCTGCAAGTTACGGTGCCCGAGTTGTACCAGGACAACATTTCCCTGGTGAAGTTCCCCAGACAGCGAGGAAGGGAAGGACTCAAAAGCGATGCAGGGTGTGTTCCAAAAGGGGGATTAGGAAGGACACTATATACCACTGTGAAACCTGCCCTGAAAAACCTGGCCTGTGCATCAAGGATTGCTTCAGAATCTACCACCAATCCATGGATTAGTTTCATCCCTGATGTACCCTGAAATGTTTTCACTTTACACCTCACATTTAGTCTCTGTATCTTACATATCCACTTTTCACCATCACTACATATTCATTTCTGTGAGACCCCAGTTTGTGAAAAAGTACCCTTTCTACCACTTAAAATGTCCGTATGGGGGTGCTCTTTTCAAAATGGGGTCACTTCTTGGGGTTTTTAGTTGTTGGGGACCTCAGGAAATTTTTAAAAGCAACATGGCAATTAAAAAACCATGTCTGTTAAATCTGGCCTGCAAAAAACACATTTTGCAGTTTGCCTTTGGTGGCCTGCTGTGCGCCCATACAGCGGGCTACAAGCACAAATGGGGTGTTGTTTTAATGGGGAAAAAATGGGGAACATGCATTGGGTGCATTTTCTCCTTTAACTCCTTGTGAATCTGAAAAATTGGAGTCTGCTTGTAATTTTTCATTTTCACAAATGTGTGCTTTGAAATGCTGTTACTTGCATTTCTGCCTTCTGTGAGACCCCAGTTTGTGAAAAAGTACCCTTTCTACCACTTAAAATGTCCGTATGGGGGTGCTCTTTCCAAAATGGGGTCAATTCTTAGGGTTTTTAGTTGTTGGGGACCTCAGGAAATTTTTAAAAGCAACATGGCAATTAAAAAACCATGTCTGTTAAATCTGGCCTGCTAAAACCACATTTTGCAGTTTGCCTCTGGTGGCCTGCTGTGCGCCCATACAGCGGGCTACAAGCACAAATGGGGTGTTGTTTTAATGGGGAACATGCATTGGGTGTATTTTCTTCTTTAATCCCTTGTGAATCTGAAAAATTGGGGTCTGCTTGTAATTTTTCATTTTCACAAATGTGTGCTTTGAAATGCTGTTACTTGCATTTCTGCCATCTGTGAGACCCCAGTTTGTGAAAAAGTACCCTTTCAACCACTTAAAATGTTCGTACGGGGGTGCTCTTTCCAAAATGGAGTCACTTCTTGGGGTTTTTAATTTCTGGGGACCTCAGGAAATTTTTAAATGAGACATGACACTAAAAAAACCATGTCTGTTAATTCTGGCCTGCAAAATCCATTATTTTACTGTTTGCCTCTAGGGTCCTGCTGTGCGCCCATACAGCGGGCTACAAGCTCAAATGGGGTGTTGATTTAATGGGGTTAAAATGGGGAACATGTATTGGGGTGCATTTTCTCCTTTAACTCCTTGTGAATCTGAAAAATTGGAGTATGCTTGTAATTTTTCATTTTCACAAATGTGTGCTTTGAAATGCTGTTACTTGCATTTCTGCCTTCTGTGAGACCCCAGTTTGTGAAAAAGTACCCTTTCTACCACTTAAAATGTCCGTATGGGGGTGCTCTTTCCAAAATGGGGTCACTTGTGGGGTTTAATTTCTGGGGACCTCAGGAGTTATTCAAATGAGACATGTCTGTTAATTCTGGCCTTTAAAACCCATATATTGCTGTTTGCCTCTGATGGCCTGCTGTGGGCCCATACAGCGGGATACAAGCACAAATGGGGTGTTGTTTTAATGGAAAAAAAGGGGAACATTTTCTCCTTTAACCCCTTGTGAATCTGAAAAATTGGGGTCTGCTAGTAATTTTTCATTTTCACAAATGTGTGCTTTGAAAAGTTTTTACAAGTGTTTCTGCCTTCTGTGAGACCCCAGTTTGTAAAAAAGTACCCTTTCTACCACTTAAAATGTTCGTACGGGGGTGCTCTTTCCAAAATGGGGTCACTTCTTGGGGTTTTTAATTTCTGGGGACCTCAGGAAATTTTTAAATGAGACATGGCACTAAAAAAACCATGTCTGTTAATTCTGGCCTACAAAATCCATATTTTGCTGTTTGCCTCTAGGGTCCTGCTGTGCGCCCATACAGCGGGCTACAAGCTCAAATGGGGTTAAAATGGGGAACATGTATTGGGGTGCATTTTCTCCTTTAACCCCTTGTGAATCTGAAAATTTGGGGTCTGCTTGTAATTTTTCATTTTCACAAATGTGTGCTTTGAAATGCTGTTACTGCCATTTCTGCCTTCTGTGAGACCCCAGTTTGTAAAAAAAAAAAGTACCCTTTCTACCACTTAAAATGTTCGTACAGGGGTGCTCTTTCCAAAATGGGGTCACTTTTGGGGGGTTTCTACTGTAGGGCCAGCTCAGGGGGTCTTCATGTGCGACATAGCTCCCAATTATTATTCCAGCTAATTTCGCTCTCCAAAAGCCATATCGTGCTCCTTCCACTGTGAAGCCTGCTGTGCGCCAGTACATTGGGCTACGAGCACATATGGGGTGTTGCCGTATTCGGGGGGAAATGGTGATCAAAATGTGGGGTGCATTTTGTCCCGTTACCCTTTGTGAAAGTGAAAAATGTGGGTGTATAGCAACTTTTTTGTCAAAAAATTGCAATTTTTCATTTTCACTTCCGCGTGAATCCTAATTATAGGAAAAACCATTGAGCTCAAAGTGCTCACCACACACCTTGAAAGATTCCTTAAGGTGTGCTCTTTCCAAAATGGGGTCACTTTTGGGGGGAATCTACTGTAGGGCCAGCTCAGGGGGTCTTCATGTGCGACAAAGCTCCCAATTATTATTCCAGCTAATTTCACTCTCCAAAAGCAATATGGCTCCTTCCACTGTGAAGCCTGCTGTGCGCCAGTACTTTGGGCTACGAGCACATATGGGGTGTTTCTGTAAACTCCAGAAATGGGGTAATAGATTGTGGTTTTTTTCGTTGTTAACCCTTGATGTGTTTCATGGAAATTGGATTAAAACTTAAAATCTGCTAAAAAAAAAATGGAATTTTGAAATTTCATTCCAATTCTCTGTCAATTCTCATGGAACACATAAAGGGTTAACAAAGTTAGTAAAATCAGTTTTGAATAGCTTGAGGGGTGTAGTTTCTAAAATGGGGTGATTTATGGGGAGTTTCCACTATATAAGCCCCACAAAGTAACCTTATATCTGAACTGGTCATTAAAAAAAATGGGTTTTGGAAATCTTAAAATTTTAAGATTTGATTCAAATCTTAGAAGCCTTATAAATGTCCTAAAAAAGTAAAATGACATTTACAAAATGATGCCAACATAAAGTAGACATATGGGGAATGTAAAATAATAACTATTTTTGGAGGTATTACTGTGTATTTTGAAAGTAGAGAAATTGAAATTTGGAAATTTGCAAATTTTTCCAAATTGTTGGTAAATTTGGGATTTTTTCATAAATAAAGGTGAAATATATTGACTCAAATTTATGACTGTCATGAAGTACAATGTGTCACAAGAAAACAATCTCAGACTGGCCTGGATAAGTAAAAGCGTTCCAAAGTTATTACCACATAAAGTGACATGTCAGATTTGCAAAAAATCGTCTGGGCAGAAAGGTGAAAACAGGCCTGGGGTTGAAGGGGTTAAGCAAGTTTTAGGCAAAAAAAAAAAAATCTATATTTCCTAATTTTCCTGGTTCTCCTCTGGCCTTTGTTTACCTGCAGTAATAACAATCTCTGCCCCTCCCCCTTCCTGCTATGCAAAGGCAGTGAATACGAGAGCTGGCCTGAGTGACATGTCTGCTGGAATACTCAGCAGCATGTGGTATGTGTAGGACTACAAGTCCCAGCTGTACAATTACACTGCTGATACATACAGGGTCTTCCCCCTACCTGTTCTTGTACAATACTCTTTACATCTGCAGCTGCTGTTGTAAAGCCTTCAGTGTGTTCTGGCTGAAGGGGTTAATGTTTTATCTGAAAGAATCCAGGGAGAGAGCAGATAGCAGCGGCAGAGCAGGGGGGCGTGGCCAGCACAGTGACATCTAGTGTACAGGCTCTGTGCCTGCGCCACCAATATAAGATTAGCAGGGAGGCAAGCTGACATCACAGGTCATGTGACCCTCAGTGAAATCGGATAAACCAGCAGCTTTAGAAGCAGAAAGTGTATCGAAAAGCTGTTGTATTTGACTAGTTAGAAACATACAAAGGACAAAAAAATAACTCGGACAACCCCTATAAGAGCGATTATAACCATGGAAATGAACAATGTATAATATGATGAAAAAATGAATCTCCTAAGGAAAGGAAGTAATATGGACAACAATAATACATTAGTGTCTTTTATTAACTTCATCTAAACAATAAATGCCATTTGCTGAATTGAGACATCCCCTTTAAGTCCCAGGCCAATTTTTGCAAATCTGACATGTGCCACTTTACGCGATAGTAAATCTGGAATGCTTTTATTTATCAAAGCCATTCTGGGAATATTTTCACACTGTACTTCATGTTAGTGGTAAATTTAAGTCAATATTTTTTACCTTTATCTACAAAAAAAATTCTCAGATTCACAGAAAATTTGCTAAAACGTTCAATTTTTGAACTTTGAATTTCTCTGCCTTCAAGATGGATTGTGACACCTCATAAAATAGTTATTAACATTCCCCATATATCTACATTATGTTGGAATAATTTTGTCAATGTAATTGTATTCTTTTAAGAGGTTAGAAAGCTTAGAATTAAGGAAACAATTTTAAAATGTTCAAGAAAATTTCCAAAACCCACTCTTTAAAGAACCAGTTCAGTTATGGAGTAACTTTGAGGGACTTATATAATTGTACCCATTCATAAATCATCCCATTTTAGAAACTACACTCCTCAAGGTATTCAAAACTGATTTTACAAACTATGTTGACTCTTTAGGTATTCCACAAGAATTAAAGCAAAATGGAGGTGAAATTTTAAAATGTCACGTTTTATTTTTTTGCTGATTTTACATTTTAATCCTGCAACACAGCAACAACAAAATAAACCAATATTTATTATTCTGATTCTGCAGTTTACAGAAATACCCCATATGTGGTTGATAACTGCTGTATGGGCACACTGCAGGACTTGAAAGTGAAAGAGCTCCATGTGGTTTTTGGAGGGGAGATTTTGCTGGAATAGTTTTTGGGCACTATGGTTCAATTGAAGAACCCCTGAGGAACCCCTAGAGTGGAAGTCTCTAAAATGTGACCCCATTTTGGAATTTACACGCCAAGCAATTTTTCAAGGGGTGCAGTAAGGACTTTGTAAATTTGACGAAACGTCTTTTGGGCCAAACACTTGGCTGCAAAAAAGGAAAATTACATATTATACAAGAAAGTTGATTTAAATTGTTCATTTTCACAGGTAGTACATAGTTACATAGTGAATACGGTTGAAAAAAGACATAAGTCCATCAAGTTCAACCAAGAGATAGGTGGGGATGTGAATCCCAGAAGGAAGTGTACCGAACATGAGGTCTGTTAATGAGATGGATTTATTGTATATATTTTAAACACCTAATTATCACTATGATCACCTGGCACAATCATGAAGCACTTTATGTAATACACAGGATATCGTTATTAAAAAGACACTTTATGGGTGATCATATGATATATAAAAATCATGCAATATTAATTATGTATTTCGATCATGTTCACTGTTCAGATTTGAAGTTTTGTAAGATGTTTTTATGGATTAAAGGGGTATTCCCATCTCACAAATGCAGTCTGTATAGTTAGATATAGCCATACCAATATTATTACTAATAGAATGTATTTATATAAAATGTACCATTTAGAAGATTTTCCTATTTGTATTTCCATTGTCCCACACACATCAGTCAGGCCGTTGCCCCTGGTTACGACCACTGCGGCCATGTAGTAGTGGTGGCCGGCTTGCTCCTTTTCAAACCTGCTGTCAGGTAACTGCTGTATTGTGAACACACATGACATGAACATGCGGAGACACATATTAGGATTGTAGCATTTTCCTGTTCCAAGATCAATTCATCTCTATGGAGCAGGATCCGTTTATAAAGTCTGCGTTTTGGACGGATCCTGACCATTGTGTTTTGGACTGGTAGCGTCCAAAACGCAGATGTGTCTCCACATGCTCATGCAATGTGTGTTCACAATACAGCAGTTACCTCAGAGCGGGATTGAAAAAGGAGCAAGCTGACCACCACTACTACATGGCCATGGTGGTCGTAACTAGGGGCAATGGCCTGACTGATGTGTGTGGGACAATGGATATACAAATAGGATAATCTTCTAAACGGTACATTTTATATAAATACATTCTATTAGTAATAATATTGGTATGGCTATATCTAACTATACAAACCACATTTGTGAGATGGGAATAACCCTTTAATTATGTAATGAATTCAGCACTAAGCACTTTATTGATGGCACTATTAATACTATGGTTGTAACTTATGTGAATACAGCTTGAAAAAGATTGCAGTGAGCAATTGAAACGTTGCTGGATGGGTGAATAAACCACTTGTTATTTATGGAATTTGGAGTGCTGCCTTCCTTTATCTACATATTTACAATAGGTA
Source organism: Rhinella marina (assembly GCA_900303285.1). Lineage (NCBI taxonomy): Eukaryota > Metazoa > Chordata > Amphibia > Anura > Bufonidae > Rhinella > Rhinella marina. The sequence continues at coordinate 42,343 of ONZH01009757.1, read as the reverse complement.
AATATGGTCCCCGGTTTCTGAAGGAATTGCACCCACTGTTGGATAGTGCTGCTTCCTACTTCACTTTGTTTCTATATTATATATATCTCTAATAGTAGAGATTAATAAGGGATGAAAAAATGATAGTGTACTTTGAATAAAAATGGGGATATGTCTGCATATAAAGTGAGATGGGGATAAAAAGGTAATAAAATGAAAAAAATATATATACTAAAAATAAAGATAAAAATAAACATGAGTTAGGGACCCAATGTGTAAAAAACACGGTACTTAAAGATACAACATTGAAAACAGCACAAATTGATTTTCTAGTCGAGGGCCTGAATTTCATACTGAAAAATAATTATTTCATATACAACAATAGAACTTATCATCATTGCAAAGGGACCGTTATGGGGACACGGGTAGCGTAATCCTTTGCAAATATCTTTGTGGGGGCATTCGAGGATATTTACAGTTGGAATCACACAAAATATAAAGGTCATATAATATACTGTAGAACAGGGGTCCCCAACCACCGGGCCAAGGGCAGGGGACAAGGAGATGAGCACTTCCATTGTAGAAGCGCTCATCTCCATAGTCATCTGTATCGCCGTCCTCAGGACTGCGATACGGATGCCTGTGCTGCGGCAGGGGCGTGAGAGGCGTCTCCCCTGCCCGTTCCTCTGATAGGCTACAGGCACTAGGCCTGCAGCCTATCAGAGGCCAGCTCATGAGCCGTACAGAGCAGGACACAGGCCGGAGGAGGCCTGCATCGCATCGCTACCAGCACCATGGAGGTAAGTATAAGTGTTTGTTTTTTGTTTTTTTTTGTTTTTTTAATTGGACAACACTGAACTTCTTACTGGCACTGTGGGGGCACTGCTTATATTATTGAGGGGGTATTTATGGGGGACACATTTTATTACCATATTTTTGGAGGGCATATATGGGGCCCTTCTTATTGGAATATTATTGGGGCATCTATGGGGGTCCTTCTTATTGGAATATTATTGGGGGCATCTATGGGGGCCCTTCTTATTGGAATATTATTGGGGGCATCTATGGGGGTCCTTCTTATTGATATATTATAGGGGGCATCTATGGGGGCACTTCTAACTGGTACATTATTGGGGGACACTGTGGGGGCATCTATGGGGCACTTATTGGTATATTATTAGGGGGCATCTATGGGGGCACTTATTGGTATATTGGGCGGCATCTATGGGGGCCTTTCTTATTGGTACATTATTGAGGGTACTGTGGGGGCATCTATGGGGGCACTTCTTAATAGTACATTATTGGGGGCACTTTTCACTGGCACATTGTGGGGGGCATCTACTGTGGCCTCAAAGAAGAGGTATTTTATATGGGGGGCTCAAAAAAGGTTGGGGACCACTGCTTTACAAGATACATACAGTGGAGGAAATAAGTATTTGATCCCCCACTGACTTTAAAAGTTTTAATACTAAAAAATAAATGAAACGTCTCATAATTTTATGCCAGCTTTATTTTAACAGTACCACATAGAATATCAAAAGAAAAACGGAGAAAATTACATGAAATGAGAAATAAAAAATAATTTGCATTTCTTTGAGGGAAATAAGTATTTGATCCCCTAGTAAAACCATGACTAATGTTGGCTCCCACAGACCACTGACACAGCCTAATCACAGTGAAGTCATTACCTGGATGAGAGACACCTGTCCCAAATTGTCACCTGTATAAAAGGCCACCTGCCAACAGTCTCAGTGACACTCCAACATCTCCACCATGGACAAGACTAAAGAGCTGTCTAAAGATGTCAGGGACAAAATTGTTGACCTACACAAGGCTGGAATGGGCTACAAAGCCATAAGTAAGAAGCTGGATGAGAAGGTGACAACTGTTGGTGCAATTATTCGGAAGTGGAAGAAGTACAACATTACTGTCAATCGACCCAGGCCTGGAGCTCCATGCAAGATATCACCTCGTGGAGTCTCATTGATCATGAGAAAGGCTAAAAATCAGCCAAGAACTACATGGGAGGAGCTGAGTAATGATCTCAAGGCAGCTGGGTCCACAGTCTCCAAAAAAACCATTGGTAATACACTGAGACGTAATGGTTTAAAATCCTGGGAGAAGGTGCTGTGGTCAGATGAGACCAAAATTGAGCTCTTTGGCCTCAACTCTACGTGTTTGGAAGAAGAAAAATACAGAATATGACCCTAAGAATACCATCCCCACCGTCAAGCATGGTGGTGGAAGTATTATGTTTTGGGGGTGTTTTTCTTCTAAGGGCACAGGCCAACTTCACCGCATTGACGGGAAGATGAACGGGGCCATGTATCGCAAAATCCTGGGTGACAACCTCCTTGCCTCCGCCAGGGCACTGAAAATGGGTCGTGGATGGGTCTTTCAGCCCGACAACGACCCAAAACATACAGCCAAGGAAACAAAGGAGTGGCTCCATAAGAAGCATATCAAGGTCATGGAATGGCCTAGCCAGTCTCCTGACCTCAATCCCATCGAAAATCTATGGAGAGAACTGAAGCTTCACGTTTCCAAATGCATGCCTAAAAACCTTAAGGATATGGAGATGATTTGCAGAGAGGTGTGGGCCAAAATTACTCCTGAAGTGTGTGCAAACTATAAAAAACATCTGACTGCTGTGCTTGCCAACAAGGGTTTTGCCACCAAGTATTAAATGTTGTTTTCCTAGGGGATCAAATACTTCTTTCCCTCAAAGAAATGAAAATTATTTTTTATTTCTCATTTCATGTAATTTTCTCCGTTTTTCTTTTGATATTCTATGTGGCACTGTTAAAATAAAGCTGGCATAAAATTATGAGACGTTTCATTTATTTTTTAGTATTAAAACTTTAAAAGTCAGTGGGGGATCAAATACTTATTTCCTCCACTGTAGATGATCTCCATCATCTGGAACGGAGATGAGGATACAGCTATGGATTTCTGCCAAACCCTCAACTTCACCGATTAGGGAATTTCTTTTACCCCAAACTATAACAGATCAGTCATCAAATTTTTAGACATCGTAATCACTAGTACGAATGATAAACTAACCACCAAAACATATTTTAAAACCACTGATACAAAGGTAAACTACCACATTTTTGTGCACCTCTGGATATTATGTTAAACCTTTCCCACTGAGGCACCACAGAGAGACCGTGGCTGCAGCCTGGATCACACCGCATGCTGGTTGGGTATCGGAAATTACCAGCAGGGCCGTCTACAGCAGTTGTGACTCCTCACAACCCCTTATGGTAAGCGTATCCTAATCCGGTTTATCTCGGTCCAGAATTGAAATGAAGTTTTAACCGAAACTCGCTTAGGTCAACGCTACTGGCTAGGGACCAATCAGAGTGGTCCCTTGCCGGCAATCTCTCCAATTGGTTAATCTGTGCAGAGTGTGGCAGTGTAAAAATGCTGGTTTCAGGATCTGATCCCAACTCTGGAGATCAGAGCTTGAAATCAGCCATGGCCCCCAATGCTGCCCTATGCGTTCCTCCAGTAGGTGATGGCTCAGTAACAGCTGACACTTTGCTGTGTTAAGTAATGTCATCGCCAGACCCTTATTTCTGATATTTAAGGACTCTATACTGACAGGGAGTGTTCCACAGGATTGGCGCATAGCAAATGTGGTGCCAATATTCAAAAAGGGCCCGAAAACAGAGCCCGGAAACTATAGGCCGGTAAGTTTAACATCTGTCGTGGGTAAACTGTTTGAGGGTTTTCTAAGAGATACTATCTTGGAGTACCTCAATGAAAATAAGCAAATTACTCCATATCAGCATGGCTTCATGAGGGATCGGTCATGTCAAACCAATTTAATCAGTTTCTATGAGGTAAGTTCTAGACTGGACCGCAGCGAATCAATGGATGTCGTATATCTGGACTTCTCCAAAGCATTTGACACGGTACCACATAAAAGGTTAGTATATAAAATGAGAATGCTTGGCCTGGGAGAAAATGTCTGTATGTGGGTAAGTAACTGGCTCAGTGATAGAAAACAGAGGGTGGTTATTAACGGTACATACTCAGATTGGGTCACTGTAACTAGTGGGATACCACAGGGGTCAGTATTGGGCACTATTCTCTTCAATATATTTATTAATGATCTTGTAGAAGGCTTGCACAGTAAAATATAAATTTTTGCAGATGACACTAAACTGTGTAAAGTAATTAACACAGAAGAGGACAGTACACTGCTACAGATGGATCTGGATAGACTGGAGGCTTGGGCAGAGAAGTGGCAGATGAGGTTTAACACTGACAAATGTAAGGTTATGCATATGGGAAGGAATAATGCAAGTCACCAGTACATACTAAATGGTAAAATATTAGGTAACTCTGACATGGAAAAGGACCTAGGAATTTTAGTGAACAGCAAACTAAGCTGTAGAAACCAGTGTCAGACAGCTGCTGCCAAGGCCAATAAGATAATGGGTTGCATCAAAAGAGGCATAGATGCCCGTGATGAGAACATAGTCCTGCCACTTTACAAATCACTAGTCAGACCACACATGGAGTACTGTGTACAGTTCTGGGCTCCTGTGAACAAGGCAGACAGAGCTGGAGAGGGTTCAGAGGAGGGCAACTAAAGTAATAACTGGAATGGGTGGACTACAGTACCCAGAAAGATTATTAAAATTAGGCTTATTCACTTTAGAAAAAAAGACAACTGAGGGGAGATCTAATAACTATGTATAAATATAACAGAGGTCAGTACAGAGATCTCTCCCATGATCTATTTATCCCAAGGACTGTGACTGTGACGAGGGGACATCCTCTGCGTCTGGAGGAAAGAAGGTTTGTACACAAACATAGAAGAGGATTCTTTATGGTAAGAGCAGTGAGACTATGGAACTCTCTGCCTGAGGAGGTGGTGATGGTAAGTTCACTAAAAGAGTTCAAGAGAAGCCTGGATGTATTTTTGGAGGGTAATAATATTACAGGTTATAGTAATAAGTTGTAAAAAAAAAAATAAAAAATATTGGGGGCTAAAGAACATTTTATTGAAAATAAAATGTCTTTTCTTTTTCACAGCCAAGCGTTTCTAAATTCTATGCAACGCTTGTTGGGTCAAATCATTCACTTGACCTCTTGATTCTTCTGCTGGTGTAGTTTCCAAAATGGTGTGACTTTTTGGGGTTTCCTTTCTAGCGGTTCCTTGTGGTCTCTTCAAATGAGATATGGCACCCAAAAACCATTTCAGCAAAATATGCCCTCCAAAAACTATATGGCGCTGCTTTCCTTCTATGTCCTGACGTGTACCCATACAGCAGTTTACAACCACATTTGGAGCGTTTATGTAAACTGCAGAATCCAGGTAAATATTCATGTTTGTTATTGTGTTACAGTAAAAAAATGGATTGAAATGGAAAATCTCCACAAAAAGATGATCGTTAAATTTCACCTCATTTTTTTTCAATTACTGTGGAACACTTAAAGGGTTAAAGTTTCTAACATCAGTTTTGAATAAATTGAGGGGTGTAGTTTCTAAAAATGCAGCCATTTAAGGTTGTTTCTATTATGAAAGCCCCTTAAAGTCAATTCAGAACTGAACTGGGTCTTAAAAACAGTTTTGAAAATTTTCTTGAAAATGTCAAAAATTGCTTCCAAGGGGGGAAAATGGCAGAATTCAATTCTACAGCACAGCTGTAAAAAAAAACCTTTGTTGCCTTTACCGCTTACTCCAGCATCCTGATGCACCACCGGGTAATCCACAGTGTGGTCGCTACAGCTGCTTTCCTTGGAGGATTCCACATTCTTTTCCCTCCATTTTTAAATGGCCACACAGATATTCAAACTGGAAGTGCAACAGCACGTCACACATGTACTACCAGAAGTATGTAATAGCGTCTTGCCACCTTGTGCAGCCTTTCTATCCACTCCTCTATCTGGCTTACTCTGTGTAATCCATGTGTGGAATCACTTAGCGCCTGCCGCAAGAACCTCAGAGAGACCCTGGATCTCTCCGGGTTCCTAGAGTCCTTACCAACCGGAACTACTGTGCGATGGACCCTCCAGGCTACTATTGATCCTTTAACCACCTAACTGTTTTGCCCAAGTCCAGCTCCAGCAGTGGGAAAAGTAGCTAACTGGAGGGGGAGGGCTGTTTTAGATGCTGCTGTCTCCTGAATGGTAGCAGCTAGAAACGTGCAACTGGGGAAGATATCACTGATAGAAATCCGGACGCTGTCAATGCAGCTGAAAGTTAAAGTAAAAGTAGGTTTTACCCGCGATTATGCCTGACTCGATGTCTAACAATGATTTCTATTCTGTGGACTAAAGCCTGGAAGGTCAGCTTTCAAACAAGACCAGTTGCATGTTTCTAGCTGCTACCATTCAGTAGATAGCACCATCTAAAGCAGTCCTTCCCCCCTCCAGTTAGCTACCTTTCCCACGGCCCGAGCTGGACTCGGGCCAACCAGTTAGATGGTTAATGAAAAAAAGTACTGTAGGTCTCCCACTCAATGGACAGAAAGAGAGAGGCTCCACTTTTTTATTCTGTAGGTTTCCTGTTCTTGGCGGCAGATCCTCTCTCTGTGTTGCTGTCGCAAGGGAAGGGAAAAGCAGCAAATACCTGCAGCTTTCATTCCCGACCTAAGCTGTTACACAGCTCGAGATACGCCAGCAAAACGAAGCCCTCTGCTCCTCCTCTCCCCAATCCCTTCAGCTGGCTGATATGTTCGCCAGTGTGAAAGAAGAAAGGGGGGGGGGCAGTAGGGGAAGTGCTGAAAGGCAGCACAGCGGAGAGACATTTCCTCTGTGTAACTGCACATGACCCCAGGGGAAGCTAACATGGACTTTTGTGAATGATATCAACCTTCACTCAGACACTATACTTGCTGAGGACTTGGTTATCTAATAAAAGGAGAGAAAGTACAAAGGACAGATACGTTTTTTGAATTCACTCCTGGTTTTGTCTTCCAAAACTGCATGCAGAAACCTTACCATGCGCCCCTTGTTAATGCATAACAGTAGGTTTAGGAATAGATCACTGTTAATTAGGGTTAAAGTTTTATAGAAAGTTTGAAAATATATACTATATAATCCCCAATAGTTGAATGTAAAAGTTGATTGGTGCATTTTTTCATTTCTTTAACACATGCAATACTGGATGTAGATGTGTGGTATGAACTCACTATATGTTATCTGTATAAGAACGCTTGATTGCAAATTTTAATTATGGTCCAATTTGGTTGCATTATTAGGTTACATTTCTTAAAGCATGGTATGCTGCACTTAAATATAGATTTTGGTAACCTAGAAGTGGTTTGCCATGTACAGCAAATATTTTTTAATACATGTGTATTTTTTAATACAATGTGTATGAAGACCATATATTGCATGGCTTCTGTTCCAGTGTTTTTAGAAACTCAAGCTCTTGTTCATATATATGCTCGAGGTATGTATGAGATTTGCACACATTAATATATCATATGTAGGGTCCATTCACACAACTGTAAGTGGTCCATGCAAAAAGCAGTTCAGCAATATACGGGCACTGACAATGTGAATCTCTTATCACGAATGCAGACCCATTGACATGAATGGGTCTGCTATCCTCAAGATAAGGCACAGTGCTGAGGCACGAATTCCGTGGGGTTTCTGGTCCGTGCCGCTGCACAGCAAAAGATTTTTCGCCAAGTGAATGGGTCCATGCCGCAATACGGAATTCACATGGTTGGTGCACGTGCATTGTGGACTGCAATTTGCAGTCTGCAACGCGGGCGGCTTATGTTTGTGTGACTGCACCCTTACTTTGTGAAAATTTCTGTGTGTTTTTTTTTTTGTTTTTTTTTAAATTCCGATTTGTCACAAAGTTACCTGAAAGTGGACGGTCTGTCAAGGCAATCAGGCTGTCCGCTTTCAGAAAATATGTAGGTTTGAGGGTGCACTTTTCAAGGACTGTAATCCTTGTATTTTATAGATTACTAAATTTCCATCTTTTTTTTCTGCCCCCCTTCCCCTGCTGATTTTCTGCACAGTTTTGGTGCAGTGTCAGAAGGTGTTTTTTTGAGCTTCCGATTCATTTTAATGGAAGAATCAACACAGATTGTGCTCCAAGATAGAGGATGCTGCTTCTTTATTACGCAATGTTTGTTTTTCCAAATGAATTGGAGGCTTCATTTTCTGGTGCAGATTCCACACGGGACAAAAAAAAAAAAAAAAAAAAAAAAAAAAAAAAAAAAAAGCGGCACAAAACGTCATGTGAACAGTCTCTATAATGACCAGCTCTATAAAAATATCATGATCTACCCAATTGAAAAAAAATAAAAATGGTACCAATGAAAATGTCAAATCATCCTGCAATAATGAGCTTGCACACAATACCACTGCCAGAAAAAATAAAAAAAATAAAAATATGGCTCTCAGAAAATGATGACACAAAAACAGAAATAAGACTTATCGGTAATTCGGTTTCCTTGAATCCACCATGATGGCCACAAGGAGATTGACCCCTGACTTATGTAGGGACAGGAAACACATTGGGAGAGAGAGTTTAAATTGCCCCTCCCTCCAGTGTTACAGAATTACCGGTAAGTCTAATTCCGGTTTTCTATTTCTATCCTCCACGACGGCCACAAGGAGATCTAACAAATAACATTAAGGGGGGGGTTGCGCGCTACAGCTTGAAGAACCTTTCTCCTGAAAGCCAAGTCGGTAACAGAAGAAAGGTCCAACCTGTAATGTCTAACAAAAGTACACACGAGGATAGAGCCTGGATTTCCCCTAAACGTCTTGCAGATGTTATTGCAATCAGGAAGGCAGTTTTTTGAGATAAGTATTTTAGGGACGAAGAGTCTAAGGGCTCAAATGGAGGACCTGTTAAGCAGTTTTATACTGTATTTAGATCCCTGTATTTAGAATGCGGGAAGTGAGTGATGGTCTAAGTCTTGAAGCTGCCGACATGAACTTTCTAATCCAGTGGTAGTCCGTTAGAGGGGTATAGTAGAAAGAACTAAGTCCTGAGATTTGTACCTTCAGGGTGCTAGGTTTTAGACCCAGATCAAGACCATTTTGAAGAAAATCTAAGATTGTCTGCATTTTTGGACAAGATGTGTCAGGAGAGGATTCTCCCATCCAGCTGCAGAATTTTTTCCAGACTTTTAGGTAGATCTTTGTAGTGACCTTTTTCCTGCTGCATTTCATAATACTAATCACCTTTTCTGACAGACCCCGACGTCTTAAGGAGTCACCCTCAGGATCCAAGCTGTTAGTTTGAAGATCCCCAGATTGGGATGGCAGACCGGACTTGTTGAAGTATGTCTTTTTGAAAAGGGAAGAATCCAGTGTTCCCATATTGACATCTAACCAGCTCCTTTTGGGCCAATATGGGGTTATGAGTATTGTCATTGTCACTGGATCCTGAGAGATCTTTTGGATTATCCGAGGTATCAATGGGATCAGAAGGAAGGCGTAGGCCAAATCCCAATTCCATTTTATTGAAAAAGCGTCTACTGCCAGAGGATCTTCCTTTGGGTTTAAGGAACAGAAAACGTCTACCTGTGAATTTGTTTTTGAGGAAAAAAGGTATATAGATGGAAGACCCCATTTTTCCCCTGAAGATAAGGGGATTCAAGGCCCATTGTATTGGGTCTATTTTTTTTTTCTGCTCAGGAAGTCTGCTTCCAAGTTCTGGGAGCCCTTCAGATGTACTGCTGTAAGAGATAAAGTGTTTTTCTCTGCCCAGAGTATGATCTATCATGCTAGATTGCTCAGGATTTTTTACTTTGTTCCCCCTTGGTGTTTCAGGTATGCAACCGTAATTATGCTGTTTGAAAAAATTTTTATATGATGGCCTTTTAAGACATAAGAAGCTTCTCTTAGGGTATACCATATTGCGGTTAGCTCTCTGAAATTTTAATTGTGTTCGCTTATATTTCTTGCAAAGGTACCCTGAAAGAGAAAAGAATTTACTTTCGCGCCCCATCCTGACTTGCGTCTGTTATGACCTGGGGAGCAGGGTTTTTCTGCCAGGCGATTCCTTTTTGAAGGTTCTTTTCCTCCTTCCACCAGTTGAGATCCAGTTTCACCTGAAATGGGATACTGATTATTTTGTCTAAGGAGGTTTGTTTTTTGTCCCATCGTTCCAATATCCAATTTTGTAGGGTTCTGGTGTGAGTTTGGCACCAGGATACTGACCCTATGCATGAAGTTAGGAGACCAAGTAAACTCATTGCTGCTCAAATCGAGCAAGATTTTCTTCTTTGGAATTTTCCCACTTTGTTTTTAAGTGAGACACTCTTGTCCTGAGGAAGGAACGAACACTGGAGGTCTGAATCAAGGGGAATTCCCAGAAATAGTCTCTTTGGAGAGGGTAGGAGAAACAACTTTTTCCAATTTACTATCCAGCCCAATTCCTGAAGGCCCTGCAAGAGGTTTTGTGTCTCTCTTATGGCTATTTCTTATGATTTTCCTATCAGCAAGAAGTCATCTAAATATGGAATGATAGCTTTCTTCAGAGAAAGGAAGATGGTTATCATTTCCACAATTATCTTTGTAAACACCCTTGGGGTGGATGAGATGCCAAAGTGGAGACATGTGAACTGGAAAAAATGTAGAACACCTGATGAATCTTTGATTGCAAAATTTTTGAGAATTTTCCTGAATGGGAACGTGGTAATATGCCTCTTTTAGACAGAGGTCATAAATGCACCTTTTACTATTAGCGGAATTATGGAGGGAACGGATTCCGTTTTGAAGCGTCTGTACTGAATCGATTTGTTCAAATGTTTCAGGTTTATAATCACACGGGAGGAGCAGTCTTTTTTTTTTTTTTTTACTGGAAATAGTTTTGAATAGTAGCCTTTGCTGTATTCTGAAGCTGGAACCTCGATTAGCATGAAAGCAATAAATGACAAACAGAAAGCATTTAAATCACTAAAACAGGAGGGGAGCGAGAAAGCATTGAAAAACTATAAGGAAAAAAATAGAATATGTAAAAGAGAAATAAAAACAGCCAAACTAGAGACAGAGAGATTAATCGCCAAAGAAAGTAAAACTAACCCTAAAATGTTCTTTAATTATATAAATGGTAAAAAGTATAAACCTGAAGGTGTCGGCCCCTTACAGAGTAATGAGGGGGGAGTTGCAGGAGCGATGAGGAGAAAGCAAAGCTACTAAATATCTTTTTCTCCACTGTATTCACTGAGGAAAATAAACTGTCAGATGAAATGCAGAATATAAAAGTAAATTCCCCATTAAAAGTGCCCTGTCTGACCCAGGAAGAAGTAGAGCTGCGTCTTAAAAAGATTAAAATAGACAAATCGCCAGGACCGGATGGCATACACCCCCGTATCCTAAGAGAATTAAGTAATGTCATCGCCAGACCCTTATTTCTGATATTTAAGGACTCTATACTGACAGGGAGTGTTCCACAGGATTGGCGCATAGCAAATGTGGTTCCAATATTCAAAAAGGGTCCAAAAACAGAGCCCGGGAACTATAGGCCGGTAAGTTTAACATCTGTCGTGGGTAAACTGTTTGAGGGTTTTCTAAGAGATGCTATCTTGGAGTACCTCAATGAAAATAAGCAAATTACTCCATATCAGCATGGCTTCATGAGGGATCGGTCATGTCAAACCAATTTAATCAGTTTCTATGAGGAGGTAAGTTCTAGACTAGACCACAGCGAATCAATGGATGTCGTATATCTGGACTTCTCCAAAGCATTTGACACTGTACCACATAAAAGGTTAGTATATAAGATGAGAATGCTTGGCCTGGGAGAAAATGTCTGTATGTGGGTAAGTAACTGGCTCAGTGATAGAAAACAGAGGGTGGTTATTAACGGTACATACTCAGATTGGGTCACTGTCACTAGTGGGGTACCACAGGGGTCAGTATTGGGCCCTATTCTCTTCAATATATTTATTAATGATCTTGTAGAAGGCTTGCACAGTAAAATATCAATTTTTGCAGATGACACTAAACTGTGTAAAGTAATTAACACAGAAGAGGACAGTACACTGCTACAGATGGATCTGGATAGACTGGAGGCTTGGGCAGAGAAGTGGCAGATGAGGTTTAACACTGACAAATGTAAAGTTATGCATATGGGAAGGAATAATGCAAGTCACCAGTACATACTAAATGGTAAAATATTGGGTAACTCTGACATAGAAAAGGACCTAGGAATTTTAGTGAACAGAAATCTAAGCTGCAGAAACCAGTGTCAGACAGCTGCTGCCAAGGCCAATAAGATAATGGGCTGCATCAAAAGAGGCATAGATGCCCGTGATGAGAACATAGTCCTGCCACTTTACAAATCACTAGTCAGACCACACATGGAGTACTGTGTACAGTTCTGGGCTCCTGTGAACAAGGCAGACATAGCAGAGCTGGAGAGGGTTCAGAGGAGGGCAACTAAAGTAATAACTGGAATGGGTGGACTACAGTACCCAGAAAGATTATCAAAATTAGGCTTATTCACTTTAGAAAAAAGACGACTGAGGGGAGATCTAATAACTATGTATAAATATATCAGAGGTCAGTACAGAGATCTCTCCCACGATCTATTTATCCCCAGGACTGTGACTGTGACGAGGGGACATCCTCTGCGTCTGGAGGAAAGAAGGTTTGTACACAAACATAGAAGAGGATTCTTTACGGTAAGAGCAGTGAGACTATGGAACTCTCTGCCTCAGGAGGTGGTGATGGTAAGTTCACTAAAAGAGTTCAAGAGGGGCCTGGATGTATTTTTGGAGGGTAATAATATTACAGGTTATAGTTACTAGAGAGGGGTTGTTGATCCAGGGAGTAATTCTGATTGCCTGATTGGAGTCGGGAAGGACTTTTTTCCCTAAAGTGGGGAAAACTGGCTTCTACCTCACAGGGTTTTTTTGCCTTCCTCTGGATCAACTTGTAGGAAAACAGGCCGAACTGGATGGACAGATGTCTTTTTTTCGGCCTTATAAACTATGTTACTATGTTATGTTACTATGTCTGTGTCCAGTAATTTTTGAATTTCTGTCCACAGTTTTGATGTGACTCTGGGACCTTGGGTAGTGATCTGGAAACATCTTGGGGGGGTTTCTGGAGAATTCTATTCTGTAACCCTGGAAATGGTGTTTAGACCCCACGGGTTTGAGGTTACCTACTGCCACTGGGGAAGAAACCTCTTCAAACGACCTCCCACTCTAGCGTCATTGTTTTTCAGAGGGTTTATTTGGGGAATTATGAAGGAATCTTCTGCCCCTGCCACCTTTTGGATAGCTCCAATGGCCAGATTTCCCTTTCCCTCTATATGGTCTATATTGGGAATTTTGTGGACACACCCAAAAAAAAAAAAAAAAAAAAAAAAAAAAGAATCGATCTTTAGTGTCTCTTTCCTCCGGAAAACCCTTCTTCTTATCTGCGACTTTTTCTAGAATTTTGTCCAGTACGGGGACGAAAACGTATTCACCAGAGAAAGCTATTGAGCATAGTTTAGATTTTGAAATTTTATCACCCGACCAGGATTTAACCCATAAGGCGCAACTGGCTGAATTTGACAGTGCCCCATCCCGAGCTGCAAATCTAACGGATTCTGCCGAGGCATCCGCTGGAAAAGCTGTTGCTGATTTTGAGAGGGGAATAGAACTAAGAATTTCTTCCCTTGAGGTCTTAAAACATGGACCTAACTACAGAGGTTGCCGCAATGTTTGTTTTAATCGAGTAGGTAGAGGTTTCCCAGGCTTTTTTCAATAGAGAATCTGCTTTGCGTTCCATCGGATCACGCAGTTAGGAGGAATCCTCGAAGGGGAGAGAAGTTTTTTAGACTACTTTTGCTACTTGTACATCTATTTTAGGTGTACCATCAAAGATTTTAGATTCTGCTGGATCAAAGAGAAGACGGTTCCTGAATTCTCTAGGAACCCCTAATCTCCTTTCTGGCTCTAACCATTCATCCAAAATCATATCACGTACATTTTCTTGTATGGGAAAAAACATTGATTTTTTGGATCTCAAACCACCAAACATCTCATCCTGTATAGAATGTGGCTTGGGAATATGCTCAATTCCCACTGTGGCCCTCACAGCTTTTAACAAACCATCCATATCAGCAGATGAGAAGTAGTATTTTCTATCCTCATCTATGATTTCACCATCTGAATATACATTTTCTTCCCCTAAGGGTCTGGAAGATGAAGCCTCCTCATCCAGTTCCTCAGGATCAGAGGATGATGGAATGGAGAGTCTGGGTTTTTTAGGAGGTGCCGCCGAGTGACCGGACACTCCCAAGGAAGCCAGTGATGACTTTATTCCTTCCTGAATTAGAGATTTCATTTCAGAAATAATAGTAGGTTGCTCTTCCTTTAACATATCATAAATGACAGGACTTTCACAATTTCTTTTTGTAACTCTCAGGTAGTCTTCTGTTACAGACTGCGCATTTCAGGGATCTAGTTTTAACTTTAGTCTCCTTAGCACCCTTATGATATAAGAAAGAGTAACCCCACAGCAAACAAGAATGGTGATAACCAGATATAAAATAAGGTTTTTTCCACATAGGGAAATCACGGAGGGTGGACCAGTAGTTTCAGAGGTCTCCATGGTTGGGATCTCAGGCGCTGACATCCTTTGTAGGAGGTATTTTCCTTGGTTCAGAGACAGCACACCAAATTAATGCACTTAAGAAGTTATATTTATCATCATATTCAACACCAGTGGTATTTAGTAGCAATGTTTCGGGCCCTATGGGAGGTGCCCTTCATCAGGCTATTAAATACAAAAGAGACAAAGATACAATTACAAAGTGATAATTTACAAAATTCATGGAACAACATGATATGAGTATAAAACGAAGACATGATTAAAATAAAAAAGGGGAAACATGATTGGGTTACACAAGGAAAGAAGAACATTCAATCAATTCTTGATACTCATGGATGAAGATTGTGGTGACATCATGATTACATGATTCAAAGACATACAGGGGAATCACCAAATTTACATGATTCGAGGGAAGCACAAAACATGGTTAAATAGACCAAAATAGTAATATAGCAATATAGCATACGAATACATGGCTGGAGACAGAGACTTGGACAGAAACAATGGCAGGAGAATTGTTGCTGGTAAAAACATGATGCAAGTGGGTAGGCAATGTAGTAGAATGATAGTAATGATTCCTATTGATAGTGTCAAAGTTGGTGATGTGCTGGATAGGAATATGGGAAATGGGTTTGTATAAAGTTGTGAGGCTAGTAAATTCATATATAAAGAGGAATGCATAAATGAATAAATAAATAAATAAATGAGTGGACCTGTGAGGAGGTCCTTGGGGAAAGAGCAATTATGCTGGGATGTGGGTGGGAGGACAATGTAGATAGCAGGCTGGAAGTAATAGGTATGAGAGAGAAGAGAGGAGCACAGTGCTTATGTGGGGAGCGGAGATGTGGAGACACAGTACAGCGCTCGTGTGAGGAATGGAGATGTGGAGGCGCAGTTCAGTATTTACCTGAAGCAGTATGCACATCGGGGGATCACGGCATCCATCTTAAATGCCTGGGCAGTGCTGTTACGTAGGGTGCTAGAGGAAGGGGCGTGGAGACATGCCGGACATGGCGCAGGGTAAATGGGCGTGGTCACGATCAGTTTAGTAGGTAGTTCAGAGACTAAATTGATATTCGCAGGATGTACCTAGTAAGATAAAGACGCATAGTAACCACATTTAAGGTGCATCATAACTACATTTAAGGTACAGGTAAATAGTTTAAGAGGGTTGTAGACATAAATATCCCTGCCTCAGTAGTAAGATGAATCTATTGAGTACATTGATAATAAATATAGATATATGAAAAGTGTAAAAAAAAAAAAAAAGTGGGTTATGTAAGTATATGTGTTAGTATAAATACATCCCCAGGTATATGTGTTTGTGTGTATTATATATAATTATAATAAATGAAAGCAGCACCGCAATGCACCGCTCCAGATGTGGTCATTTCCTTCTTTAAACAATTAAAGAAATCCGCACACACACATACATACGTACGTTATATGGGGATGTATGTGTCAATTAAGGACTTATGAGTCTTAGTTGGTTTGACAAACTACATAGGGTACTGGTAGGTAGTGAGGAATTAATAATGGCTGGAAAGGGGAGGCTGAGATATGCGTATGAATATACTATACCCATGACGTAATTCAAGAAAGACCAAGTCCGTGCTTCTCGGTTGTCCCCACCTGATACTAGATAAAGGCGAGGTCCTAAATTGGGGAAAAATATTGAAAGAGGTTAGTGACAAACTGAAAAAAGTACATCATGTAACATCGTGAACATCAAGAAAATTTGTAGTCTTTGTTAAGACCTCCTGCATATAACGTATTCAGGCGCCGGATCCATTGCATTTCTTTCTCTTGTAAAAGTTCCTCTCTGTTTCCACCTCTTCTGAGTGGGGCTACCCAATCTATGACCTGAAAACGTAATTGGCTAGGAGTGCGCCTTAGGTCCAAGAAATGTTCTACTAAAGGGGCTTCTTTCTTATTGGTGCGAATGTTGGACTTGTGTTGGCTGATGCGGTCCTTAATTTTTTGGGTGGTTTCACCCACGTATCCCAAGCCACAAGGGCATTTGATCAAATAAACTACAAAATTGGAAGTGCAAGAGAAGTGTCCTCTGATTGTATACTTTTTGCCAGATTGTGGGTGGGTGAAGGTTTTACCCTTCGTTACATTACCACATTGGGCACATCCCAAACAAGGGTTTGTGCCAGGGTTAGCACTCCCTGTTATGGTAGTCTGAGGATTCGGGTTTTTGGGGCCTAAATCAGATCTGATTAGTTGGTCATAAAGGTTAGTAGGCCGTTTGTAGGAAATCATTGGTTTGGAAAGGAAGATGCTGGGTGCACAACCAATTTTGTAGTTCATTTGATCAAATGCCCTTGTGGCTTGGGTTACGTGTGTGAAACCACCCAAAAAATTAAGGACCAAATCAGCCAACACAAGTCCACCATTCGCACCAATAAGAAAGAATCCCCTTTAGTAGAACATTTCTTGGACACACTCCTAGCCAATTACGTTTTCAGGTCATAGATTAGTAGCCCCACTCAGAAGAGGTGGGAACAGAGAGGAACTTTTACAAGAGAAAGAAATGTAATGGATCCGGCGCCTGAATACGTTACACCCAGGAGGTCTACAGACTACAAATTTTCTTGATGTTCACGATGTTACATGATGTACTTTTTTTCAGTTTGTCACTAACCTTTTTCAATATTTTTCCCCATTTTAGGACCTCGCCTTTGTCTAGTATCGGGTGGGGACACCCGAGAAGCACGGACTTGGTCTTTCTTGAATTACGTCATGGGTATAGTATATTCATACGCATATCTCAGCCTCCCCTTTCCAGCCATTATTAATTCCTCACTACCTACCAGTACCCTATGTAGTTTGTCAAACCAACTAAGACTCATAAGTCCTTAATTGACACATACATCCCCATATATATATATATATTCACATCTAGGGATGTATTTATACTAACACATATACTTACATAACCCACTTTTTTTTTTTTTTTTTTTTTTTTTTTTTTTACACTTTTCATATATCTATATTTATTTATTTATCATCAATGTACTCAATAGATTCACCTTACTACTGAGGCAGGGATATTTATGTCTACACTACTACTATGCGTCTTTATCTTACTAGGTACATCCTGCTAATATCAATTTAGTCTCTGAACTATCTACTAAACTGCGCTTGCGCCCTTCCCATTTCCAAGATGGCTTTTGCGCCCTCTTGCCAGTAACTAGAAGCTGACTTGAGCTGCCTTCACGTCACGGCAGTGCGTTCCGTGACCACGCCCATTTACCCAGTGCCAAGTCCAGAGTGTCTCTCCGCCACACTCCACGCCCCTTCCTCTAGCACCCTACATAACGCGCACTACCCCGGCATTTAACATGGATGCCGTGATCCCCCGATGTGCATACTGCTTCAGGTAAATACTGAACTGCTCCTCCACATCTCCGCTCCCCACACGAGCGCTGTACTGCGTCTCCACATCTCCGCTCCCCACATAAGCACTGTGCTCCTCTCTTCTCTCTCATACCTATTACTTCCAGCCTGCTATCTACATTGTCCTCCCACCCACATCCCAGCATAATTGCTCTTTCCCCAAGGACCTCCTCACAGGTCCACTCATTTATTTATTCATTTATGCATTCCTCTATATATGAATTTACTAGCCTCACAACTTTATACAAACCCATTTCCCATATTCCTATCCAGCATTATATCCATTTGTCTCTCCAATCGTACATCACCAACTTTGACATTATCAATAGGAATCATTACTATCATTTTACTACATTGCCTACCCACTTGCATCATGTTTTTACCAGCAACAATTCTCCTGCCATTGTTTCTGTCCAATCATGTGAACATAAGTCTCCTTGTCTCCAGCCATGTATTTGTATGCTATATTACTATTTTATTTAACCATGTTTTGTGCTTCCCTCGAATCATGTAAATTTGGTGATTCCCTTGTATGTCTTTGAATCATGTAATCATGAAATCATGATGTCACCACAATCTTCATCCATGAGTATCAAGAATTGATTGAATGCTCTTCTTTCCTTGTGTACCCCAATCATGTTTCCCCTTTTTAATTTCAATCATGTCTTCGTTTTATACTCATCATGTTGTTCCATGAATTTTGTAAATTATCACTTTGTAATTGTATCTTTGTCTCTTTTGTATCTATTAGCCTGATGAAGGGCACCTCCACTAGGGCCCGAAACATTGCTACTAAATACCACTGGTGTTGAATATGATAATAAAAATAACTTCTTAAGTGCATTAATTTGGTGTGCTGTCTCTGAACCAGGGAAAATACTCACCTATACCCCCAAGGTGGGAGAAGGTAACCCCAGTTGACATGCACCCACAGAAGCCCCAAGTGGACGCGTGCTGTGGTCATCCACGTGAATTCATTCTGTGTAGGAGGCGATGTCCGCTGCCATGCTGGTTTGTTTGGCGTTTTATGCACAAGCCGACTGGAATCCTGCGTTTCCGGTTCCCCCAGCATCCTAGGATCTGCCCCCGATCATGTGACCGCGACACGACAAGTCAAGTGGTGCAATAGAACATACGTACGTACACAAGTAGACGCCCGCACTCCACCTGAGTGTCGGGTGACAGTCTCTTTCACCGCTGCCGAGTCCACCGAGCAGGTAGGAGATCGTGCAGAGAAGTAAACAGGCTCCAGACCAGCCGGGGCAAGTACTTAAATCCTTCCTCTGTCCAGCCTTGGCCCCATGCCGTGGAAGGATTAGGGAGAAATTTTATGACCCCCCCCATGTTTTTTTTAGATCTTGGAGGTGAGGGTAGCCCAGGCTAACGACACCTCAGGGGGTCATAAGGAAAGTAAAAACAATAAAAGAAATGAAAAAAATACGTCAATCTTTACCTCCACCAGGGAGGCCTCTCTCTGTGTGCTGCCCACGTAGTAGGGACAGGAAAAACACTGTAGGGAGTGGGTGGGAGGGGCAATTTAAACTCTGTGTTTTCTGTCCCTACATAGGTCAGAGGTCGATCTCCTTGTGGCATCATGGTGGATGGAAATGGAAAACATGATTTTTTTCACCCCACAGCTTCTACAGTCATTAGCACAAGCTGTGTAAATGACTAGTGTTGAGCAAATCGAGTTTGGATTGCTGTCTCCGAACCCAATTAGTTTGAAAACTTCATCAACAATATAGTCCTACCATAAAATGTATGGGCTCCGCAGAAGTCTCTGCGAACTTACAGCAAATATCAAAAGACTTTCTTCATCTTGCGTCTATGATGCGACACTTCGTTTTTAGCCATAAATTACAGTGCCAAAATCCAAAGCTGAACTCGGTTTTGTGTTTGATTATCAAAGCAGAGTTCAGTTTCAGATTTTGATATTGTCATTTATGCAAATAAAGTGATACTTGAGGCAAATTCAGTACAAAGACAGTAGTATGGAGGCTATATTGTTAACAATGTTGTCAAACGAACATTATAAAGCAATCCAAACACCATAGATCACCACATTGGACCTCAAATGCACATTTTGCTCTTTTACTCTTGAGCCCTCTCATATGTTCAGGCAAAAGATTAGGGCCACATGTAGGGTGCATCTAAAACCAGGAAGCACGGCATAATAATAACACTGGCGCACTCTAGACACAGCACAGTGGGCACTGAAATGCCTTACCATCTGCTGTCAATTAATTTCTGCAAAACACCTGTGGGGTCAAAATGCTCCCTACACCCCTTGGTAAATACTGTGAGGCGGTGGGTTACAAAATGATGTCAAAATTGGGGATTTCTTTTTTATATTTCAACTCAGAGCCTCTGCAGTTGTCGGGCAGTGCTGTATAAATCACCAATCTACAACTCAATGCACATGGCGCTCTTTCACTTTCTGAACCCTGCAGTGTGCCAATACAGCACTTTATGACCACATATGGGGCGTTGCCACATTCAGAAGAAAATAAGCAAGAACTTCTGGAGTGCTTTTTCTCATGTTACCCCTGTGAAAGTTAAAAACCTGGGGCTAAAGCAAAATTTTAGTGGGAAAAAATGTAATTATTCTTTCTGACAGCCAAGTGTTTCTAAATTCTATGAAACACATGTGGGGTCAGAGCACTAACAACACCCCTCAAATTGCATGAAGTGTATAGTTTCCAAAACACAGTCACTTTTTGGGTGTTTCAAATGTAGGGGTACCTCATGGTCTTTTCAAATGAGACATGGCAATCACCACATGCTGTCCGCATCTGTAAGTCCATTCTGCGGCCCTGTAAAAATTGAACATGTCCTGTTCTTGTCTGTTTTGAGGACAAGAATAGGACATTTCTGCAGGAGTAAGAAAATAAATAAATAGGCAGAGCCCCATCGTAGACAATGAGGGCATATCGCTAGGATATGTCCCCATTGTCTGATTGGTGCTGGGAACTGCACCTATATCGAGAACGGTGCAGGGAGAGTTGTGCCTGGAGGACCCCAGGGTCCGGCCACCACCAGGTGCAGCTCCCTGCTGCTCCCATACAAATGAATGGGAGTGCACCGTGAATGCGCGGCCACTGCTCCCATTCATTTCTATGGAGCCGAAGGAAATAGCCGAGCCAGTGCTCGGCTATTTTCGGCAGCCCCGTAGAAATGAATGTAGAGTGACTGTCCGTTACGTCCTCCTGCATTCGGAATGTAAAGAGATCCGTTCAGGATGTCTTTCATTCCATCAGCATTTTGTTTTGTGCCAGGACACAAAAATGCTGCAAGCTGCGGTTTTGTGTATGGTCAAAAAAAAAAATAATATAAGTCAATGGTGACAGATCCGGTTTTTTTTAGGAGCCTAAAAAAAACCAAGTCACCCATTGGCTTTCAATGTATTTAGTGACAGATCAGTTTTTTTTTTACCCATTTTGATTTCACACAACCACATCCTAACTGAACGGATGAATCCTGATGTGCAAATTCAAATCGGATCCGTTTCATTCCGTTATTGAGATCCGCCAGGGTAACAACGCAAGTGAGAAAGTAGCCTTGAATAGAACGCTTTATTTTAAAGGGGTTATCCCACGTAGAATATTTTCTAGAATTCCTAAAAGAGAAAACCTGCTCCTGAAGATGTGTCCGCTTCTCAGGTGAGTACAATTACAGTAATATTTCACTTTAATCACTTGCTTAAAGGGTTATTCTCATTTTAGACAATGGGGGCATATTGCTAGGATATGCCCCCATTGTCTATATCCAGAACGGAGCGGGGAGCGCTGCGCCTGGAGGACCCCAGGTTTCCGGGGGTCCGGCCACCACCAGGCGCAGCTCCCCGCGCCGCTCATGGAAATGAATGGGAGCCAGGCCGTGCATGCGCGGTGCGCTCCCATTCATTTCTATGGAGCCGACGGAAGTAGCCGAGCCAGCGCTCGGCTATTTTCGGCGGCCCCATAGAAATGAATGGAGGGCGGCTGCGCATGCGCAGTGCGCCCTCATTCACTTCGGGGGCTCCGTTCTGGAAATAGGTGCGGGTCCCAGCGGTGGGACCCGCACCTATAAGACAATGGGGGCATATCCTAGCGATATGCCCCCATTGTCTAAAATGAGAATACCCCTTTAAGCAAGTGATTAAAGTGAAATATTACTGTAATTGTACTCACCTGAGAAGCGGACACATCTTCAGGAGCAGGTTTTCTCTTTTAGGAATTCTAGAAAATATTCTACGTGGGATAACCCCTTTAAAATAAAGCGTTCTATTCAAGGCTACTTTCTCACTTGCGTTGTTACCCTGCCGGATCTCAATAACGGAATGAAACGGATCCGATTTGAATTTGCACATCAGGATTCATCCGTTCAGTTAGGATGTGGTTGTGTGAAATCAAAACGGGTAAAAAAAAAAAACTGATCTGATTTCTAAATACATTGAAAGCCAATGGGTGACCTGGTGGGACCCGCACCTATTTCCAGAACGGAGCCCCCGAAGTGAATGAGGGCGCACTGCGCATGCGCAGCCGCCCTCCATTCATTTCTATGGGGCCGCCGAAAATAGCCGAGCGCTGGCTCGGCTACTTCCGTCGGCTCCATAGAAATGAATGGGAGCGCACCGCGCATGCACGGCCTGGCTCCCATTCATTTCCATGAGCGGCACGGGGAGCTGCGCCTGGTGGTGGCCGGAGCCCCGGAAACCTGGGGTCCTCCAGGCGCAGCGCTCCCCGCTCCGTTCTGGATATAGACAATGGGGGCATATCCTAGCGATATGCCTCCATTGTCTAATATGAGAATACCCCTTTAAGAAGCAGAGAAGATGTTGAAGCAGCCAGCTCACAGTACAAATCCCTCCACATACCCCCAAAGTGAGCACGTGTGTCCACCTCAATACACTTACTAAGATGGAACTAAAAGCAAGGGGCACTAAACTAACTTGATTCCTGGAATATCTGGGATAAAAGCATTCTTTTAATTACTGTAGGTTATAAAAGGTTAAAAGGGTTTTCCAAGTTTTTTTTTTTTAACTGATAACCTATCCTCAGAATAGGTCATCAGTATCTGATCGGTGGGGGTTCGAAATACGGGACCCTTGCCAATCAGCGGTTTTGAGAACAGGAGAGCCGCTGCCTTCTCACAGCTCGCCAAGTACAGCGCCATACATTGTATAGTGGATGTGCTTGGTATTGCGCCCTGCTTCATTCACTTGAATGAGGCCGAGCCGTTCCTAGGCCACGTGACAGATAAAAGTGATGTTACTGGCCTAAGAAAAGCAGACAGAAGGTAGCGGTGCTAACACTGCCTTCTCAAACAACTGATCATGGGGGTCCTGAGGTTAGGTCATCGGTGTAAAAAAAAAAAAATAAAATCTGAAAACCCCCCTAAATATATGTTGGTATTAAGTATAAAAATAATATTTGTGGGAAAAGCCACAGATTTCATGATCCCGCTTGTCACTCAGTATTTTCCCAGTGAGCCAGTCCCATACAAACTACTTATGAGGTCACCATATGAAATAGAAAATAAAAGCCATGCACTGACACAGCCCGCATCAGGTGGGGGCACACACGGGCTAGGCAGGACTGTCAGTAGGGGGAGTGACATCACATGCAGCTATCAGTACCTGTGTGCGGGAATCCGCTGACTGCCCACTCCCTTCCCGACCAGGAAGTGTACGTCGCTAAGCACTTCGTTATTGAAGAGAAACGTGAACCGTTCCCGCACCGTGGTCTTGGTAGCCTGCCAGTTATACACGGGTTCCCGGTGCAGGAGGCCAGCAGCCGCAGGAGGGGGTGGAGGCGGGGCCGCAGGAGGGGAGGCCCCAGTCGAGGAGACCGCAGATGCTGCCTGGTTACCGGGGGAAGAGGCCGCAGCTCCACCGCTATAGTTGTACGAGGATGCCGAGGACCCAACACGGTTACTAGGAGTGCTATTGCCCACTACCCCGGGAAACGACAGTCCACCGCTCCCTCCTGCCGCCATCTTGAATGAGGGAAGCTCCGATGGGCGGGTGCAGAAGAGGGCGGACGGAGGTTTCTCCAACTTGTTTACAAATAGTACCGGGCAGCAGTGCCGCATGAGCCGCAAAAGCCTCAGCGACCAGGAGCCTGCGCAAAACGAGAGGCTGCGGCAGCCTGGAAAGCGCTTCACTGCCGTAAAGCGTCTTTAGCGCTGCATTTGCTGTGTAACATAGCGGCCAGCTGTTTCCGCGCCCTTCCTCGGACTGGGTCACGTGATCAGACAAAACTCGCTAGGATTCGTCTTGTGACAATGTAATGTTGTTCAGCGTCCATAGGACGTTGTCACATGTGATGGTCAAGCCCAGACTCTTCACACAATTGGAAAGCCCATTTAGCTGTTGTCTGTTATGGGTGCTTGCAGTTTCATATGCAGTTTTCGAAGCCAAAACCAGGAGTGAGGAGAGGTAGTATCTGTGTTTAAAGGTGGTTTTGCTTTCTCAGACGTAACCTTGGGGGCATAGTGATATGACCCCAATGTCTGATAGGTGCAGGTCCCACCTCTTGGACCTGTGCCTATACTTAGAACAGAGCCAGCAAAATCCCAGAGGGTACACTGCAGCACTATCACCTATTTTCGGAAATCCCATTGAAATGAAGGGGAGGCACACCGCACAAGCGCGTCCACTATTCCATTCACTTCTATGGGGCTGGCGGAAATAGCAGTGCCAGCGCTCAGCTATTTTCAGCACTCCCATAGGAATGAATAGAGGATGGCTGCGCGTACATGGTGAGCCCCCGAGATTTTGCCAGCTCCGTTCTACGTATAGGTGTGGGTCCTATCAGACATTGGGGGCATATCCTAGCTATATACCCCCAATGTCTGAGATGGTACAACCCCTTTACCTTCATGTTGCAGCAGGTTTTTGTTTTGGTTTTTTTACTGCCTGCCCACTCTGAGCCATAACTTTTTTATTTTCCCATTTCAATAGCCATTAGAAAACTTTTTGCAGCATAAGTTATGCTTTCTAATGGTATCATTTACCATTCTGTACATTGTTGTGGGAAGCTGAGAAAAATGGGTCCCGTTCATTATACAAATTGATGTTAAAGAGGACCTTTCACCACTCCTGACATGCCTGTTTTAATATCTTCATGCATTCCCCATGTAATAACAAGTCTGGAGCTTCTATTCTTATGTCTGTATGTTGTGCCATTCCTTTAT
The DNA here is from genome assembly GCA_900303285.1 of Rhinella marina. Taxonomy (NCBI): domain Eukaryota; kingdom Metazoa; phylum Chordata; class Amphibia; order Anura; family Bufonidae; genus Rhinella; species Rhinella marina. The sequence goes on along the minus strand of ONZH01009757.1, from coordinate 17,236 downwards.
TATTTGCACTAGAAGTTATGAATGAATTGCTATTTGTCTTTAGTAAGGGAACAGAGGGGAGGTAACCAGTTGGGGGTGTGTACCTGGACAGTCTGAACATGACAGCACTGATTGGATAGTCAGTCTGTGCAGATACACACCCCCAACTGGTTACCTCCCCTCTGTTCCTTTACTGAAGACAAATAGCAATTCATTTATAACTTCTAGTGCAAATAATAAAGGAATGGCACAACATACAGACATAAGAATAGATGTTCCAGAATTGTTAGTACGTGGGGAATTCATGGAGCTATTAAAACAGGCATGTCAGGAGTGGTGAAAGGTCCTCTTTAACATTATTCTTCAGGTCACTATGATTATAGCAATATCAACTTTATAGTTTTTCTTGTGTTGTATTACTTAAAAAAAAAAATACTTTTTTTTTAAATTAATGTCTGAGAAGATATGTGAGAGCTCCTTGTTTTGCCGGTCTATCTGCAGTTATTATTGATACTGTTTTGGGGTGACTGATAACTTTTTCTCCAAATTTTTGGGGTTGGTGAAATGACAAAAAAATGGCGAATCAGCCATTTTGTTTTTTCTTTCCCCATTACAGTGTGCATCGTATGAGATAAATATCGTAGTTTTCGCTCCAAGATGCATTTTTTCCCCCAAAGTGGGGAATACTAATGAGCACTCCCATTATGGAAGCTTCATTAGTACCGGAGGACCGGGAAGCGGTAAAGACTGTGTACTCATCGCTTCCTGGTCCTCGGCTGTGGCTGCTCACAGTATGAGGGCGCTCTATGACATCACTCTGTGTGCATCAGGATGTGACAAAATATATATAACAATACATTAGTATAACAAGGAGTACAAGAGGTTCGGACATGTTCAAATAGCAAAGAAACAGTATACCTCAGCGGAGGATATGCGATAGGCTAGGTAAGTACCTGTACAATATTATCCATATATGCAGTAAAAGAATACAGAACACAGTAAGTATATGAAATAAAGAATATAATAATTGAAGACCCGATAAACCGTCGGGTAATTGGTACTGGTAAGTATAAATACTGAACAGGTCTATGTATCGGACACTGTAGGAAACAAATGCTGAGGTGCATAACCAATATAATCGTCATATAGGGCTATATACATGGTCTCCAGGATCAGATATAGGCCATAAGGCCGATAGAGGAGGTGCACACATATATTCTATGTATTCACAGAGGAGCCGCTTACCTGGTGCCGCTGGAGGAAAAGAATAGGAATAGTAAGAGCCCATATAAAGCTAGGAGATATGTGCCAATGAAAGGGTACAGTCAACGCTGTGACTCAGAGTAAATGCGCTATGTAATGAGGGCGCAGCGTAGCGCTTTAAAAGCCCGCGCCTCATAGTGTTACCGGAAGCGGAGGTGGCGGTTGGAGCGCACGCACAGCCGTGGGTGCGTTCCACCGGCCGGAAACAGGAAAGGAGTGGTGGAACGCAAATGCGTTCCACCTACAGGAAGAGGTATGGAGATAACAGAAGGAGTATTGGAAAGGATACTAGACCAGTGAGGCAGACGGGGCGGAATTCCTGATGTCAATATGCCTGAAAAGAGGAAAAAATAGCATTAATGTACGGAATTATGCCAAATTATATATATACACATCATACAGTTGTAATATAATGGACAAATGGGTAAATTATAGAACACCGGGAAGTATGAATAATAAATTATTATAGAACGGAAAATTCACAGTCAACGCTGTGACTCAGAGTAAATGCGCTATGTAATGAGGGCGCAGCGTAGCGCTTTAAAAGCCCGTGCCTCATAGTGTTACCGGAAGCGGAGGTGGCGGTTGGAGCGCACGCACAGCCGTGCGTGCGTTCCACCTGCCGGAAACAGGAAAGGATTGGTGGAACGCAAGGGATTCCAGATCTCCAGTACTCATTGTAGAGGAATTCCAATCTCCAGTACTCATGTGTAACAAACGTCCTAAAAATATTAGAGATATACTGGTTAAGGCCGACGTAGGCTCTGCAACTAAGATACCGCGACAACTATTTCTCAATACTCCCAAGAAGGGCACATACCCCTGTAATCATTGTACCCAATGTTCTAATGTACTCAAAGGGGACACCTTCCACCACACCTTCCTTCCACCAGGCAGATCCTACTCTATTACAGAATTTTTTAACTGCGACACCGATTTTGTGGTGTATATCCTCAAGTGCCCTTGTGGGCTGATCTATGTGGGGGAAACCACTCGGACAATACATAATCGAGTGTGTCAGCACAAATCCAGCATCCGTAAACAAAACCTTCTCCTCCCTGTCCCCTTCCACTTCAACCAGAAAAAACATACAATCTCACAACTACGTTTTCAGATCATAGAAAGGATTCCCCAGGCAAGACGTGGTGGCAATAGGGTAAAACATCTTAAACACAGGGAGGCGTTCTGGATCCATAAACTGGATACCTTGGAACCAAGGGGGCTCAACCGAGACTATGACCTATGTCAACTCATATAATCATTATATCCACTAAGGTCCAAGTGCGGGGGATTACATACCCTCATTGATATTGACACTGTCAGAAAGTTGTACATCGGATTACACACTCAGAGACTATTCTATTTAATATAATGGACACCCGTGAATTTTCCGTTCTATAATAATTTATTATTCATACTTCCCGGTGTTCTATAATTTACCCATTTGTCCATTATATTACAACTGTATGATGTGTATATATATATAATTTGGCATAATTCCGTACATTAATGCTATTTTTTCCTCTTTTCAGGCATATTGACATCAGGAATTCCGCCCCCTGTCTGCCTCTCTGGTCTAGTATCCTTTCCAATACTCCTTCTGTTATCTCCATACCTCTTCCTGTAGGTGGAACGCATTTGCGTTCCACCACTCCTTTCCTGTTTCCGGCCGGTGGAACGCACCCACGGCTGTGCGTGCGCTCCAACCGCCACCTCCGCTTCCGGTAACACTATGAGGCGCGGGCTTTTAAAGCGCTACGCTGCGCCCTCATTACATAGCGCATTTACTCTGAGTCACAGCGTTGACTGTACCCTTTCATTGGCACATATCTCCTAGCCCTATATGGGCTCTTACTATTCCTATTCTTTTCCTCCAGCGGCACCAGGTAAGCGGCTCCTCTGTGAATACATAGAATATATGTGTGCACCTCCTCTATCGGCCTTATGGCCTATATCTGATCCTGGAGACCATGTATATAGCCCTATATGACGATTATATTGGTTATGCACCTCAGCATTTGTTTCCTACAGTGTCCGATACATAGACCTGTTCAGTATTTATACTTACCAGTACCAATTACCCGACGGTTTATCGGGTCTTCAATTATTATATTCTTTATTTCATATACTTACTATGTTCTGTATTCTTTTACTGCATATATGGATAATATTGTACAGGTACTTACCTAGCCTATCGCATATCCTCCGCTGAGGTATACTGTTTCTTTGCTATTTGAACATGTCCCAACCTCTTGTACTCCTTGTTATACTAATGTATTGTTATATATATTTTGTCACAGTCTGAAGAAGGCTCTAAAATTGAGCCAAAACGTCACTAAGTGATTTTTGTCACACGATAAAAGCAACTATCTTGCATTCTACGATTATAAGCCGGAGTTTGTCTTATTATATGAATCCGGGGTGGGAACCCTACTCCGAGCTACTACAGTAGTATCCGTCAAGTGTATCTACTATCTGTGTGCATCAGGTCACATCACATCCAATGGCAGATGGAAGAAGATCGCTGGAGGTGAGAAGCAGCGGCGGCCGAAGCAGGAGAGGTAAGTGTTTGTTTTTTTTATGTGATATGGGGGATGATCTGAGGTCTAAATGGGGTGTCTTATTTATTTTGGGGCTCTTATCTGAGATCTGATTAGGGGTCTGAGCTGAGGTCTTATTGGGGTCTTATTAACATTCTGAGTCTGATTGGGGCTGTCAGCTGAGGTCTGATTAACATTGTAGGTCTGATTGTTGGTCCGACCTGAAAAATATTTTTTCTTATTGTCCTTCTCTAAAACCTATGTGCGTTTTATGGGCCGATGCGTCTTATAGGACGAAAAATACGGTATTGTATTTTAATAGTACGGGTATTTTGGGATATGGCAATACCTAGGATCTTTATTTTCCATTTCACCACCATGACGGCATGTCACATTAGAGATTGACCCCTGACCTCTGTAGGGGCAGGAGCAGAGAAAGGTTTATTGCCCCCTCCCACCACCAACACCAGTGTTTTCCTGCCCCTACAGTGGCCAGGGTGGTGTCCGTCAGGGAGGTGAAGTGGACTATTCCCTAATATTTTGTTGTTTTGCACATACCAGGGATGCTACATCGGGGGTTGTCTGGACCTCCTTGCGGCTACTTCAGAAGTCCTCGGATGCCCCTCTGCCCTCCTGCGGTTCATTCCAATGCTGGGCAGAGGGAAGAGAGATGGGGTCCGCGTCCTGTTGATCAGGCACCTTCCTCAGTGCTGCCGCTGCCTCCTTTCCCCTGGTGGGACAAGCAGGCTAAGTCTCGCGTGCCGAGTGCTGCTGGCGTCTGTCGTCACTTCCGGTGCGTGGACTCCACACCGGAAGTTCCTCCTCTCCGATAGCTGTACCGCCTCCTTTCCCCTGGTGGGACAAGCAGGCCCTGGGGTACGATTGCGTACGCATCTGGCGTTTGTGGTCACTTCCGGTTCACAGCCTAAGGACCGGAAGTGGTTAGGAGGCGGAACTGGAGATTTAAAGCGACGGGCGGGATTGCCACGCTGTTCTGAGGTCTGTCAGCCATGTCGGGTCCAGAGCTGTCCGTTTCCAAAGATTTGGAAGCCTCATCTCTACAAACCGTAAGTGGAACGTCTGGCAGCAAGAAAAGCAGCAGGGTGTGGAGGATATAATTATATACTTGAGGTTTAGGTGTTAGTCTATGGTTACTATCACCTATCTTCTCCTTCACTCTAGCTGTGTATTCTTTCAAATATGTTATGATATGGCTTCCAGCATTGATGGAGTTAACCCTCTCATTTCATAGGCTTCTAAAGAGGCTCCCAAGAAGCCAAAGAAGTCCGTAAAATGCATCCAGTGCTTTAAAAAGTTACCGGATCAGTATACTAAACAACTCTGTAAGGAATGTATTTCTTGCATTGTCAGAGAGGAGCAACCTTCCATCATGCAGGAATTCAAGGGGCGGAAAGGATGGGAATTTCTAGGGAGTTTAGAAGCAGACTCCTGTTTGATAGCGCCAAATCTAAGGTATTTGATGAAATGTCAAAGACCGACATCCAGGTGGCGAAAGTGAATAAAAAAAGTCTCTCCCGTTTGAAGATTCGTCACATCTCAGGGATCCTATGGAAAGAAAGGCAGATAGCCTTTCCTGGAAGCCAAGTCCTGGGAAGCTGCTATGTTTAGCTTAAAAACAAATATATCAACTACTGCGGTGGCTAGATCAATGTATCTGTGGCTAAATGAGCTGGATAATTATCTAAAAAACAAAACTCCTAGAGAGGAGATAATTAACTCCATTCCCCTCCTCAAATCCACCACAGCGTTTCTAGCAGATGCCTCTGCTGAAATGGTTAGGTTTTCAGCTAAAGACGCGGCCTTATCCAATGTGGCTAGGAGAGCTTTGTGGATGAAATCATGGTCTGGGGACAAAGCTTCAAAAATGAAGCTTTGTTCTATTGCTTTTTCCGGAGAATATGTGTTTGGACCTGTTCTGGATAAAATCTTAGAAAAGGCCACAGACAGAAAAAAAGGGTTCCTGGAAGATAGACCCCAGAAGAGAAAATTTCCTTTTCGTTCCTACAGCAGCCAAAAAAAGTCCTATAGGGGCAAAGGAAAAACCGGTCGCTGGAGTTATCAGAAAGGAGGCCGCCGAAGAGGTTTTCTCCTCAATCCGCAAAACAAAAGTTCAGAAAAACAGTGACGCCAAGTTGGGGGGTGGATTAAAAAACTTTTCTTCAGTGGCAACACATCACGTCAAATCCATGGGCCCTGAACATTATAAAAGAGGGCTACAAAATACAGTTTTTGTCTCCTCCCCCAAACCGGTTTTGGGTCACCTCTCTAAGGTCAGAATTGATCTGGGAGGGTGTCCAAGATCTCGTAAAACTAGGGGTAGTAGTTCAGGTTCCCCCTTCTCAAAAAGGCCAGGGGTACTATTCAAATCTATTCCTAGTGAGAAAACCCGGGGGTTCCTTTCGGACAATAATAAATCTCAAGAAACTGAACACCTACATTTCATATCGAAAGTTCAAGAGGGAATCTCTAAATTCCACCATTCCTCTTATACAAGAAAACGCCGTCATGTGAACAATCGATTTAAAAGACGCGTATTATCACGTTCCTATCGGAGAACAGTGTCAGAAGTTCCTGAGATTTGCCCTGAGGGATCCAGGGGGAAATATCAAACATTTCCAGTTTGTGGCCCTACCATTCGGTATATCATCCGCTCCGAGAATTTTTACAAAGCTCGTGGTGGAGATGGTGGCTTATTTAAGGAAGGAAGATCTCATAATAATCCCTTACTTAGACGACTTCCTCATTCTAGCACACTCAGTAGATCAGTTAAAACTGGATCTAGAAAGATTCCTTTTTGTTCTTCAGGATTTGGGCTGGATAATAAACATAAAAAAGTCATGCCTTATACCCAGTCCAAAGATCAGGTTTCTAGGTATTACTTTGGATGCAAAAAATCAAATGTCGTATCTTCCAAACGAAAAAATACGGTCCTTACAATTAGGATCCAGAGCATTCATAAAGAGAAGATTATGTTCCATCAGAGAGGGCATGAGCCTTCTGGGCCTCATGACTGCTTGCATCATGGCGGTTCCCTGGTGCCAACTTCATTTCAGAACCCTACAGACTTGGATCTTAAGGAGATGGGACAGACGCCAGACCTCCTTAGACAGGGCGCTGTAGGGAATCGTCATAGCTGCGCGGCTCCTGGGCGTGAAGACGTGCGGCCTGCCTGCCTGGAGTATGTAAGTATGTATGTGTGTGTATGTCTGTATGTATGTCTGTATGTGTAGGTAACGGATCCGTCCTGAACTCCATTGAAAGTCAATGGAGGGCGGATTCGTTTACCATTGTGGTCACACCAGACGGATCCGTCCCCATTGACTTGCATTGGCGGTCATTCCGGATCCGTCTTGGTGCGGATGCCTGGACCGGAGAGAAAACCGCAGCATGCTGCGGTTTGTTCTCCGGTCTGAAGACGGAACAGAATGCTTTCAGGAGCATTCCGTTGTCTTCAGTTCAGTTTTGTCCCCATTGACAATGAATGGGGATAAAACTGAAGCGTTTTTTTTCCGGTATTGAGCCCCTATGATGGAACTCAATACCGCAATTTAAAAACGCTAGTGTGAAAGTAGCCTAAGGACTTTGGCCCAAAAAGATAGCAAGACAATCCTCAAACTACCGGGAACTCAGGGCAGTCTGGGAGACGGTCAAGGTAGCCTCTCATTTACTGGAAAATCAACATATAAAGATACTTTTAGACAATGTGACCACAGTCTCGTATCTGAAACCTCAAGGGGGCACGAGATCCCCTACGCTGATGGGATTAGGCTACTTTCACACTAGCGTTTTTAAATTCCGGTATTGAGTTCCGTTATAGGGGCTCAATACCGGAAAAAAACGCTTCAGTTTTGTCCCCATTCATTGTCAATGGGGACAAAACTGAACTGAAGACAACGGAATGCTCCTGAAAGCATTCCGTTCCGTCTTCAGACCGGAGGACAAACCGCAGCATGCTGCGGTTTGCTCTCCGGTCCAGGCATCCGCACCAAGACGGATCCGGAATGACCCCCAATGCAAGTCAATGGGGACGGATCCGTTTGGTGTGGACACACCAGTAATCCGGATCTGTCCTCCATTGATTTCCAATGGGGGGTCATTCCGGATCCGGCATACATACACACAGACATGCATACATACACACAGACATACAAACAAACATACAGACATACATACAAACATACAGACATACATACATACATACTCACATACTCCCGGGACGCCGGCAGAACGTCTTCACGCGCCTCCTGCGCGCTGCGATGACATTTCCCCACTGCGCCCAGCAGAGGGCGCTGTGGGGAATCGTCATCACTGCGCGCAGGAGGCGCGTGAAGACGTTCTGCCGGCGTCCCGGGAGTATGTGAGTATGTATGTATGTCTGTATGTTTGTATGTATGTCTGTATGTTTGTTTGTATGTAGTCTGTGTGTTGTTTTAATGTGTGTCATGTGTGGGGCCGGAGCGCTGCTCCGGCTCCACACATGTATAGCGTTAGCACGGATCCGTCGGCACCCTTTAGGTGCCGGATCCGTGCTAACGCTAGTGTGAAAGTAGCCTTAGCAAACAAAATATTCTCGTAGGCGGAATTGATGGTGCATTCTCTTTCTGCAGTTCATCTAAAAGGCAGTCAGGACCTGGTAGCAGATTATCTCAGCAGGAAATCGATAGACCAAGGGGAGTGGTCTCTGAATGCAGAAATATTCAACCTGATTGTAAAAAGATGGGGTCTTCCTGGCGTGGACCTTTATGCCTCAGGGGAAAATGCAAAGCTCCCAATATTCTGCTCTCTAAACCCCAGAGATCGTCCATGGGCGGTGGACGCCTTCTCTCAGAAGTGGGACTGGAGTCTAGCTTACGCTTTTCCACCCTTTCATCTCATTCCCATAGTCATACAGAAAGCCAGGGCGGAGAGAGCAACACTCATTTTGGTCACCCCATTCTGGCCACAAAGGAGCTGGTTTTCTCTTCTAAGGAAATTCTCCCTTCAGGATCCGTGGATTCTTTCCCACAGGAAGGATATTCTGTCCCAGGGTCCAGTTTTACACCCTCGTCCAGAGCTTTTCAACCTAGCAGCCTGGATCCTGAGTCTGAAATCTTGAAGAGGAAAGGTCTTTCTGATAAAGTAATTTCCACTTTAAAAGCGAGTAGAAAATCAATAACATCGTCCATTTATCTGAAGATTTGGAGAAAATTCTGTACATGGTCGGGAGAAACGTCACCAAATCGTTCTATGCCTAAAATTAATAAGATCCTGGACTTTCTTCAGAACGGCCTAGAAATAGGCCTAAGACCTTCAACTCTCAAGATGCAGATATCAGCGCTTAGCGCATATTTTGACTCGGATCTAGCTAGCCATAGATGGATTAAAAGATTCATCAGAGCAGCCTCTAGACTCAAGTTGAGAGTTCCTGCTTGGGACTTAAATACGGTCCTTAAAGGGAATCTATCACAAAAACCTGTTCTATATTTTATTTATGCTAAAAAAATCTATTATATATTTGTAAGAAATAATAAATAAATAAATAAAAATTCCAATGTGTGAAATATTATAAATAAATATTAGATTTTACCATATTTACCATCTTTGGTCACCAGGGGGAGCTCTGCTGGCCAAATGAGGCTTTGAGCAACCTGTAAGTAGGCATGCTGCAAAAAAGTGGGTGGTACCAATGACATCACCAATTCACACCTTCAGCGGTGACATCACTGCTTCAGCAAGATAAGATGAGACAATGGCTTCATTACAAAAACACAGATCTCTGCTCCTCAGTCTCCTCCCCCACTGGTCACATGGCCGATTACATCACTAAGGTCCTACAGCCCCAAGAACCTCCATCTACTCTGTTTCTGAGTCCCCAGCAGCAAGGAGGGAGGACCTGGCTGTGTGTTACTGGTGTCATCACAGGGGCGGGCTCACATCTTCCATTCATTCTCTATAGGGTCAGCAGCGACTGAGGAAGCCTATGTACATGCCTGAGGTGCCATTGTGTTGTAAATCCAGACTGTCACACTTTACTTCCAACATGGCAGCCCCCATGTAAGGCAAGAAAACTGAATTAAAAAAAAAAACATTTACACAATTTGAAAAATACATTATGTTAAAACCTGCTTTTGTTATGTTGTAAAACATATCAAAAATTTTTTCTTCGCGATAGTGTCCCTTTAAGGGTCTCACCAAGAAACCCTTTGAAGCTTTGGAAGAGTGTCCTTTGAAGTTTTTATCCCTTAAAGGGGTTGTCCGGGTTCAGAGAAGAACCCGGACATACCTGCAATTTCACCCAGGCAGCCCGCCTGAAGAGGGCATCGGAGCATCCTATGCTCCGATGCCCTCCTTTGCCCTGCGCTAATTAGCGCAGGGCAAAGGAATTTAGCCAGTTCCGGTGACGTACCGGTCCCTGCCGGGCAGAGGCTTCCGCCCGGCAGTGAGTCGGTGACGTCATCGGCGCTGATGGACGGGCTTTAGCGCTGCCCTAGCCAGTAAACGGCTAGGGCAGCGCTAAAGCCGGCCCATTAAGGCCGGTGACGTCACCGAACTCACTGCCGGGCGGAAGTACCCGCCCGGCAGCGAGTGTTTACATACAAAAGAGACCTTGCCCTGCGCGATCTAGCGCAGGGCAAGGGGGGGCATCGGAGCATGAGATGCTCCGATGTCCTCTTCAGGCAGGCTGCCTGGGTGAAATTGCAGGTATGTCCGGGTTCTTCTCTGAACCCGGACAACCCCTTTAAGACTTCTTTTCTGATAGCGATCTCTTCGGCTAGACGTCTAGGAGAGATTCAAGCCCTTTCGATCCGGGAGCCCTACCTTTCTATCAGGGACGATAGGATTATCCTTACTCTAGATCCAGGTTTTCTCCCCAAGGTAGTCTCTGATTTCCATAGAAATCAAGAAATAACCCTCCCTTCCCTTTGTGAGAACCCCAAGAACGAAAAAGAAAGGGAATTCCACTCACTAGACGTCAGAAGATCGGTCCTAAGATATCTTGAGGTCACTAAGAATTTTAGGCTTTCTGATCACCTTTTAGTCCAATTCGAAGGGAAGAATATAGGTAAACCAGTTCCAAAATCTTCCATAGCTAGGTGGATCAAACAAACCATTATCCACTGCTATCAAACTTCCATGTCCCATTAACGTGTGAGCCCATTCTACTCGCGCTGTGTCCTCCTCTTACGCAGAAAAAGCTGGTGCGTCCCTTGACCAAATTTGAAGGGCTGCTACTTGGTCAAATGTAAATACTTTCATTAAACACTATAGATTGGCTCTTTCTGCTGGTTCAGACCTTTCTTTTGGGTGAAAGGTTCTGCAGGCAGTTGCCCCCCCTTGACAGTTAATCTGTCAGATGTGACATGCCGTCATGGTGGTGAAATGGAAAGCTGGAATTAGACTTACCGGTAATTCATTTTCCATGAAGCCACCATGATGGCACTATATTCCCCCCCCCCAAATTTATAGTTATCTGGAAGTATGAAGTAATACTTAAAAAAAAAAAAAGTGTGGTTTCATGTTGTGGCACACACTGTTGTTGGTGGTGGGAGGGGGCAATTTAACCTTTCTCTGCTCCTGCCCCTACAGAGGTCAGGGGTCAATCTCTCATGTGTCATGCCGTCATGGTGGCTTCATGGAAAATGAATTACCGGTAAGTCTAATTCTGGCTTTTTTATTGTTTATTTTTAAAATGGCAAAAGCCCCTTTCACACGAACGAATTTTCGGCGCCGGTGTGATGCGTGAAGTGAATACATAGCACCCTCATTGAATCCTGACCCACTTATTTCAATGGGTCTATGTACATGAGCGTTATTTTTCACGCATCAGTTCTGTGTTGTGTGAGAATTACAGCATGTTCTGTATTCTGTAATATTATTTTATATTTTTTCACACAGGCCTGGCCCCATAGAAGTGAAGGGGGCTCCCGGATGCAGTCCTGGTGCAATGCGTTTTTCACTGATTGTTGCTAGGAGATGTTTGTAACCCTTCATAATTTTTTTTCACACTGGTTAAAAACGCATCAAAACGTAAACACTGCATGCAAATGCAGAAAAAACGGACTGAACTTGCTTGCAAAATGGTGTTTCACTGAACGCATTCTGACACAATCCGTATCTGTTGTGTGAAAAAGGCCAAAGGGAAAAAAAATGAATACATTGTTTTTTATATATTTTTAATTTTTATACATTTATCTTTAGTCCTACTAGTGGACTTTAACATGCGATCGCTTCTCCCTTAGACTGCATGACTTAACATGCAGGACTTGATAGGAACATTATTGTGGCATGTCTCAGAGCCTTCAGAAGGCCCAAGACTGCCATAATAATCGAACAGCTCCCGCAATCTTGCAGCTCAGGTGCCATTACATAGTAATATAGGGGGTCATTTATTATACTGAAATACACCTATAGTAGGCGTATTTCAGGCGCAGACAATGGCAATAAGAATGACTCCCTGGATCAACGACCCTTATCCAGAAATCTAATATCTATAACATGTAATATTGTCACACTTCAGGAATACATCCAGACCCATCTGAAACTCTTTTAGTGAATTCACCATCACCATTATCTTATTGGTCTTGGCAGCAGCTGCCTGACACTGGTTTCTGCAGCTTAGTTTGCTGTCCACTGAAATTCCTAAGGCCTCTTTCACACGAATGTGACGGATTAGGTTCGGATGCGTTCAGGAAAACTCACACCATTTTGCAAGCAAGTTCAGTCAGTTTTGTCTGTGATTGCGTTCAGTTTTTCCATTACGCCTTATGACAGCACCTGTGAGAGATCCTCCTCCTTCCCGACAGGAAACAGGAACTTCCCAGATCTTTAAAAGGCCTCCTCGTATTCCACCTCTTCAGTTTTTTTCCTGTTTCCTGTCCTAGGGACAGGAGGAGGTTCTCTCCCAGATCTATCGAGGGCTGCAGGTCTCCTAGGGCCTTGGCATGTATAGCCTATTGGGGGTACCTGGTGGCGTAAGTCTCCACTAGGAGCCGCCGTGAAGTCCGGCAGATCCCGCTGACATCAGGGAGATTCCTGGGCCCGGCAGCGTGTATCTGGCTCAGCCAGAAGGAGGCTTCCGGATTAGTGCGCGGGACTCCCGCGAGAACACGCTGCTTCCGGTGGGACGCACGGGACGTGCGTTCCACCGGAAGAGGAAGGGCTGGATGTGGGCGACGCGCGGCCCAATTCAAACGGGGATGCCGGCCATATAAAAAATGGAGGAGACGAAGACGCCGGTGGGACACATGGAAGTGAAGACTCCTTCCTTCATTTCTCCTACCCCAGCTGTCGGCAGTGTGAGGGCATCGGTGGTGGTGGCAACAGCCGACTTTTCAGCAGGACTCCTTCAAAAAATCCGGCAGCAAACTTCTTCTAAGCATCAGTATTTTTCAGGTCTGCAAGTGGCAGCAGCAACCAACTTCAAACATCTACCTCTGGTGGTGATAAACCATCACTTGTCTCCTCCATATTCTCCCACAGTGCTATAATGCAAGAGGAAGGGGAGATTCAGCAGCGTGGTGACAGACAGGAGCAGCACGACGAATGCACGGTACTCCTGGGGGGTAAGAGGGGTTCCCCCCACCATCTCCTTTGGGAGATTATTTTTCTGTCATTTCTATGGTTTAATTGTGGGTTTTATATGTGTATAGGTTAAGGATGTTCCCAAAAAAGCCACCCATAAGTCCAAAGGGAGGGAGTGTGGTCTATGTAAAAGAAAATTGGACCCCTCCTATACTAAGAAGTGTTGCCAAGCATGTGTGGAAAAGCTGATAGCTGAAGAATCTCCATCACTTTTCCAGAATATTCAGGACTTAATTAAATCAGAAGTCCGCTCCTCTGTGGAGCAATTTAAAAAATTCCTTCCTGAGTCTTCTAAAAGGAAAAGTGTCCAGGTGGTGGAAGATCCTTCAGAAGCTGAATCAGAGGAAGAAGGTATTATCCCGGATTCAGACTCCTCTTCCGATGATAATACCGGAAAACCACTATTTAAGACAGAAGATATTGATCCCCTCTTGAGAGCAGTCAGGGCTACGATGGATTTAGAAGATGATAAGGAACCTAAATCTAGGTCAGAATTAATGTTTGAGAGCCTTAAGCCAAAGAAGTCGAGAGTGTTCCCTATACAGGATTGCATTAAGGAATTAGTAAAACGTGAATGGAACAAACCAGATAAGAAGTTTTTTATTCCCCGGGCGGTTAAGAGGAAATATCCTTTTGAAGATTCTAATTTTTCTGACTGGCTGGAAGTTCCTAAGGTAGATGGGCCAGTGGCAAAAGTAAATAAAAGATCTGCCCTACCGTTTGAGGACCTTGGGGCTCTCAAGGATCCATTAGATAAAAGAGCGGATGTGTATTTGAAGAAAACTTGGGAGGCCTTGACATCATCTTTCAAGCCTAATGTAGCTACTACTTCAGTGGCCCGGTCTCTAAAATTATGGTTGGAAGAGCTCCACTCTCATATTGCAGATAACACCCCAAGGGAGCAGTTGCTAGAGGCTATCCCTACTTTATCCAAAGCGGTAGATTTCATTTCGGATGCCTCTGCTGACGCATTAAGACTGTCTGCCAGGGCGGCAGCCGTGTCAAATTCTGCCAGAAGGTCCCTATGGCTTAAGGGCTGGAAAGGGGAGACCTTTCTTCTAAGTCTAAGCTTTGTGCCCTTCCTTGCCAGGGGAAGTTCTTATTCGGTTCCGCCTTAGATGAGATTTTGGATAAAGCATCCGATCGGAAGAAGGGATTTCCTATTCCCTCCTTCCCGAACCAGAAAAAGCCCTTTTGGAAGGATAGAAGAGGAGGGGGTTTTGCGCAACAAAAGAAGGGAGGCGATTGGAGAGCAAATAGATCTAAAAGCTTTCTATTCAAATCCAAATCCCAGCCCCCCAAAACCACCCAGCAATGACGCCAGATCTCCGGTTGGCGGTCGCCTTGCTTTTTATTCTCTGGCTTGGCAAAATATCAGCTCAAGCCTCTGGATAAAAAATATTATAAAAGATGGCTACCGCCTAGATTTCAAATATCTCCCTCCAAACAGAGTAAAAGTTACCAGGGCCAACAGGAACTCAGAAAAACAGAGGGTTTTATTGAAGGAAATAGAAGTTTTGACTCTCAAATCTGTATTGATTCCAGTACCACTAGAGGAAATAGGGAAGGGATTTTATTCCACGCTGTTCCTGGTCCCAAAGCCCAATGGGACTTGGCGAACGATTATCAACTTGAAAGAGTTAAATCAGTATCTAACATATCAGAAATTTCGCATGGAATCAATAGCCTCCACCGTCCTTCAACTATTTCCACACTGTGTTATGGCCTCAATAGATATAAGGGATGCTTACTACCACATCCCGATTCATCCGTCATCCCAAAAATTCCTAAGGGTGGCAGTCCAGACAGACAAAGGGACAAGTCATCTACAATTCAAAGCTCTCCCTTTCGGTGTCTCCCAAGCGCCAAGGGTCTTCACAAAACTAATGGCAGAGACCATGGCATATGTGAGAAGATCGGACATTTTAATAGTCCCCTATCTGGACGATCTCCTGTTAATAAGTTCCTCTCCAGACTCCCTGTTATCACAGATACAAGAGGTTCTACAGATGTTACAAGACCTGGGCTGGCTCATAAATTTGGAGAAATCAAATTTGACTCCTGGTTATCAGTGTGTCTTCCTAGGGATTCTGCTGGACTTGGTGAAACAAAAGTCCTTTTTACCAGAATGGAAGAAAGACAAGATCCTTCAGAGGGTAGATCTTTTTTACAAAGCCAAGACTTCTACCCTCAGAGAAGCAATGTCCTTACTGGGATTGATGACAGCCTGCATCCCGGCAGTAAAGTGGGCACAGTTCAGGTCAAGGGCGCTCCAGACCTTTATCTTGTCTCAGTGGAGAGGGGAACCTCACCCCCTGGATGTCAAGTGTCTCATTCCCAGGTCAGTAAAGACTTCCCTTCAGTGGTGGAAGGAGAAATCAAATCTCTCTCGGGGAGTAGAATGGTTGAAAGTAGACCCATTGGTGATTACAACAGATGCCAGCCCAAGTGGGTGGGGGGCTCATTCAATTCTAGGATTCTCCCAGGGCACATGGTCAGAGAGGCAAAGTCTTCAGTCCCAGAATGCCAGAGAATTGAGGGCAATATTCTGTGCACTGGTAACCCATCTTCCATCGTTAATGAACAAGCATGTCAGGATCCTGTCAGACAGTGCTATGGCCATGGCATATGTCAACAGGCAGGGAGGGACAAGATCTCCCCAACTTCTGGACATTACATTCAAAATGTTCCCCATTCTAGAGGGAAAGATCCTATCCCTATCAGCAGTCCACCTAAAAGGGATCCAAAACGATCAAGCAGACTTCCTCAGTCGATACAAGTTCAGTCAAGGGGACTGGTGTTTAAATCAGGAAGTTTTCCAGATGATAGTAAAACTATGGGGAATCCTGTCTCTGGATCTCTTCGCGACGAGAAAAAATCGGAAGTGCAGAAGATTCTATTCCCTAAATATGATAGATCGGCCGTCAGGGATAGATGCTCTAACTCAACACTGGGGCAGGGGGCTAGTGTATGCCTTTCCTCCTCTGGGTCTCCTTTCGAGAGTAGTTCAAAAGATCAGGCAGGAGGAAGCTACAGTAATCCTGATTGCTCCATACTGGCCAAAAAGAATCTGGTTCTCCTGGTTAAGGAAATTATCCCTGGCGGACCCCTGGATTCTGCCAGAAAGGGACGATCTCCTGTATCAGGGTCCTCTTCGTCACCCCGAAATATCAAAATTACACCTAACTGCATGGATTTTGAGCGGGAGATCTTCAGATTAAAAGGGTTATCTGAACAAGTCATAGATACTCTTTTAGCAAGTAGAAAAGAGGTAACTACCAAGATCTACCTTAGAATCTGGAAGGCTTTTATCAAATTTGCAGGAGGGAACCTAGATCCTTTTGCTTCCCCGGACATAGCTTTAATTTTAAGGTTCCTTCAAGAAGGTCTTAACAAATGCTTAAAGCCCAGCACACTTAAGGTTCAGGTCTCAGCTCTGAGTGTGTTGTTTGATTCAAAACTGGCGGCACATCCTCTAGTTAAAAGATTTATTAGAGCATCGGTAAGATTAAATCCCTCCGTCAAACCTAGGGTAGCCCCCTGGGATCTTAATATCGTTCTCTCCGCCCTTACCAGAGCCCCCTTTGAGCCTTTAAATTCAATATCATTAAGACATCTTTCCTTCAAGACAGCCTTTCTGGTTGCAGTTACTACGGCTCGTAGAGTAGGTGAGCTTTCTGCCCTTTCGGTAGTCTCCCCATACACTCAAATTATGGAAGATAGAATAGTCTTCAAACCCGATCCAGCCTTCTTACCGAAGGTTGTCTCGGATTTTCATAGATCCCAAGAGATCGTCCTACCCTCATTTTGCCAAGACCCAAAAAACGAGGGAGAAGAGACGTTTCATACCCTTGATGTGCGAAGATGCGTTT
>ONZH01009756.1:0-23031 GCA_900303285.1 Rhinella marina | reverse complement strand
GAACGCACAGTACAGTGGCCTATTAAAATGCCTAAGATATTGTATATTTCAAAGTACACAGCCGTGTAGTAACTGAACAGACGGTGGGTATTTACACAGGTATGTGAGATAATTTAACAAGAAAACGCACAGTACAGTGGCCTATTAAATGGCCTAGATATTGTATATTTCAAAGTACCACAGCCGTGTAGTAACAGAACAGACGGTGGGTATTTACAACCAGGTATGTGAGATAATTTAACAAGAAAACGCACAGTACAGTGGCCTATTAAATGGCCTAGATATTGTATATTTCAAAGTACACAGCCGTGTAGTAACGAACAGACGGTGGGTATTTACACAGGTATGTGAGATAATTTAACAAGAAAAACGCACAGTACAGTGGCCTATTAAAAGGCCTAGATATTGTATATTTCAAATTACACAGCCGTGTAGTAACTGAACAGACGGTGGGTATTTACACCAGGTATGTGAGATAATTTAACAAGAGAAACGCACAGTACAGTGGCCTATTAAATGGCCTAGATATTGTATATTTCAAAGTACACAGCCGTGTAGTAACTGAACAGACGGTGGGTATTTACACCAGGTATGTGAGATAATTTAACAAGAAAACGCACAGTACAGTGGCCTATTTAAAATGCCTAGATATTGTATATTTCAAAGTACACAGCCGTGTAGTAACTGAACAGACGGTGGGTATTTACACCAGGTATGTGAGATAATTTAACAAGAAAACGCACAGTACCAGTGGCCTTATTTAAATGGCCTAGATATTGTATATTTCAAAGTACACCAGCCGTGTAGTAACAGAACAGACGGTGGGTATTTACACCAGGTATGTGAGATAATTTAACAAGAAAACGCCACAGTACAGTGGCCTATTAAATGGCCTAGATATTGTATATTTCAAAGTACACAGCCGTGTTAGTAACTGAACAGACGGTGGGTATTTACACCAGGTATGTGAGATAATTTAACAAGAAAACGCACAGTACAGTGGCCTATTAAAATGCCTAGATATTGTATATTTCAAAGTACACAGCCGCTGTAGTAACTGAACAGACGGTGGGTATTTACACCAGGTATGTGAGATAATTTAACAAGAAAACGCACAGTACAGTGGCCTATTAAATGGCCTAGATATTGTATATTCAAAGTACACAGCCGTGTAGTAACAGAACAGACGGTGGGTATTTACACCAGGTATGTGAAGATAATTTAACAAGGAAAACGCACAGTACAGTGGCCTATTAAATGGCCTAGATATTGTATATTTCAAAGTACACAGCCGTGTAGTAACTGAACAGACGGTGGGTATTTACACCAGGTATGTGAGATAATTTAACGAGAAAACGCACAGCTACAGTGGCCTATTAAAATGCCTAGATATTGTATATTTCAAAGTACACAGCCGTGTAGTAACAGAACAGACGGTGGTATTTACACCAGGTATGTGAGATAATTTAACAAGAAAACGCACAGTACAGTGGCCTATTAAATGGCCTAGATATTGTATATTTCAAAGTACACAGCCGTGTAGTAACAGAACAGACGGTGGGTATTTACACCAGGTATGTGAGATAATTTAACAAGAAAACGCACAGTACAGTGGCCTATTAAAATGCCTAGATATTGTATATTTCAAAGTACACAGCCGTGTAGTAACTGAACAGACGGTGGGTATTTACACCAGGTATGTGAGATAATTTAACAAGAGAACGCACAGTACAGTGGCCTATTAAAATGCCTAGATATTGTATATTTCAAAGTACACAGCCGTGTAGTAACTGAACAGACGGTGGGTATTTACACCAGGTATGTGAGATAATTTAACAAGAAACGCACAGTACAGTGGCCTATTAAATGGCCTAGATATTGTATATTTCAAGGTACACAGCCGTGTACTAACTGAACAGACGGTGGGTATTTACACCTGGTATACAAAAAGGGTATTGCAGGCACACAGAACCCAGAACACTAGAGCCAAATAAACTGTATTTAAAAAAATAAAATAAAATTCACAGCCGTATACTGCCAGATCAGATGGTGCATATACACACTAGTTATATAACAGGGTTGTTCAGCCTAAAAGAACGCTGAACAGTAGTGCCAAATATAGTTTGGTATGTAGCAGAGCACCTAATACACCACTAATGCCTCTCTCTGTCCCTACTCCAGCAGCTATCCCTGAATACAGCAGCCGTTCTCTGTAAAGTCTATATTGTAGTAAGCTATCACTGAAGTCCACTGTAGTAGCCCTGATAAGGGCTTTTAATCACGCTCCTGCCTGTCCAACAGCTAAAATCTGTCTCTCCCTTCTCCAGCCTCTGTCCCTGACTAAGTTCACGCAGCATATGCGTACGAGCAGGAAGAGCTGAGTTTTTAATATTCGAGGTCACATGGTTTTTCCAGCCAATCCATGTAGACGCTGTTTTTCGCGCTGCCAGCGTGCTCAGCGTGCCTGTCATACCCCCCCTGCATGTTGATTGGTGGAAAAAGAGCGCCAGGGAAGGTGGGAGGGGAAACGAATTCTAAGTGCGCCATCGCCGTTATACTCGATTGAAATCGAGTATGCCGAATATCGTAGTATTCGATCGAATATCGGCTCGATCGAACACTACTCGCTCATCTCTAGTAATAACGCTTCCGTTACTGATAATACAACCGTCTGCATCCGTTATGAACGGATCCAGTTGTATTATCTGTAACATTGCTGGGACAGATCCGTCATTAACTCCATTGAAAGTCAATGGAGGACGGATCCGGTTTCTATTGTGTCAGACAGAACGGATCTGTCCCCATTGACCTGCATTGTGGGTCATGACATTTTGCTCCAGATCCTCAGGATGGAAAGCAAATACAACATGTTGCAGTTTGCTCTCCAGCCTGCGGACGCAACTAACTGAATGGAATGTATTTTGGAGCGCTCCGTTCTCTTCAGTTCAGTTTTTTTTTTCCGGTATTGAGCCCCTATGACAGAACTCAATACCGGAAAACAATAACGCTAGTGTGAAAATACCCTTAGAACTATAAAGGAAGGATTTATACTTCTGGCTTTGGCTCCTGGTATATTAGCATTCAGCATTATACTGTAGCTTCTCACAACTTTCCTATGATCTAAGTGTCCAGGCCTCATATTTGCTGCTTATGTCAATGGTCCAGTCTCCATTCCCTGTGTCTTTATTACCTGACTATTCACCCTTGTATCCTGCTGTTGTTTGATTAGTTCCTGATTAGGGAAATACAGCCCCTCTCTATTGTTCACACCTAGATGTGTAAATGTAAGCTTTTAGTTCTTCTGAGACATTGGTCTTCATCCAAAATACAAACTTTCTAAGTGCACAAAATCATATTATACCAGAATTGTAACTAAATATTCAATGCAAACAATGTTTCTGCTTCCCACAACTATCACCCCTATTTTCCTGCACTGCCTAAAACCCAGCCAGCAAGGAACTTTTTATCTCTCCCTCCATCTGACCACCTGCCCAGATCTGTTCTGCAATAAAAAACCTTCCTCTCTAGAGGGAATTATAAGAAAGACAGAGACAGGAAACCCTGGGAAATTAAAATTAGCCACCGTTTAGGCCCCTTTCACACGAGCGTTTTATACGCTTCAGTTTTGTTCCTATTCATTGTCAATGTGGACAAAACTGAACTAAAGACAACCGTCTTCAGACCGGAGAGCAAACCGCAACATGCTGTGGTTTGCTCTCCGGTCCAGGCATCCGCACCAAGACAGATCCGTTTGGTGTGACACAATGGTAAATGGATCCGTCACCTGCACACATACATACATACACACACACACATACAGACATATACACATACAAATACACATACATACTTACATGCTCCTGCCAGGTCTCCACAGCGCAGGAGGAGCAGGACGGCGCGCACATAGGATGATTCCACCCGGCGCCCAGCAGAGGGCAATGTGGGGAGTCGTCCTATGTGTGCGCCGTCCTGCTCCTCCTGCGTTGTGGAGACCTGCCGGGAGCATGTAAGTATGTATGTGTATTTGTATGTGTATATGTCTGTGTGTGTGTGTATGTACTGTGTGACATGTGTGGGGCCGGAGCGCGGTTCCAGCCCCACACATGTCCCTGCAGCAGCACGGATCCGGTGGTACCCTTCACCTGCCGGATCCGTGCTGCCGCTAATGTGAAAGAGGCCTTACTTAACTAGTCATCAGGCCTCATCCACAAGACAGGGAAATACAGGGACTGAAATACATGAGCACCTCCCCCACCTCTCTTAACTGAGCAGTGGCTGAGTGTACAGTATGTACACAAAGGAGAGCTCCTTATCTCTATCTGTATCACACTCTATACAGATAAACACAATAGCTTCAAAGACAGTATCACACCTAATAGAATTAGATACAGAGCTCAGCCGACAGTATCACACTTTATACACATACATATAATTGCTTCATAGACCGTATCACACATGATAGGAATAGATACACAGCTCAGAAGACAGTATCACACAAGGTAGGATTAGATACACAGTTCAGCAGACAGTATCACACATGATAGGATTAGATACACAACTTAACAGATGCTGTCACCCAGAAAAGGACTAGATACACAGTTCAGCAAACAGTATCACACGTGATAGGATTAGATACCCATCTTAGCAGACAGTATCACACATGATAGGATTAGATACACAATTTAGCAGGCAGTATCATACACAATAGGCTTAGATACACAACTCAGTATCACACATGATAGGATTAGATACACAGTTTAGCAGACACTGTCACCCAGAATAGGATTAGATACACAGTTCAGCAGACAGTATCACACATGATAGGATGAGATACACAATTTAGCAGGCAATATCGTACACAATAGGCTTAGATACGTAACTCTGCAGATAGTATCACACATGATAGGATTGGATACACAACTCTGCAAACTGTATCACACATGATAGGATTTGATACACAGCTTAGCAGACACTGTCGCCCAGAATAGGATTAGATACACAGCTCAGCAGACAGTATAGCAGAAGATGGGATTAGATACGCATCTAAGCAGACAGTATCACACAAAGTAGGATTAGATACACAGCTCAGCAGACAGTGTCACACAAGGTAGGATTAGATACGCAGCTAAGCAGACAGTATAACACATGATAGGCTTAGATACACAACTCTGAAGACAGTATTACATATGATCAGATTAGATACACAACTCTTCAGACAGTATCACATAGGATAGGATTAGATACACAGCTCAGCAGACAGTATCACACATAATAGGATTAGATATGCAGCTTAGCAGATAGTTTTACACAGGTTAGGATTAGATACACAACTCTGCAGACAATATTACATATGATAGGATTTGATACACAGCTCCACAGACAGTATCACACAGGATAGGATTAGATACACGATCCTGAAGACAGTATCACATATGATAGGATTAGATAAACTGGTAAGCAGACAGTATCACACATGAAAGGATTAGATACAAAACCCTTCAGACAGTATCACACATGATAGGATTAGATGCACAACTCTTCAGACAGTATTACACATGATATGATGAGATACACAACTCTTCAGACAGTATTACACATGATATGATGAGATACACAACTCTTTACGCAGTCACACAATAGGCTTAATCACACACAATAGGCTTAGCTGCACGACACTGTAGACAGTATCACACATGACAGGATTAGATACACTGCTAAGCAGACAGTATCACACATAATAGGCTTAGATACACGACTCTGTAGACAGTATTACTTAAGATAGGATTAGATACACAGTCCAGCTGGCGGTAACACACATAATGTTTGGATACTCTATTTAGTTTTCCTTTTTTATCATGTGTTTGACTTTAGAACATTAAATATTCTCAATAGATCTCACCACATTTAGCTTGGTCTGCCAATAAATATCTCACATCTGAGGCCAGCTACTCTAAACAAAAGAAAAAGCAGCTGAGCAATCAGCTAAATGTGGAGCACTCACCGCCCAGTGGTTGTGACGTGTATTGCAGTTTTTTAGAGTTTAGTTACAATCTCGCGATATCATGTTGTTTTGCTGTCAGGACAAAACTGACACCACTCTGAGTTTGGAGATAAAGTGTGGACGCATCTGTACGTATTTTATTACGTACCGTGCAGTATGGAGCAATTACACTGAAACTATTAGATTAGGCAGACTTGGTCTGCTTAAGTGCAACCCAGACAAATGTCGCACAGAGATTTTTCTAATGTAGCTGTATCAGTGGGAGCAAAAGACCGTATTTGATTACGTGATGTACAGTATGGGTCACCTGGACAGAAAATACGTATTGTGGTTTGTGGTGATTGGCCAGCTGAACTGTGACACACAGAATGGTTCCACACAGCTCTATGAAATGGATTTGTATCACTGAGATAAAAAAAAAAAAACACAATTTTTTTTGTGTTCTTTTTTTTTTTTTTACGTGACGTGCAGAATATATCAGAGAGCAAACTCAGCCCCTACTGACTGTGGCTATTTTCACTGCAACCCAGACAAATGTCGCACAGAGATTTTTCTAATGTAGCTGTATCAGTGAGAGCAAAAGACCGTATTTGATTACGTGACGTACAGTATGGGTCACCTGGACAGAAAATACGGATTGTGGTTTGTGGTGACTGGCCAGCTGAACTGTGACACACAGAATGGTTCCACACAGCTGTATGAAATGGATTTGTACCACTGAAATAAAAAAAAAAACACTATTTTTTTTGTGTTCTTTTTTTTTTACGTAACGTGCAGAATATATCAGAGAGCAAACTCAGCCCCTGCTGACTGTGGCTATTTTCACTGCAACCCAGACAAATGTCGCACAGAGATTTTTCTAATGTAGCTGTATCAGTGAGAGCAAAGACCGTATTTGATTACGTGACGTACAGTATGGGTCATCTGGACAGAAAATACGGATTGTGGTTTGTGGTGACTGGCCAGCTGAACTGTGACACACAGAATGGTTCCACACTGCTGCAAATATGGCGGTAGCTGCACTACTGGTGCCAGCAAGCCCAGCCACAAGCAGATAAAATAAAAAGGGTCTTGTAGCCCTAACAAGGGCTGTTGGGTTCGTTTAGAATCACTCCTGCCTAACACAAATCTAGTAGAGCACCCTAACACTCTCCCTGTATCACACTGCAGATCTGTCCCTAACGGCATCCAGGCAGCGACTGAGCCGAGCACCGCGGGCAGTCACTAGTATATTCCAGGGTCACCTGATCAGGCCAGCCAACCCCTGCTGTCGACATGTAAGGGCCCCACGTGATGCTGGGTGTACCGCAGAGTCTCCTGGCTTGTGATTGGCTGAGTTTATAGCCGACAAAAATTCAAAAGGCGGGAGATGCCATTTCCTCGAGCATGGCGAGATGCTTGTCCGAGCATCGAGCACTTACGAGTACCCTAATGCTCGAATGAGCACCAAGCTCGGATGAGCATGCTCGCTCATCTCTAATTCTTATGTCTCTATGTTGTGCCATTCCTTTATTATTTGCACTAGAAGTTATGGATAAATTGCTATTTGTCTTCAGTAAAGGAACAGAGGGGAGGTGACCAGTTGGGGGTGTGTACCTGCACAGTCTGAACATGGCAGCACTGATTGGATAGAGTCAGTCTGTGTAGGTACACCTCCCCCCACCCAACTGGTTAGCTCCCCTCTGTTCCTTTACTGAAGGAAAATAGCGATTCATTCATAACTTCTAGTGCAAATAATAAAGGAATGGCACAACATAGAGCCATAAGAATAGATGTTCCAGAATTGTTAGTACACGGGTAATGCATGAAGCTATTAAAACAGGCATGTCAGGAGTGGTGAAAGGTCCTCTTTAAGTATTTTCTATATTTCTGCATAAATATAACCTAGAACTATTTCAGATTTTCATAGAAGTCCTAAAAGTAGATCAAGATAACCAAATCAAACAAATTAATCAAATATATTACACTTGGTTATTTATTTATTGAGGAAAACGATCCAATATCAGCTGTCTGTGGGTGGCGAAAGTATGTTAAACTTTGCTTTCAGTATCTGGTTTGACCCCTCTGTGCACCAATAACTATAGCTAAACATTTCCACTAATTGATTAGTCTTGCACATTGGTTTCAAGGAATTTTAACCTATTCCTCTATACTAAACAGCTACAATTCTATTAAGTTGATGAGTTTCCTCCATGAACTGCTCACTTCAGGTCCTTCCACAACATTCCTGTCTGACTAAGGTCAGGACTTTGACTTGTCCATTCCTAAAAATCAATCCTTTGAATTATAATGGTTACATCGATTACATAATCATCTGGACTGGATCTGAACAATAACTAAAAACATTCTAGTTTCAATTAGTCTTATCCCACAATCAACTACTCCTCTATTAAAATAAACTTTTTGGATACCATCATCAAGACACAGAACAATAAAATAGAAATAATGCTGTACCAGAAATCAACTTGTTGCACAACATACCTCATATAGGACAGTTTCCACCCCAAACACATAAAAAAACTCCATCATCTAAAGTCAAATGTTCAAATTCTACCGACAGGAAGGAACACCTTGGAAGCCTCAAAAATACATTTTTGAATTGGGGATACCATCCAGTTACAATGGAATACCAAATTACCAGAGCCACCAGATTACCAAGGAGTGAGCTTCTACAATACCAAAAACAACAAGAAAACCATCTGGTACCTGCAGTAGTCAACTAGAATATAACCCAAACCAGGGTTGCTTGGAGACTACATCCAATACTACAAAAATCCATATTTCCAGACCCCCAACTCCTGTGCTACTGGCAGCCCTCTAATCTCAGAAACATTATGGTCAGAAGTTAACTGTCCTCTCCAACAACAACAGGAACATCCCCATGCAACCAGACCAAATGAACGACCTGTCCATTCATAATGACGACTGACAAGGTACAGATTCCCAAGACATATCAGAACTACAAGATCCCAGGTACCTTCTCCTGTGCCACGCCAAAAGTAGTCTATTTGATTATATGTACCAAATGTCCTACTGAGGGTTTTTAGGTTAGTGAAACTGGTCAAAAGCTTAGCACAAAAATGAACTCTCATCGCAACACAATCAAAGAATAAAGGAAAGATCTGTCTGTACCAAAATACTTTGGTAGCCATGACCAGAAGAGACATGAAAGTCTTAATATTAAAAGGAGAGTCTATATTAGCTCATGACAACCTTTGGCACACTTAGATCAGGAATAAATATGTCTTATAGATTTATGCCCTTCTACATGTCTTAAAGAATGTGCTCTTCAGACCTCTTGGGTTCTTTGCATTCATAAACTGGATATATTTGAGAGGACAATAAAACTTTCAGAGATGAGCGAATCTATTCGCCGCTTCGTAGATTCGTATCGAATCTTGGGATTTTTCAGCTGCGAAGCGAATCCGAATATTAGGTGATTCGCTTCGCTTTTGTACGCATTCGCTATGTAGTGTGTCCTATAAATTATACGCTATTCTACGTATAATTTAGTTACTCTATACGCTGTCGCGTACGAATTTAATTCAGCGATGCAGACTCCTCCCTGGTAGTTCCGTCCCTTTCGCCAGCGCGGGAGGATGACAAGGCAACTCAGGAAATTAAGTTGCGCATTCGTGTGCCTCATCCCTTTTTCCCCCTTTTCAGGTTATTTGGGGAGCCCCTTGAAAGAGGATTTTTTAAGGAACCTTTGCTGTTTTTTTTACCCATTTGGATTACAATTTTACCTATGTGGATTACAAATTGCGACTGAGTTTGGGGCTCTGCTCCAGTTCTATGACAAGCGTCAGAAGAAAAGAGACTTAAACGTGTCCGTGAGCAGACTAGGTAGGTGATATTTAAAATTTTTATATTATACCTATAATAATGTATTTGCACTTTACCATATATATGTCTCGAATATTCGCTCTGCCTCTGAGGAGTGCACGCCGCGGCCTCTCCTCGTACGTGCCTGCGTATTACGTAATCGCTTAGACAATAGTACGCTGAGATTCGTAAGCTATTTGTACGCTCATGCGTACGTCTTCTAAGAAGTTGCGTACATTTTGCAAATGAACGTTCGTTATTAGTGAGCGAATGTTCGCTAATAGCACATAATAACATATATTTTGTGCGCAAATACAGCAAATCTATTCGTCGAATATACGAATTTTAGGACAAGTTTGGCAAATGTTCAGCGAATAATTTTTTGAATTATTCGCTCATCTCTAAAAACTTTAATTTCCTTATCTATAATTGCTACAACAATTTACTGCTACATCTGTTTGTTTACTCCACAACTCATATTGATCTGCTTTACATGACTTGTCTCATTTACCTCATTATTCCTGTGGCATGTAATTTGATGTATAAATATGTGAATCTTCAGATACTGTCTTAAAATATGCCTGAGGACGAGACCTAAGTATTCTCAAAAGCTAGCAACGTTGTCATCATCTTTTCAGTTAGCCATCAAAAGGTATCAACCACTGAGGTACATTTTTTATCTTCTATTTACTGGCTAACACAGTACAAATATATTTTTATTTTAACAATTGAGATTAGGTTTCTATGCTGTTATGCATTGTTTTATTTTCTGCAAACATAATGCTTCTCATTTAAACAAAACTGTTCTATTTTTGTCTAATTTTTTGACAAAACATTGTTCCAATAGCTTATTGGTTTGTCAAGGTGATAATTTTTGCAAACTGCAGATGGACAGTAATGTTCTTTTTGGAGAGCAACAGCTTTCTTCTTGCAATCTTGCCATGCACACCACTGTTGTTCAGTGTCTTCCTGATGGTGGACATAAATATGAACATTTATGGATGAACATAAATATTAGCTAATGTGATAATGGTCTTTAGTTAATTAGAGGTTGCCTCGGGTTCCACTGTGACCTCACAGACTATTACATACTCTTGGTGTGATTTTTGTTGGTCGACCATTTTTGGTGAGGTTAATAACAGCAGGGCCGGACTGGCCGTCTGGCACTTCTGGCAAATGACAGAAGGGCCGCTGCCCTCCGTGGGCCGGTCCAGTCCACCCTTGCAGGGCCGCACCGCCAATTAGGCAGGTGCGGCGCGGCCCTGCGAATAATTGCGGGCGTCGGCGGGGCAGAGGGAGATGAGCGCTTCCATTGTGGAAGCGCTCATCTCCATAGTCATCTGTATCGACGTCATCGCGCCGCCTGAGCCGTACAGCGCGGGACACAGGCCAGAAGAGGCCTCATCGCATCGCTGCTGGAGGTAAATATAAGTGTTATTTTTTTTTATTGTAGCACCGACCGGAGCTCTATTGGGGGCACATGGGGGCATTTTACTGGCACTGGGGGCATTTTTACTGGCACAATGGGGGCACTGGGGGCATTTTTACTGCACTGGGGCATTTTTACTGGCACAATGGGGGCACTGGGGGCATTTTTATGGGCACTGGGGGCATTTTTACTGGCACATGGGGGCACTGGGGCATTTTTACTGGCACATGGGGCACTGGGGGCATTTTTACTGACACATGGGGGCATTTTTACTGGCACAATGGGGGCACTGGGGGCATTTTTACTGGCACATGGAGCACTGGGGCATTTTTACTGGCACATGGGGCACTGGGGGCATTTTTACTGGCACATGGGGGCATTTTTACTGGCACAATGGGGCACTGGGGGCATTTTTACTGGCACTGGGGGCATTTTTACTGGCATTGGGGGCATTTTTACTGGCACTGGGGGCATTTTTACGGGGGCATTTTGTTGGGGGCACTATTACTAACAAGTGCACTCTGGCAGAGAATTATTAGTTGGGACTTTGGGGAGCACTATTACTGTGGGGGGCACCTGGCACAGCATCAGAGCAGTTATTTCTGGGGGACGTTATGTTCACACTATTACGGGACACTATTTGCTGGGCGCAGTTATTTTAGGACACTGTGTGCCAATAATTATTGAAGGGCACTATCTGTGTGGTACTAGTGGCACAGTACTGGGGGTGGTAGGATGATTTGTCCATAAGATGGGAGGATGATGGAAAAGTAGTAAACTAAGATTTTTTTTTCTGTCAAACTGCAGAGATGAGAAATGGCTGAAAAATGGCGTCTGGTCTGAAAGGAGAAGATGAGGAAAGAAAAGATCTACATCAGAGGAGACGTCACTGGATGTAAGAGGTATGAGGCGCTGTATTATACTGGATGTAAGAGGTATGGGGCGCTGTATTAGGCTACATTCACACGAACATTGTGTTTTGCGGTCTGCAAATTGCGGATCCGCAAAAAAAGGATGATGTTCCGTATGGCATCCGTTTTTTTTGCAGATCCACTGTAACAATGCCTATCCTTGTCCGCAAAATATGCAGATCGGAGGCCGCAAAAACAACTGTGGTGTGAATGTAGCCTTACCCTGTATGTTCTGTAGTGATATATGTAATGTTAGGAAGGAAAAGGTTAGTTTACACAGGGTGATGTGCGCCCGACAGACTGGATCTTTTGTACAAACCAAAAGATCCAATCAGCCGATGAACGAGCGTTTTACTCTGATTTCAAAATGCCAGGGCTGAATTTCAGTCCCAGTCCGGCCCTGAATAACAGTCTTGAATTTCCTACATTCCTAGACAATCTGACTGAAAACTTTTGCCACTCACGAACAAGGGATTTTAAATTACTTTCCTGAATAAATAAATGATCATGTCTAATATTTTTGAATTATTTGTTTGATTTAGGGGGCTGTTGAGACGTCCGTGGTATTGCGGATCTGCAAAAATGCGGATCCGCAATACCATGGATGCCAACCGGCGTGTGTTCTGCAAATTGTGGAACACACGGCC
This sequence comes from Rhinella marina, assembly GCA_900303285.1. Lineage (NCBI taxonomy): Eukaryota > Metazoa > Chordata > Amphibia > Anura > Bufonidae > Rhinella > Rhinella marina. The sequence continues at coordinate 10,218 of ONZH01009756.1, read as the reverse complement.
AGGCACCCCATTCTAAATGCCTATTCTTGTCTGCTACTGCGAACAAGAATAGGACATGCTTTATTTTTATTTTTTACGGAGCCGCGGCTGCCCGCGATCATTGAAGTGAATGGAGCCGCACCTATTCTGCAGTTTTTAGGAATAGTTTCGGACCAATTCACACGGTCGTGTGAACAGGCCCTTAGTTATCTTTATCAACTTTTGGTACTTGTGTGAAAATCTGATACAGTTTTAGGTCAAATGTATTCAGCAATATAGAATATTCTGAAAGTTTCACAGACTTTCAAGCACCATTGTAAACTTTGATATTTACTAGTTTTAAATCATTACAATGCAGTACAGCTTATTATATTAGGGAGTTCCTTCTCTGTTTTGAAAAAAAAGTTAATTCTAAAGTATTTAGTTCAGCAAAGTAAAAATATATCGATTTTACTGCAATTGCCAGATGGAAGAATGTGTTATCTAGATACAACACCACAGACAGGTTGTGATTAGTGTTAATAATATTGCCTTCACATTAATAGATGTAATGAAGCTCAAATGTATAATTTTCTTACAAAGGGAAAGTGCTATTCAGCACCAATTAAGTAACGTCAAATAAAATGTTGAAAAGTTGAGAATGTTCCTTCTTGTTATATCAGATTCTAGTTCACACTTTTTTTTTTTCAAATTAAGTTACTTTTCTTTCTTTAACTCACTAGGGAGATAAAATGGTAGTATTTCAACAGTCTGAAACTACAAAGTATATTTTCTATAAAATGTATTAACAAACTTGATTAGAATTTATGCCCACCAGAGGCAGAACAAGTCTTTATGGTATCCAAGCCTCCCTACTCCAATGAGGTGGTGAGAAACATGATAATTAAAACATTTGAAAAGTGTTTGGACACTATAAAAAAAGTACACTAGTTAGTTGTTATATTCTAATTGTGTGGCTTCATTTATTATGCATTGTGCAATTTCATTATTTATGATTTGTGGCTCCTGTTGTGTATATATTATATGGCCTTGTAATAGTACAGTACACCGTGTGGTTCTTTTATTTGAGTATTATATAGCTTTACTGTTTTGGCTTTGCCCTTCATTTAATGCCCCAGTTTATTCCATCAAATGATCCTGATATTTACACTTTTCATTATTACTTTATTGACTTTGTATATATACTGCATTGACTTGCTATTTATGTATTTTATGGCCCTAATATCTAAAATGTTAAGTACCTTGTTATTTATAATTTCATGGCTATGTTTTTTGTTAATTGCATGGCCCCATTATTAGAGCATTATATGACCTGCAATTAATTCATTATATAAGCCCATTATTGGATTATCATATAGTACTATTATGTATACACATTTTTTTCTGTTACTTGTGTAATTTGTATAATGTTTGTTATTTATACTCCATTGTTCTACTGCATTAAATCTATGTGTACCATATTTTTTCATTATTATACCCAAAGATATGTATTTTGTGCCTATGCCAAATATGGATAGGCAGTAGGGAAAGTAGAGAACACATGTAGGATGCTTAGCTGCATAGCTATAGATATAATCAGTAGATTGTAGTGAGACTGTATAGATCTGTATTGAGACCACCTCTTGAATAGTGGTTCAGTTCAGGAGACCTAACATACAAAAAGACATTGATAAAATACTACAAGTCCAAAGACAAGCTACAAAAATGGTGGAGGGTTTTAAGCATAAAACTTATCAAGATGAAACATCTGTGCACCAAGATCATGCAGTTTCTAAGGGTATTACTAATGCATTAAGGATCTGGGCTGTTATGTTGTCAAGCCAGCTGATGCTCCAATATGATGTAATGAGTAGCAGATTTAAACCACTTCATGGTCTGCAAACTTTCCTGATTAAACAGTAAGTATGTTGCTAGCTTCTCTATATTAAGGCCACCAGCTTCTTGGATGTCTCGTTGTTGCTGACCCTTGGAGTTCACTCTGACCTGTTTATTGCTTTGCTCCATGAATTTCTGAAACCTGTAGTTCAGTGGCTTTCTCAAGACTTTGCTTCTCTCTTTTCTCCTTGAAGTGTTGATACCTGTGATTACATACATGGCTCTGACCATGGCTTGCTCCAGACTTTTCTAGTCTTTGCTCCTAGGATTGCTGATGTCTGTGTGAACTCCCTGCTATATCACCCTGCCTGTATCTGGACTACCTTTTCTCCACCATTGCCAATCTGAGACTATTCTAGGTAAATATGGCCTGGGCATTCACCCTGGGAAAGTACATCCTTCTTTATAGGGTGCATAGAGTAAAGAATGGATAGTCCTTTAAACTCTAGTTTAGCATGCACAAATTAGCTTATGGCTTTTAGGATCCACTGCCCTACTCTGTGTGTCCCAAACCTGGATGTGCCAGCCCTTGCTATTGTTTGAGAAAAATTGTGTTAAAACAACTGCATTGCAGGGGGAAAAGCAAGGAGGATGAGACAAACAACATGTATTCCTGTTCTAGGTAACAAAACTAAAAGCCATAATCCGGACCTATTTTGATATTTTCTATGGGTCTCTCTCTCCCAGTTAATGTGTAAAAACTAGAGAAGAGTTTTGTTTTGAAAAATTCTATTTGGCAGCTTTGCCGGTTTGACAAGAAATTTGATTTGTTATAAATTAATTAATCACGAATCACTATGTTAAAACCCTATTCAGCCTATTAAATAATGGGACCATTTTTAACAGATGCTTAGACAGAAGTACACCCATCTAATGTTGTTAAACACAGTAATATGCTAGTGCAATATGGCTTCATCCACTTGCTCGCACAAAGGCAGTCTGCTCCTCTCTTGAGTAAAAAAGACCTTTCGAAAGACCTGCACAGAGCGTTACGGCTCCCCGTGTGATCACATGGTGACAATGACGTCACGTGGATGAGGTTTCTTTTATGTTTTTCCTAAGGCAATTAGCCATCTAGCCACTATTTTGGAATAAACAATTAGTTACCACGAAATGCAAGGAAATTTGGCTTTGTGGCAAATCAAATTCTTCCTAAACTTTGGATCAAATTCCACTTCGAATGCTTCAATTCGTTCAACACTTATAAAAACTTTTTTTTTATTGAAATGGGAATTGCATACCTTTTATGTGTTTTACTTGAAAAATTATTAACCCCCTCTCCAAAAAAAAAGATAATGAAAAAACATTTCAATAATCCTTTCCCCTTTATGCATTTTAGGGCCTAGTGACCAAGCAGTTTTTTTTCATGTTTTGATTGTCACCTTCCAAGACCTATAACCTTCTGGTCGTTTTTAATGGCAGCATTTTGATACACATTACTTACAGTACTGACTAACTTTATTAACTGTTTCTGGGGGGATGGGAAAAACAGCAATATTGTAATTGAGTTTTTATGTTACAAATTATGCGATGTTCATTTTTTAGGATAAATAACATGATACTAGAATGGCGCTGGCTAGGTCTTTAGAGATGACGCCCACTCTGCTCAGCTGTTTCCTATAGCACACACCTGTGGCTAATGTACGCAACTGGTGGTAATGCCGGACGTGGACATTTTCAATCCTCACCATGGCATCTGAGCATGTGAAACACTAGAATTGCGTGCTTCTGGTGATGCTCCAGCTCCCCGTGTGGTGGTCGGAGGAGCTGGAGCATGTGTGCAGCAGTCCCTGTTTTTGTGAATGGCAAGAGGCTGCTGCATAGTATTTCTTATGGAGCCCTTGCCTGTAATAGGGCTCCATAGGAAACTAGCAATTTTCTCATAGATTCCAATGCTAATGCATTGGGGTCAATGAGAATAGCAATCTAATGATTGCTTGTTATAGTTCCCATAGGGAACTATAAAAAAGTGTAAAGAAATAAAGTTTTTCAAAATTAAAAATATAAAAATTCAAATCACCCCCGTTTCCCCAAAATAAAAATAAAAGAACTAATAAAAATTTAAAAAATACATATCATGGATATCAGCATGTGCAAAAACGCCCATAGTATAAAAAGATAAAAATATCTTCCCCATACAGTAAACAGCAAAACTGAAAAAATGGCCGATTCGCCGTTTTTGGCCACTTCATTTTCTACAAAAAAATTAAATAAAAAGTCATGCACACTCCAGAATGGTATAAATGAAAAGTTTAGATTGCCCCGCAAACAATGAACCCCATAGAGCTCTGTACACATAAATACCAAAAAGTTATTAGGGTCAAAATAAGGCGACAAAAAAATAAAACTGATTTTTTCCCCCAACTTTTTACTTATTTTATCCCTATCAAAACGCAAGAAAAACTATACAGATAAGATATGACCAGATTTGTATTGTCCTAAAGAATAAAAGTAACTGGTCAGTTTTATCGCACATCGAACGTCATAAATAAAAAAAAAAAATAAAACTAAGGTGGAATTGTTTTTCTTGGCAATTTCACCCCATTTGGAATTTTTGTTCTGTTTCCCACTACATCATATTCTTTAGGAAAGTGGTAAGCGCTTATAAGGTCGTAAATTGTGGTGCAGATAAGGCACAATGGTGGTGTATAGTCCTCTATGTGATCCTACTTTAAGATGTTAAAAAAAGTGACTTGGATAAATCTCTCTGTAATAAATGTTATTGTAAAGAATTGTAGAAATCCACCAGAAATCACCTCATTATGATTAAAGCAATGACTACTTAATTAAAGCTACTTTCACTTGCTATGTAGCCCATTTCAATTATCAGTGTCTGCTGCCTTCAAGTACTTTAAGTACACTTTAAATTTTTAACCTCTTGTAGTGGGTATAATCTGGACAACATTATGATCAAATTCATTCATAAATTGGACAAGGCAAGATATTTTGAACAAAAGACATGTTATATATATATATATATATATATATATATATATATATATATATATATTATATATACACTCACCGGCCACTTTATTAGGTACACCATGCTAGTAACGGGTTGGACCCCCTTTTGCCTTCAGAACTGCCTCAATTCTTCGTGGCATAGATTCAACAAGGTGCTGGAAGCATTCCTCAGAGATTTTGGTCCATATTGACATGATGGCATCACACAGTTGCCGCAGATTTGTCGGCTGCACATCCATGATGCGAATCTCCCATTCCACCACATCCCAAAGATGCTCTATTGGATTGAGATCTGGTGACTGTGGAGGCCATTGAGTACAGTGAACTCATTGTCATGTTCAAGAAACCAGTCTGAGATGATTCCAGCTTTATGACATGGCGCATTATCCTGCTGAAAGTAGCCATCAGATGTTGGGTACATTGTGGTCATAAAGGGATGGACATGGTCAGCAACAATACTCAGGTAGGCTGTGGCGTTGCAACGATGCTCAATTGGTACCAAGGGGCCCAAAGAGTGCCAAGAAAATATTCCCCACACCATGACACCACCACCACCAGCTTGAACCGTTGATACAAGGCAGGATGGATCCATGCTTTCATGTTGTTGACGCCAAATTCTGACCCTACCATCCGAATGTCGCAGCAGAAATCGAGACTCATCAGACCAGGCAACGTTTTTCCAATCTTCTACTGTCCAATTTCGATGAGCTTGTGCAAATTGTAGCCTCAGTTTCCTGTTCTTAGCTGAAAGGAGTGGAACCCGGTGTGGTCTTCTGCTGCTGTAGCCCATCTGCCTCAAAGTTCGACGTACTGTGCGTTCAGAGATGCTCTTCTGCCTACCTTGGTTGTAACGGGTGCAATTTGAGTCACTGTTGCCTTTCTATCAGCTCGAACCAGTCTGCCCATTCTCCTCTGACCTCTGGCATCAACAAGGCATTTCCGCCCACAGAACTGCCGCTCACTGGATGTTTTTTCTTTTTCGGACCATTCTCTGTAAACCCTAGAGATGGTTGTGCGTGAAAATCCCAGTAGATCAGCAGTTTCTGAAATACTCAGACCAGCCCTTCTGGCACCAACAACCATGCCACGTTCAAAGGCACTCAAATCACCTTTCTTCCCCATACTGATGCTCGGTTTCAACTGCAGGAGATTGTCTTGACCATGTCTACATGCCTAAATGCACTGAGTTGCCGCCACATGATTGGCTGATTAGAAATTAAGTGTTAACGAGCAGTTGGACAGGTGTACCTAATAAAGTGGCCGGTGAGTGTATATATATTAAGAGCTTTTTAATATAATAATGTGTTGGAAATTTCTGAAAATCTAAAAAGCAACCACCGTACGAGTTGATGAATAAAAGTAGGTAACAATAGTATGTAGACACCAGAGTGCTATTAATATAGTTACCAATGTGAGGTTTTACAGTATGCTGTAAGCTCCGAGCACCATCTAGAAATCTAGACTGCAGAATCTATGGCTGACATCAAAGAAAAGCTCAGTATGAGGAAAATTGCTGTAGAATTTAGCAGCATTCTTTCACTTTGTATCCATTAAAACAATTATCAAAAGTGGTACAAAGACTTTGGCTGACCTGCCTGTTCTTTATGAAATTACAATTAATTTTAGTCTTCTCTGATATTCATGTCTCAGGATTTAGTCAAAGATTTAGTGAATAGAAAACCATGCTCTTTCATCAGAAAAAATATTACTATGCAATGAATAGGGCATTTCAAATGAAGTATTGCAAGGCACATTTAATAACATTTTACTTTCTGGCAGTGCCCCACTCCTATTGATATAGTTAAAATAATATGCATTAGTATAGTTTTTTTCAATTGTTGGAAAACCCTCTGTAAACTGTAGTACATGGTGGGAAGTACATACTTCCTGTGATCCCCCTTACTGTTATTATGGCACAGTGATGCTATGGGCTCAGGAGCTATGTCCATGCTATCATTTGCGGGTGCCAGCTGTATTATACAGCTGGTGCTTTGCTTTCACTACAGGGATCAGAGATAAGTCTAGTCCCTGAAGCTTATGCCCTTAGATATTAAAGGTAGTATCTAAGGCACTAGAGAGAAGGAAGGGGCTCCCTCTCTAATACTATGTACCTCCCAGTAATGTCATGCCAAAGTAATTATTATTATTAGAGATGAGCGAGCACTAAAATGCTCGGGTGCTCGTTATTTGAGTCAAATTTTTCCCGATGCTAGCATGCATGGATGCCTCTGAGGCTGCCTAATCCCATCATTACCCCAAATTATCGGGCAACAGCCTGGTGGTGACCTCAAGGCAATTCTGCTCACCCAGACCATAAAAATTTAGCGTGGCCCTGACTACAGAGTGACCAAGTTACACTGCAGGAGCAGGTGAAGCACATAAAAATTTACAGTGGTCCTGTATGGCTGTGACTACAGAGTGACCGAGTTACAGTGCAGGAGCAGGCGAAGCACATAAAAATTTATCGTGGTCCTGTATGGCTGTGACTACAGAGTGACCAAGTTACAGTGCAGGAGCAGGCAAAGCACATAAAAATTTATCGTGGTCCTGTATGGCTGTGACTACAGAGTGACCGAGTTACAATGCGGGAGCAGGCGAAGCACATAAAAATTTATCGTGGCCCTGTATGGCTGTGACTACAGAGTGACCGAGTTACAGTGCAGGGGGCAGGCGAAGCACATGAAAATTAGTGTGACCCTGTATGGCTTTGACTAAAGAGTGACCGAGTTACACTGCGGGAGCAGGCGAAGAAACATTAAAATTTAGCGTGGCCCTGTATGGCTATGACTACAGAGTGACCGAGTTACAGTGCAGAAGCAGGCGAAGCACATAAAAATTTATCGTGGCCCTGTATGGTTGTGACTACAGAGTGACCGAGTTACAGTGCAGGAGCAGGCAAAGCACATAAAAATTTATCGAGGCCCTGTACGGCTATGACTAAAGAGTGACCAAGTTACAGTGCAGGAGCAGGCGAAGCACATAAAAATTTATCGTGGCCCTTTATGGCTATGACTACAGAGTGACCAAGTTACAGTGCAGGAGCAGGCGAAGCACATAAAAATTTATCGTGGCCCTGTATGGCTGGGACAACAGAGTGACCAAGTTACAGTGCAGGAGCAGGCAAAGCACATAAAAATTTATCGTGGCCCTGTATGGCTGTGACTACAGAGTGACCGAGTTACAGTGCAGGAGCAGGCGAAGCACATAAAAATTTAGAGTGACCTTGTATGGCTGTGACTACAGAGTGACCGAGTTACACTGCGGGATAAGGCGAAGAAACATTAAAATTTAGCGTGGCCCTGTATGGCTGTGACTACAGAGTGACCGAGTTACAGTGCAGGAGCAGGCGAAGCACATAAAAATTTAGCGTGACCCTGTATGGTTGTGAACACAGAGTGACCGAGTTACAGTGCAGGAGCAGGCGAAGCACATAAAAATTTATCGTGGCCCTGTATGGCTGTGACTACAGAGTGACCGAGTTACAGTGCAGGAGCAGGCGAAGCACATAAAAATTTAGCGTGACCCTGTATGGCTGTGACTACAGAGTGACCGAGTTACAGTGCAGGAGCAGGCGAAGCACATAAAAATTTATCGAGGCCCTGTATGGCTGTGACTACAGAGTGACCGAGTTACAGTGCAGGAGCAGGCGAAGCACATAAAAATTTATCGTGGCCCTGTATGGCTGTGACTACAGAGTGACCGAGTTACAGTGCAGGAGCAGGCGAAGCACATAAAAATTTAGCGTGGCCCTGTATGGCTGTGACTACAGAGTGACCGAGTTACAGTGCAGGAGCAGGCGAAGCACATAAAAATTTATCGTGGCCCTGTATGGCTGTGACTACAGAGTGACCGAGTTACAGTGCAGGAGCAGGCGAAGCACATAAAAATTTATCGAGGCCCTGTATGGCTGTGACTACAGAGTGACCGAGTTACAGTGCAGGAGCAGGCGAAGCAGCACATAAAAATTTATCGTGGCCCTGTATGGCTGTGACTACAGAGTGACCGAGTTACAGTGCAGGAGCAGGCGAAGCACATAAAAATTTATCGTGGCCCTGTATGGCTGTGACTACAGAGTGACCGAGTTACAGTGCAGGAGCAGGCGAAGCACATAAAAATTTATCGTGGCCCTGTATGGCTGTGACTACAGAGTGACCGAGTTACAGTGCAGGAGCAGGCGAAGCACATAAAAATTTATCGTGGCCCTGTATGGCTGTGACTACAGAGTGACCGAGTTACAGTGCAGGAGCAGGCGAAGCACATAAAAATTTATCGTGGCCCTGTATGGCTGTGACTACAGAGTGACCGAGTTACAGTGCAGGAGCAGCAGCGAAGCACATAAAAATTTAGCGTGGACCCTGTATGGCTGTGACTACAGAGTGACCGAGTTACAGTGCAGGAGCAGGCGAAGCACATAAAAATTTATCGTGGCCCTGTATGGCTGTGACTACAGAGTGACCGAGTTACAGTGCAGGAGCAGGCGAAGCACATAAAAATTTATCGTGGCCCTGTATGGCTGTGACTACAGAGTGACCGAGTTACAGTGCAGGAGCAGGCGAAGCACATAAAAATTTATCGTGGCCCTGTATGGCTGTGACTACAGAGTGACCGAGTTACAGTGCAGGAGCAGGCGAAGCACATAAAAATTTAGCGTGCCCTGTATGGCTGTGACTACAGAGTGACCGAGTTACAGTGCAGGAGCAGGCGAAGCACATAAAAATTTATCGTGGCCCTGTATGGCTGTGACTACAGAGTGACCGAGTTACAGTGCAGGAGCAGGCGAAGCACATAAAAAATTTATCGAGTGGCCCTGTATGGCTGTGACTACAGAGTGACCGAGTTACAGTGCAGGAGCAGGCGAAGCACATAAAAATTTAGCGTGACCCTGTATGGCTGTGACTACAGAGTGACCGAGTTACAGTGCAGGAGCAGGCGAAGCACATAAAAATTTATCGTGGCCCTGTATGGCTGTGACTACAGAGTGACCGAGTTACAGTGCAGGAGCAGGCGAAGCACATAAAAATTTATCGTGGCCCTGTATGGCTGTGACTACAGAGTGACCGAGTTACAGTGCAGGAGCAGGCGAAGCACATAAAAATTTATCGTGGCCCTGTATGGCTGTGACTACAGAGTGACCGAGTTACAGTGCAGGAGCAGGCGAAGCACATAAAAATTTAGCGTGACCCTGTATGGCTGTGACTACAGAGTGACCGAGTTACAGTGCAGGAGCAGGCGAAGCACATAAAAATTTATCGAGGCCCTGTATGGCTGTGACTACAGAGTGACCGAGTTACAGTGCAGGAGCAGGCGAAGCACATAAAAATTTATCGTGGCCCTGTATGGCTGTGACTACAGAGTGACCGAGTTACAGTGCAGGAGCAGGCGAAGCACATAAAAATT
>ONZH01009755.1:0-87266 GCA_900303285.1 Rhinella marina | reverse complement strand
TGCCGTTAGGCTTGTGGAGACGCAGGCTTCGCGACCTGATGGCGGCTGCCCGCACCTCGCATTTCCGTCCTAGCCGCCACTATTTTCCCGGAGTGCCGTCCCTAGCGCCTGCACCAGCACGTTGTCGCGTAACATCAGGCGGGCCCTGAGGTACGCAGTCAGCGCAAAGGTCCACTTGACGCAACCGACTCATGGACAAGCGCTTGCGGCCAGGGACGAATACATTTCTCTGACGGTCACACTGGGTGAATGTAGTGGAGGCGGGGACGGGGTCGCAAACAGAGACGGCCTACCTACCACCCCGCCCAAGATTGCCAGCATGGGTTCTGATAAACCCCTCCTCCTCCTCCTCCTCTCCTCCTCCTGTGCCTTAACATCTCCCTCAGCCGCTAGCTGGAAGCGTTGCAGCACTGGCGCGGGGAGACGTCAGCAGGCGGTGCTAAAGCTCATCAGCTTGGGCGACAGGAAGCACAGCGCCCCAGAGGTGAGGGACGCCATATTGCAGCAGACGGAGATGTGGCTGTCGCCGCTGCAGCTAGGACCAGGCATGGTCGTGTGCGATAACGGCCGTAACCTGGTGGCGGCTCTGGAGCTTGCCGAACTCAATCACGTACCATGCCTGGCCCACGTTTTTAATCTGGTAGTCCAAAAATTTCTGAAGACTTACCCCAACCTGGCAGAGCTACTGGTGAAAGTGCGGCGCTTGTGCGCTCACTTTCGGAAGTCAACTGTAGCTGCTGCTAGCTTAAAAAACTCCAGCAACGCCTCCATTTGCCTGAACATCGGCTGTTGTGCGACCTGCCCACTCGCTGGAATTCCACCTATTCCATGTTGGCCAGGGTGTGTGAGCAGCAGAGAGCATTGATGGAGTACCAGATAATGAATCCACGCGTGCCTCCAACTCAGCTCCCTCAGTTTGCCAACCACGAGTGGCCATGGATGGCAGACATATGCGATGTACTGCGTATCTTTGAGGAGTCCACCAAGAAGGTCAGCAGCGAGGACGCTATAGTGAGCGTAACCATTCCGCTCCTAGGCGTCCTTAAAGAATCGCTCATCGCAATAAGGGAGAACGCATTGCACGCAGAGGAGACGGGGGTAGGAGGAGACGCAACGGAGCTACACAGTCAGACCACACTTTTGTCTGCTTCACGGTGGCAGTTGCAGGAGGAGGAGGATGAGGAGGAGGACGACGTGGAGGTGGCTGTGGAAGAGGAGGAGGATGCTGGCGGCGAGGGTAGCAGTCAGGCTGTGTGCGTCCCATTGGTTCAGCGCGGATGGGGCGGAGAGGAGGCGGAAGAGGAAGAGGAGGAAATGGCAAGTGATCCTTCTGGTGGGGGCAGTGAGGTCATGCCTATTCAGAGTCTGGCACACATGGCTGACTTCATGCTGGGCTGCTTTTCCCGGGACACACGTGTTGTCCGGATAGTGGAGAACAAACTGTACTGGGTCTTCGCACTCCTGGACCCCCGGTATAAAGATAACGTCTCCTCTTTTATTCCGGTAGAGGAGAGGACGAATCGATTGCTGGAATACCAGAGGGAACTCGTGCAGAACATGATGGAGATTTTCCCACCCACCATCGCTGGCGGCAGAGAGGAGAGGGTCTCCCAGAGTCCCACAACATCCATCAGGCCCACAGCCACCAGGGGAACACTCTCCAAGGTGTGGGACACGTTCATGGCACCCCCTCGTGCAACTTCCATCACTGCGGGGCCCGCTATCAGCAGGAGGGACAAGTATCGGCGGATGTTGCGGGAGTACCTGGCAGACCGTAACCCTGTCCTCCCCGATCCCTCGGCGTCCTACACTTACTGGGTCTCCAAGTTGGACACGTGGCTGGAACTGTCCCTGTACGCCTTGGAGGTGCTTGCCTGCCCTGCCGCCAGCGTGCTATCAGAAAGGGTGTTCAGCGCAGCCGGGGGCATTATAACCGATAAGCGCAGCCGCCTGTCAACCGACAGTGCGACAGGCTACGCTAATCAAAATGAACAGCAAGTGGATTGACCCGGACTTTGCTTCTCCAACCGTGGAAAGCAGCCAAAAGTGAAGTGCCATCTGTATGAAGTGCCATTTCCTCCTCCACCTCCTCCCCTCCTCCTTAACCGCCGTAGAATTGCTCCGTAAAAAAAAATATATATATATTTATGGCTCTCCTCTTGGCCTCACATAATTTTAAGAGGTCTCACTCTGGGCCTCCACATAATTTTTAAGAGGTCTCAACCTCTTGGGCCTCCACATAATTTTTAAGAGGTCTCACTCTTGGGCCTCCACATAATTTTTAAGAGGTCTCACCTCTTGGGCTCCACATAATTTTTAAGAGGTCTCACCTCTTGGGCCTCCACATAATTTTTAAGAGGTCTCACCTCTTGGGCCTGCACATAATTTTTAAGAGGTCTCACCTCTTGGGCCTCCACATAATTTTAAGAGGTCTCACCTCTTGGGCCTCCACATAATTTTTAAGAGGTCTCACCTCTTGGGCCTCCACATAATTTTTTAAGAGGTCTCAACCTCTTGGGCTCCACATAATTTTTAAGAGGTCTCACCTCTTGGGCTCCACATAATTTTTAAGAGGTCTCACCTCTTGGGCCTCCACATAATTTTTAAGAGGTTCACCTCTTGGGCCTCCACATAATTTTAAGAGGTCTCACCTTTGGGCCTCCAACATAATTTTTAAGAGGTCTCACCTTCTTGGGCTCCACATAATTTTAAGAGGTCTCACCTCTTGGGCCTCCACATAATTTTTAAGAAGGTCTCACCTCTTGGGCCTCCACATAATTTTTAAGAGTCTCACCTCTTGGGCCTCCCTCCAAATTTTTAAGAGGTCTCACCTCTTGGGCTCCACAAATTTTAAGAGGTCTCACTCTTGGGCCTCCACAAAGTTTAAAGGTCTCACCTTTGGGCTCCACAAAAGGTTTAACAGGTCTCAACCTCTTGGGCCTCCACAAAAGGCTTTAAACAGGTCTCCACCTCTCTGGGCCTCCACATAATTTTTAACAACGTCTCCCTCCTTGGGCTCCACATAAATTTTTAACGGACGTCTCACCTCTTGGGCCTCCACATAATTTTTAAGACGTCTCACCTCTTGGGGCAGCCACATAATGTTTTAAGAGGTCTCAAACCTCTTGGGCAGGCCACATAATTTACGAGGTCCACCTCTTGGGCCTCGCACAAATTTTACGAGGGTCTCACCTCTTGGGCCTCACAAAATCTTTAAGAGGTCTCAACCTCTTGGGCCTACCACATAATTTTTAAGAGGTCTCACCCTCTTGGCCAAAAAGAGCGCCTTGGCCACATAATTTTTAAGAGGTCTCACCTCTTGGGCCTCCACAATATTTTTAAGGAGGTCTCACCTATGGGCCTGCACAAAATGTTTAAGAGGTCCTCACCTCTTGGGCCTCCACATAATTTTTAAGAGGTCTCACCTCTTGGCCTCCACATAATCTTTAAGAGGTCTTACCTCTTGGGCCTCCACAAAATCTTTAAGAGGTCTCACCTCTTGGGCCTCCACAAAATCTTTAAGAGGTCTCACCTCTTGGGCCTCCACAAAATCTTTAAGAGGTCTCACCTCTTGGGCCTCCACAAAATCTTTAAGAGGTCTCACCTCTTGGGCCTGCACAAAATCTTTAAGAGGTCTCACCTCTTGGGCCTCCACAAAATCTTTAAGAGGTCTCACCTCTTGGGCCTCCACAAAATCTTTAAGAGGTCTCACCTCTTGGGCCTCCACAAAATCTTTAAGAGGTCTCACCTCTTGGGCCTCCACAAAATCTTTAAGAGGTCTCACCTCTTGGGCCTGCACAAAATCTTTAAGAGGTCTCACCTCTTGGGCCTCCACAAAATCTTTAAGAGGTCTCACCTCTTGGGCCTCCACAAAATCTTTAAGAGGTCTCACCTCTTGGGCCTCCACAAAATCTTTAAGAGGTCTCACCTCTTGGGCCTCCACAAAATCTTTAAGAGGTCTCACCTCTTGGGCCTCCACAAAATCTTTAAGAGGTCTCACCTCTTGGGCCTCCACAAATCTTTAAGAGGTCTCACCTCTTGGGCCTCCACAAAATCTTTAAGAGGTCACCTTGGCCCAAACTAGGCTCCTTGGGCCTCCACAAAATCTTTAAGAGGTCTCACCTCTTGGGCCTGCACAAAATCTTTAAGAGGTCTCACCTCTTGGGCCTCCACAAAATCTTTAAGAGGTCTCACCTCTTGGGCCTCCACAAAATCTTTAAGAGGTCTCACCTCTTGGGCCTCCACAAAATCTTTAAGAGGTCTCACCTCTTGGGCCTCCACAAAATCTTTAAGAGGTCTCACCTCTTGGGCCTCCACAAAATCTTTAAGAGGTCTCACCTCTTGGGCCTCCACAAAATCTTTAAGAGGTCTCACCTCTTGGGCCTCCACAAAATCTTTAAGAGGTCTCACCTCTTGGGCCTCCACAAAATCTTTAAGAGGTCTCACCTCTTGGGCCTCCACAAAATCTTTAAGAGGTCTCACCTCTTGGGCCTCCACAAAATCTTTAAGAGGTCTCACCTCTTGGGCCTCCACAAAATCTTTAAGAGGTCTCACCTCTTGGGCCTCCACAAAATCTTTAAGAGGTCTCACCTCTTGGGCCTCCACAAAATCTTTAAGAGGTCTCACCTCTTGGGCCTCCACAAAATCTTTAAGAGGTCTCACCTCTTGGGCCTCCACAAAATCTTTAAGAGGTCTCACCTCTTGGGCCTCCACATAATTATACTATAAAATATTAGGCCTTATAATTGGCAACTGTACTGTGCGTTCTCTTGCAAAATTCTTTAAATACCTGGTGTTAATACCCACCGTCTGAAAAGTTAGTACACGGCTGTGTACCTTGAACTCTAAAATATTAGGCCTTATAATTGGCAACTGTACTGTGCGTTCTCTTGCAAAATTATTTCACGGCTGTGAAGGCAAAATATTGTAACCAAAAAAAAATAAAATGCGGAGGGGGGCTAGCGGAATAGGACGTGGACGAGGACGGGGGCGCGGAAATGCTGTTGGGGGCCATAGTTGCTGGTTGAATTATCTGAGGTAAATGATTCTCCTTTAGACGACGCTTTCCCTTTGCATCGTTCTGCGATTAAACCATAAATAACTCTCTGCATATTTATACCAAATGCACCCAGTACGAAAAAAGTCATAGAAAGTTTCCAAACAGAGACTGGAAAACATCAGTAAGTTGAAAAAAACTGTTCGCTAAAAAAAAAAAAAAGTTAAAAATAAAATTGGCAGTTGATAGTATCGAGCTATTGTCACAGAGAGACGCGATTACAACACCTTCATTTACATTCAGTACATGTCTCAAGGCATTGGGAGAATGAAAACAGGCCACGGCTGGAGTATGAAATGTACCACCGCTTTGTACTGTCCGATACTGACCCGGTCCAGGGTGATGTCCAGCGAGGAAAGCAGTGGAGAGGTGGTGGTCTGCGCAGCACCGAAAAAGGCAGCAAGAGGCAGAGGGATGTCCACAGGCAGAGGAATGTCCACAGGCAGAGGGATGTCCACAGGCAGAGGCATGTCCACAGGCAGAGGGATGTCCACAGGCAGAGGGATGTCCACAGGCAGAGGGATGTCCACAGGCAGAGGGATGTCCACAGGCAGAGGACAGTTCAGACAGAGAAGTGAGGCCACAGCCAGCAGGGCCGAGCGTAACCAT
Source organism: Rhinella marina (assembly GCA_900303285.1). Classification (NCBI taxonomy): domain Eukaryota; kingdom Metazoa; phylum Chordata; class Amphibia; order Anura; family Bufonidae; genus Rhinella; species Rhinella marina. The sequence continues at coordinate 81,601 of ONZH01009755.1, read as the reverse complement.
CCCGCTCCTATGCGTCCTTAAAGAATCCCTCATCGCAATAAGGGAGAACGCATTGCACACAGAGGAGACGGGGGCAGGAGGAGACGCAACGGAGCTACACAGTCAGACCACACTTTTGTCTGCTTCACGGTGGCAGTTGCAGGAGGAGGAGGATGAGGAGGAGGAGGACGACGTGGAGGTGGCTGTGGAAGAGGAGGAGGATGCTGGCGGCGAGGGTAGCAGTCAGGCTGTGTGCGTCCCATTGGTTCAGCGCGGATGGGGCGGAGAGGAGGCGGAAGAGGAAGAGGAGGAAATGGCAAGTGATCCTTCTGGTGGGGGCAGTGACGTCATGCCTATTCAGAGTCTGGCACACATGGCTGACTTCATGCTGGGCTGCTTTTCCCGGGACACACGTGTTGTCCGGATAGTGGAGAACAAACTGTACTGGGTCTTCGCAATCCAAGTTGGACACGTGGCTGGAACTGTCCCTGTACGCCTTGGAGGTGCTTGCCTGCCCTGCCGCCAGCGTGCTATCAGAAAGGGTGTTCAGCGCTGCCGGGGGCATTATCACCGATAAGCGCAGCCGCCTGTCAACCGACAGTGCCGACAGGCTGACGCTAATCAAAATGAACAGCAAGTGGATTGACCCGGACTTTGCTTCTCCAACCGTGGAAAGCAGCCAAAAGTGAAGTGCCATCTGTATGAAGTGCCATTTCCTCCTCCACCTCCTCCTCCTCCTCCTTAACCGCCGTAGAATTGCTCCGTAAATCAGAAAAATTTTTATATTTATGGCTCACCTCTTGGGCCTCCACAAAATGTTTAAGAGGTCTCACCTCTTGGGCCTCCACATAATTTTTAAGAGGTCTCACCTCTTGGGCCTGCGCAAAATGTTTACGAGGTCTCACCTCTTGGGCGTCCACATAATTTTTAAGAGGTCTCCCCTCTTGGGCCTCCACATAATTTTTAATACGTCTCACCTCTTGGGCCTCCACAAAATGTTTAAGAGGTCTCACCTCTTGGGCCTCCACAAAATGTTTAACAGGTCTCACCTCTTGGGCCTCCACATAATTTTTAACAGGTCTCACCTCTTGGGCCTCCACATAATTTTTAAGAGGTCTCACCTCTTGGGCCTGCACAAAATGTTTAAGAGGTCTCACCTCTTGGGCCTCCACATAATTTTTAAGAGGTCTCCCCTCTTGGGCCTCCACATAATTTTTAATACGTCTCACCTCTTGGGCCTCCACAAAATGTTTAACAGGTCTCACCTCTTGGGCCTCCACATAATTTTTAATACGTCTCACCTCTTGGGCCTCCACAAAATGTTTAACAGGTCTCACCTCTTGGGCCTCCACATAATTTTTAATACGTCTCACCTCTTGGGCCTCCACAAAATGTTTAACAGGTCTCACCTCTTGGGCCTCCACATAATTTTTAATACGTCTCACCTCTTGGGCCTCCACAAAATGTTTAACAGGTCTCACCTCTTGGGCCTCCACATAATTTTTAACGGGTCTCCCCTCTTGGGCCTCCACATAATTTTTAATACGTCTCACCTCTTGGGCCTCCACAAAATCTTTAACAGGTCTCCCCTCTTGGGCCTCCACATAATTTTTAATACGTCTCACCTCTTGGGCCTCCACAAAATCTTTAACAGGTCTCACCTCTTGGGCCTCCACATAATTTTTAAGAGGTCTCACCTCTTGGGCCTCCACAAAATGTTTAAGAGGTCTCACCTCTTGGGCCTCCACAAAATGTTTAAGAGGTCTCACCTCTTGGGCCTCCACATAATTTTTAAGAGGTCTCACCTCTTGGGCCTCCACATAATTTTTAAGAGGTGTCACCTCTTGGGCCTCCACATAATTTTTAACGGGTCTCCCCTCTTGGGCCTCCACATAATTTTTAAGAGGTCTCACCTCTTGGGCCTCCACAAAATATTTAACAGGTCTCACCTCTTGGGCCTCCACATAATTTTTAAGAGGTCTCACCTCTTGGGCCTCCACAAAATGTTTAAGAGGTCTCACCTCTTGGGCCTCCACATAATTTTTAAGAGGTCTCACCTCTTGGGCCTGCGCAAAATGTTTAAGAGGTCTCACCTCTTGGGCCTCCACATAATTTTTAAGAGGTGTCAACTCTTGGGCCTCCACATAATTTTTAAGAGGTCTCACCTCTTGGGCCTCCACATAATTTTTAAGAGGTGTCACCTCTTGGGCCGCCACAAAATTTTCCATGAGCCTCTGGCCAGCCCACGGCCTCTTCCTGCCTTTTGCGGTCCTACGCATCCCTCAACATCCCCACTGCTTTACCTGCTAGACATGACACTGGGCCAGGTCGGGTCACTGACATCTCAAGCGCCAACAATTTGGGCATTTTAAGGCTTCTGCATGTGTTTGAGTTGTTTTTACATTTTAAAGAAGACATGTCTGACCACATCTCACACACACACACAATGACAATTAGGGGTGGGGTCTATTTGCTTTCCCCCTTGCCTATGCCATCTGTGGTTGTCATAGGCAACGTGATTTTAAGGGGTGCAGAATTTCATCTTTTTTTTTGTCTAGTTTGGCTTGGGGTCCATGGCAATGTAGAGGAAAGAAGGTTTCCTTGTATGGTCTCACTTTACAGAGAGGTTAGATTGTGTTTGGAGTGTATTGTTGAGAGGCTGTGATAGTGGCGTAATAGTGCGACTTGGGCGCGTTATATGCACCCAGACATGCTTCCCCTGCTGTCCCAGTTGCATTCCAGCAGTGTTGGCATCCTTTTCTGAGGTTCCAGGGTGGACTTGGTGACCTCCAAGTGGTCGAATTGAGATTTCCAAGTGGCGAGCATTTTTTCCCCATAGACTTTAATGGGATTCGATATTCGGTCGAATAGTCGAATTTCGCGGTCTATTCGAATCGAATTTCGAACTTTCGAATATTTCACTACTCGCTCATCTCTAATGGCGATAGCTGCACTACTAGTGCCAGCCAGACAAGTGACAAAAAAAAAATAAATAAAATGTCTTCTAGCCCTTAGAAGGGCTGTTGGGTTCTTTGTGGGTGATTCCTGCCTAACAGAGAACTAAATTCAGGCCCTAACACTGTCCCTGAAAGGCAGCAGCTCTATCCCTAACGACATCCAGACGGCATCTGAGCCGAGCACCGCGGCCAGTCGGTAGTATATTCCAGGGTCACCTGATCAGGCCAGCCAACCCCTGCTATCGACATGTAAGGGCCCCACGTGATGCTGGGTGTACTGTAGAGTCTCCTGGCTTGTGATTGGCTGTGCTTTTAGGCGCCAAAAAAGCATGATGCGGAAGTTGCCATTTCCTCGAGTATGGCGAGATACTCGTCCGAGCAGCGAGCACTTACGAGTACCCTAATACTCGAACGAGCACCAAGCTCGGACGAGTATGCTCGCTCATCTCTAAACCTAAACAGTAATATAAAAATGAATGAATATTACATAAAATAAAGTGGCATATGCAGCACGTGCCTTACAAATCCCACCATACTCTTCCAGGAGCACCTGCTGACCCTCTGCTAATGGACTCATTCATTCAACCACTCAGTCTTCTAAAGTTCCTTCAAATCAGGCATCTCAGGGCGATCACGACTTCTGCTCCAGCTAAGAATGCACTTCATAATCTAACTAAAAATGGTGGAACAGAAGATCCCTAATGACTAAGGACAAAGAAGATGGGCAGGTCACCGGGAGAAGATACATCATGTACTATAGAAGCATTGAAGTGATGAGCACAATGGGAGACAATGCTGTATATGACTCATGGGCTGGAGATCTGAAGGGTTTTTTTTACTGTAAGGGAACCATAGGTGTTTCTGCCACATAGGAAGACAGAAGTATTATAAATGGGACATGGTGGGGGCCCCTGATATACACTGGGGTCCAAGATCTTTAAATTATAATTATGCTCTGTTGTGAAGGGGTATTCTATAACAGGGTGTATGATAATAGGTTTTCTAAATGAGCACCCCCCCAAAAAAAAGTGAGGTGCTACTCTTAGGACATTGAGCCAAATTTCTCATGCCAACCGGTTTGTCAATGGATGTCTTTTTGATAAATTTGGTGCTTACTGCACTCATTTAAATGTATACAGTGGGGAAAAAAGTATTTAGTCAGCCACCATTTGTGCAAGTTCTCCCACTTATAAAGATGAAGTCGGCCTGTAATTAACATCATAGGTAGATCTCAACTATGAGAGACAAAATGAGAAATTCAGAAAATCACATTGTCTGATTTTTAAAGAATTTATTTGCAAATTATGGTGGAAAATAAGTATTTGGTCAATAACAAAAGTTCCTCTCAATACTTTATTATATTTCCTTTGTTGGCTATGACAGAGGTCAGACGTTTTCTGTAAGTCTTCACAAGGTTGGCACACACTGTTGTGGTATGTTGGCCCATTCCTGCAGATCTCCTCTAGAGCAGTGATGTTTTGGGGCTGTCGCTGGGCAACACAGACTTTCAACTCCCTCCAAAGGTTTTCTATGGGGTTGAGATCTGGAGACTGGCTAGGCCACTCCAGGACCTTGAAATGCTTCTTACGAAGCCACTCCTTTGTTGCCCTGGCGGTGTGCTTGGGATGATTATCATGCTGAAAGACCCAGCCACGTTTCATCTTCATTGCCCTTGCTGATGGAAGGAGGTTTGCACTCAAAATCTCACGATACATGGCCCCGTTCATTCTTTCATGTACACGGATCAGTCATTCCTGGTCCGTTTGCAGAGAAACAGCCCCAAAGCATGATGTTGCCACCCATATGCTTCACAGTAGGTCTGGTGTTCTTTGGATACAACTCAGCATTCAATCTCCTCCAAACATGACGAGTTGTGTTTCTACCAAACAGTTCTACTTTGGTTTCATCTGACCATATGACATTCTCCCAATACTCTTCTGGAACATAGAAATGTTCTCTAGCAAACTTCAGACGGGCCCGGATATGCACTGGCTTAAGCAGGGGGACACGTCTGGCACTGCAGGATCCGAGTCACTGGAGGTGTAGTGTGTTACTGACGGTAGCCTTTGTTACGTTGGTCCCAGATTTCTGCAGGTCATTCACTAGGTCCCCCCGTGTGGTTCTGGGATTTTTGCTCACAGTTCTTGTGAACATTTTGACCCCACGGGGTGAGATCTTGCGTGGAGCCCCTGATTGAGGGAGATTATCAGTGGTTTTGTATGTCTTCCATTTTCTAATTATTGCTCCCACAGTTTGATTTCTTAACACCAGGCTGCTTGCCTATTGCAGATTCAGTCTTCCCAGCCTGGTGCAGGTCTACAATTTTGCTTCTGGTGTCCTTCGATAGCTCTTTGGTCCTCACCATAGTGGAGTTTGGAGTGTGACTGTTTGAGGTTGTGGACAGGTGTCTTTTATACTGATAACAAACAGGAGCCATTACTACAGGTAATGAGTGGAGGACAGAGGAGCCTCTTAAAGAAGAAGTTACAGGTCTGTGAGAGCCAGAAATCTTCTTGTTTGTAGGGAACCAAATACTTATTTTCCACCATAATTTGCAAATAAATTCTTTAAAAATCAGACAATGTGATTTTCTGGATTTCTCATTGTGTCTCTCATAGTTGAGGTCTACCTATGATGTCAATTGCAGGCCGACCTCATCTTTTTAAGTGGGAGAACTTGCACAATTGATGGCTGACTAAATACTCTTTTTCACCACTGTGTATCATACTACACTACTGAAGTTCATGAGCAATGCTGAGCACATTGGGGGTGATGGGTCAGTAGTGTTGTAGGATATGGACATGTCTCATCATACATCACACTGTGTGGTCATAGATGGCATTACAAGTAAAGTTTACCACCGTGTATTGCATTAATACTACAATTTTTAGGTCGCTGAATATGAATGGCTAGCTTTGCTCCTCAGTAGCCCCATAATAGTCAATAGGATAGGTGACAGCTTCATAACAGTGGATAGGGGACAACAGTGGGGTCCAACCAATGGGATCCCCACCGACCACAAGAACAGGGGTCCCATGTCCCCTGTTTGAATGGGGTAGTGTTAGAACATGTGCACCAAGCTCTACTCAAAGTCTATAAGACTGCCAAAGATGACCAGTTTGAAAGCAGTGGGAGTGCTCATGCTCGACAACGTTGACACAGGGGGAATGGGACTACCATCCTCATGACTGGTGAAGGTCCCACCAATCTAACAGTCCACATGGTTGGACTCCACCACTATCCCCTTATCACTTGGTGTTGTTGGAATACCCTTTAAAAACTGAGCCTATGCTTTAGCCTAGTCCTGACCTACCCCTTCCTGACACCCACAAACCACAACTGCATATCTGACTCCCTTTATATATTTATTCACTTCAATATTATGTAGAACTCCCCTAGAAATCTCTGTCTAGTTCTCAGCAAGGGGATTTGAACAGTTTATACTGAACTTGCTGTAAAATAAGCAGAGCTTCGCCAATTTCTGCAATGACAGATTCATTTCCGTGCCTCGATTGTAAATCCAAAAACTGCTTGAAGCCAAGACAATAACAGATCCATCAGCAGCTCGCTGGCAGTCATCAGGCGCGAAACGCGTTTCACATTTGCACACTGACTTACAAGTTCCTATCAATAAATAGTCCATCGAAACACGTAAGAAACATCAACTCCAGGCTGCTGTTCCATCTCTGTAATTGTCCAAGCATCAGCCCTGGAAGCTTTGGTATTATTTGGCTGGCGAACAATGTTTCAGTGCCTCCCATTTATCAACTTATTTAAAGAACTGCAAATGTTGGAGGCAGCAGAAGAAGCGATGGCAGTGAGATAGATGACGCTTTGGAAAGGAATGATGCGTACCGGATGTACTGTACAAAGAGATCCACAGCACGTGGAAACAGCATGGGGGAGAGTCCAGAGACTAGGGAAAAACATCTACTGAGTACTAAAGGACAGATGTGACTATAGAGGGCCACAGGGGTTGAGGGCACCTGAACGTTAGGACCCTGGCTAAAGGACTTCACTAAGACCCGCTTTCCTCTCAAGCTCATGCCACTCAGAAGCAGCAACTTCATAGTACCCCTAAATTTTAGCTAAATGAGATCACGTCTGGTTCATTGGGTACCTGAAAAGTTCTGGAGGGGTCTAGATAATGAAGATAGCAGCCTCTAAAAAACTGTCCCTTCGGCCTACCCTACAATCTGCTCATGTCACATACGAAGACACCTCCACTAAAATTAGTATGCCAGTTACTTGCATTGGGGTCCAGCTTCAGATGATGCCTCTAATTGATGCTGGATCCAGATGTTTGCTTGTAGAAGTACATGTTAGAGATAGATTAGACTAAGTTACAGTTCCCCAAACCTGAATTTTCAGTGGTGTGAGCGAGACCAAGTGTCACGGTGAGCCGGCGATGCCCCTCATCCTTACTGTGCCGCCGGTCTCCCGTGTCTTGCTCCGAACAGGAATGAGGCCGGCGTCCTCGTTTCCCTAGCAACCCCGGGGAGGGGAGGACCCGGCAACGCACACCTCACAAGCAGGGCCAGCACGACTCGGTGACCTTTGTATTTTGTGTGAGTTCTGTCTTTGTTTATTGTTTTTTCCCATTGTTTCCCCTCCCTGTACGCCCCTGCATGTACCTAGGTTAGGGTACGTTGACTAGTTGTATGCCGTTGCAAGTAGGCAGGGTCAGAGGTGGGGTGGAATTCAGGACTGCACATACCCCTGAATACGTGACACCAAGAGAGAGAATGGTATTCTGGGTTGCTAGGCAATATATATGCATTTTCTGGGGGTGATCTTTCTCATTATGGAGAGCCTTTAGTATGTGTAGTACATATGTGCAGAGTATTATAGACCAGGGTAATATATTAAAATTTCTTTTCCTTCAAAAAGGGACAACAGTTAAGCTTGTCTAATAGAAGTAGATTAAAAAGTTTGAGGCTACCACCAGGAGAAAATCATATCAAAAAGCACTGATTGAACAGTTCAAGGCTACAACCGTAAACTTACTGGATGGACAAATAGGGAAAAATTGAACTACAAAGCACAAGGATGTGTATATAAATATACATACCTCTCTCTCTTATGCAATTGAAGCATATTTGATTTGGGTAGAATCAAAGCATTGAATTTCAAAAATTTGCTCATATGTAGCTGAACTAAACTCGTTGTCTGTTGTCTCTCTGGAACAACTCCAAGTATAATTTGCAGTATCGGCAATGGCTTTATATGCAAATTACAGCAGCAGAACTTCAGCTGCGAGTTATAATCCAGGAAAATTAGTCTGGAATTTTCCTTTAATTGAATCAAATAAATGAGAACAGTATTTTAGAAAGTCTTCGGCTTTTGTTATTTAGAAATTCTTTATGTTCTGTATACTATTTTTTATTTTTTTTTTGCACACTTCCAAGTCTGGTTACTGCTCACACTATGAGGGTCATTTATTAACCTGAAATACACCTATATAAGCACAATCTGCAACTTCTCCCCACTCACGGCAGGTGTAAAAAAAAGTGGGTGTGACATTGGCAGGGGGAAGGGAAAGGGCTAAAAGGCCTGTCTCATTCATCATTGCCTGTTTTAGAGACAGCTAGGAGGGTGATGATGGATACGCTGAAGTTATGAAGAGGCCGGCTCCTTTATATAACTACGGCAGATCCACCACCAGATATAGGGGTTATTAAGACCGGCATCTAAAACCAGTCCTAATAAATGACCCCCTATGTCTTTTCCATGCAGACTGTGGGTTGTTGGCTAATTTTTTTTATTTTTTTTTTTGCAAAAAGGGCTTCTCCATGGGTAACACTATAAGTCCTTACTGTTACATCTTGCATCATCTTCCAGTGGCCTGTAGTTCTCCTGACTTGGCCACAAGACTTTCTATAAATGTTCAGAAACCTGCTCAGACCCAATAAAATCCATCTAGTGTAAAACAGTCAATGGAAGACAAGGTGTGGGCAGGGAAGGTGGGTTGAAGTTGTAGTTTCCTACTCATGTGTGAGGAGGGAACATCTAGGAAGATGTCCGAAGCTCTGACATTGCACCAGGATGAGCCCACCCACTCATTGGACATGGAGGGAGGAAATATAATTGATGAAAGCAGAAGAGACCCAAAATATGCTAAGACACAACACTACTGGGCATCTCATATACATCTACTTCCCAAAGGAGGCATTGGGATTTTTTTTTTTTTTTAATAAAAGGCACACTTTTGGCCAAAGAGGAGCCAACTCCAATCTAATCTGGAGAAGATCAACCATGATTTTTACACACTCAATCCCTAGTCAGCAATATTTATAGCCCACATGAAAACTAGGCCATCAAGTAATTCTTGCCCGCATCAAGTTATTTCTTGTACAGGTTCTCTCCTGAAGTTAGAATCCTTATATCCAGGGCATCCTATATGTGCGGTGGGAACCTGATCTACTATGGGGGGAGGAAGATGTGGAGGTTCCTGATATGTACCTCCAAAGAATTTGTTCTACAGTGATCTATATATACGGTGGTGACTCAAGAAACCCCTACTTTGAAGATACATATATTCATTTTGGTGTTAATTTATTATTTATTACTTGGTATCTTGATGTATATACACGAGGGTGTCCCATGGACTTTTGGATTTAGTAATTTGAATAAACACTTTTTTGCACTTACTTTTTTTCACATGCACTGGCACCATACTTCACTTTCACCAATTATTTATTTCTCTTTTTCACTTTATTGTCACTGGGTATTTATCCACTGTTCACACAATTGATGCATTGTATTATTTGCCGCAACACTATGCATTGGTCATTCGTAATTATGCTTATTAATGTTGTTCTCATTCACATACAAGAGGTTGATTATGATTATTTTTACACGGGGGTTTGATATACACTATACATCAATACATGTAGTTTCCCCATTGATGGACTCACTTGAGGACATGCCTTCCAGTGTGGAACGCAGGATAGGTCAGGTGACCGCTATGCACGTCCAGACGGCTCCATTCTGCAACATATGACGCGCTATTCTGTGCAACGGAGCGGCGGTCACGTGATCTATCGTAACCTCGCGTATCGCGAGAATTGGCGCGGGCTGATGTGGAGACAAAGTGGTATATGTGAATAGAAATGGGAGAGAGAAGAGATTCCCCTGCCGGTATGGATTTTAGGGCACTTCCTGTCTGTCTGACAGGAAGTGACACAATGCGTTCCACTGTGGAATGAAGGGATGTATAAATAGGACATAGTTCACTGAAGCACCACACTCCCTGAGGAAGCCATTGTGGCGAAACGTACGTTGGGGTACTAGGATTGTCTGGTCGGTATTGCTTTATCTTCTATTTGTTCTTACTGCTTTTTTATGTTCCCACATGGTTTGAGGTGCAGCTCTGTGCTGCCCTTCAATCTTTGAGGGGCACACAACAGTCAGATTTTGCACTATGCACTTTATTTGTTTGGCTCCCTAGCTGGGTAGGATATCCATATTTAATCTTGACTGCTGTTCAGTATATTACGACTTTATAAGTATAACCAGTATCTGTACCAGTACTCTCCATGTCTTTTGTGCTGTTCTCACCACCTTGTGACTGCTATAAAAAAAATTTTTTAACATGTATCTTTTATAAAATTTGTGATAATAAAGATTTGATTCTTTTATGCGCATTTATGTGTTGGCATCTATGGTTCAGTATCGGTGTTGAGGTAGTGTCTTTCCAACACATTAAGTGAGGTATTTGTACAGGTTTATGTTGACTCATGAAAGCTACTGCTCTAGACCTCAGGTCAACAGTGACCTGCTAGAAAACCATGGTTAATCTGCAGGACTCCAGACCTGGGGGTATCTGAAATACAGAGTGGGCCATTTATATGTATACACCTAAATAAAAAAGGGAATGGTTGGTGATATTAACTTCCTGTTTGTGGCACATTAGTATATGGGAGGGGGAAAACTTTTCAGGATGGGTGGTGACCATGGCGGCCATTTTGAAGTCGGCCATTTTGGATCCAACTTTAGTTTTTTTCAAAGAGGGTCATGTGACACATCAAACTTATTGAGAATTTCACACAAACAACAATGGTGTTCGTGGTTTTAATGTAACTTTATTCTTTCATGAGTTATTTACAAGTTTCTGACCACTTATAAAATGTGTTCAAAGTGCTGCCCATTGTGTTGGATTGTCAATGCAACCCTCTTCTCCCACTCTTCACACACTGATAGAGAGAGAGATTGTTATACACTCATTTATGGCTCACTTATCCAACATTTCCACCGCAATATCCCTTGGGAGCAAAGTCCTGAAGGAATACACAGTGTTACAACATCTGATCAGGGCCTCTACCACTCCCATCTTCTGCACCGGCTCCTCAGGGGCTGGTTGCAGATCTCTGGATAGGTAAGGTTAGCATATCCTTGAGGGTGGATTGAGCTGGGCCTTCACTCTATTCCTGGTGTTTCACTTTAGATTATTGTAATTGTGGTCATTTTGTAGCAGATTTCTTTGCACATGACAGATTGATTCCCTCTCGGCGACCTTCACCTGCTCCGTGCTGTGTTTGCAGGAAATACTTCTTCTAATATATCGTTGTCTCTTCAGTCTGTAATTCTCCAGTCTGTGTTTAAAGGTCTAATCTCTAATAACAGGAGTTCACGGCTCTCATTCACTTCTCCTCCCAATTTCCTGATATGAAAGCTGCCGGCAGTGACCCCGCAATCTGCAGGAGATAATTCTCTGGGGAGGCAGAAACTAATCGAGCTTCTATTTTGCAGAGTCAGGAGACCACATTGTCCATTGATGTCTCTTCCATTTCTCACCTTCTATGAAGTCTGACATTTAGTGCTGCAGGTGGGTGTTTTGAAGGGACGACCTATGACCTTGGAAAATACAACTGACACATGAGGAGACCTCGTCAGCAGGAAAAGTTCTTAGAGATTAGTCATCAAAGATCCGATTTTTTATTATGCACCGTTTTCACGTATTATAATAAGTCTCCTTAGGCTACTTCAACACTAGCGGTGCGGGGCTTCGGCAGGCTGTTCCGGTGGGTGAACAGCCAGCCGGATCCGTGCTACCACAAGTGCACGTGTAGGGCCGCGGATCTGGCCACAGCACATTAACCCCTGCTGAGAGGCGGCCGGAACGAAAATGCAACATGTATTTTCGTTCCGGCCGCCTCTCAGCAAGGGTTAACGTGCTGCGGCCGGAACTGCGGCCCACCCCCATTACAGTGAATGGGGCCAGAGCGCAGTTCCGGCCCCACACGTGCTGTTCACCCACCGGAACAGTCTGCCAGAGCCCCGCACCGCAACTGTGAAGGGGGCCTAATTCTTGTCTTCTTCTTCAGGTAGAACTCTTAAAGTGTTTGTGGCATAAATAACACAATAACTTTATTCTCTGGGTCAGTACGATTACAGTGATACCAGTTTTTTATGTTATACTAATTTTGCACAGTAAAAACCCTTTTTTTTTTAAACCCTTTTTAGAAAATGTTTTTGCATCGCCGCATCCCAAGACCCAGAACTTTTTTATTTTTCTTTCTACAGTGCTGTGTGAGGGCTCGATTTTTACTGCACGCAATGTGCTTTTCATTGGTATCATTTTGGAGGACATAACACTTTTGGATTACTTTTTATTCCATTTGTCTTTTTGGTAAATTGGCAAAAAGTAGCAATTATTGCATATTTTTATGGCATTCACCTTACAGGATAACTTGCATGATAACTGTATAGTGTGGGTCTTATAGATGTGACAATACCAAATATGTGGAGTTTTTTTTTTGGGGGGGGGAGTTTTTCCCTATAAAAGTGTTTTTTTTCCCCAATGGAAAAAAGGTATATATTTTTTTTTTTTACTTGGAACTTTTTTTTATTAATTTAAACTTTTATTTTTAACTTTTTTTTTAACCATGTAATTTAAACTTTTTTTTAGAATTTTTTTTTAACCATGTAATAGTCCCACACAAGGACTTTAATAGGTGATCTTTTGATTGCTTCTAGGCTACATTACACTGTTCATGCATTGCAAGGTATTTCACAGTGCTATACTGACATCCACCAGCAGGCTGCATCAGAGAGTCGTGACCTGCTGGGACACGCTGGAGGCAGGCCTGAGGCCTTCATTAGGACCCGGCCTGCACGCAAAAACATTGTCACCTTGAAATCTCATTCATGGGGTGCCAATAGGAGGCAGAGGGAGTCTGCTCCCTCTGTAACCGCTTACATGCCACGGGTGCTATTGCCTGCAGCATTTAAGAGTTTAAATGGCCTGGATTGTTGCTTCTGCTGGTCTGGGCCTTTAGAGCAGGAGAGCAACTCTCATGTGAGATCCAAGCCCCTGCTCTCCGCTACATGGAAAACCCGTGCTTAGATTGGGCCTCCGTAAAAAAAAGGCATATTGGTGGTCACTAAGGAGTTAAAGGCAACCTGTCATCAACTTTATGCTGACCTCACTAAGGGCAGTATAAAATAGTGACAGAAGTGATGATTTCAGCAGTGTGTCACTCATGAGCTAAAAGTAAGTGGTTGCCTAGAACCAGCATCATAATCATTGCAGCCCAGGCCTTGAAAAGAGTGAAATCTACCTGAGAAGAGTCATAGTTATTCAGAATCTCCTGCCCTCCCATCTGCTGATGACTGGCAGTTCTCTCCTAGAGAGAAAGGGAGAAAACTAGGTAGAAGACGGTCAATCAGCAGGTGGGCGGGGAGAGCAGGAATTCATGAATAACCAGGACTCTTCTCAGGTGGCCGGGACTCTTTTCCAGGCCCAGTCTGCAATGATTGTGATGTTGGTTGTCGGCAACCACTTACTTTTAACTTATAAACGACAGACCGCTGAAATCAACTCACCTGTCTCTACTTTATTCTGGTGTTAGTATGGGCAGCATAAAGGTTATGACAGGTTCCCATTAAACGCTCTGTTCTAGTTTCTAGCAGTAAGCCTTGCCTTGATGAAGGATTGAATAATCCATAAAGCATGGCTGCTGGTCACATCGTGATTCATGCTGGAATCTTATCAACTTTGGACAATAAGGTGGAAATATTATTGGATTTCATCGTTCCGCTGGGATTTACTGTTCCAGAATATGAAGAATGAATCCATTCGAGGACTATATGACTCTCAAGGCCAGACAGGGTTAGGGTTAACTCCAGCCAAAAACATTTCAGCCTCATACACCCAATTTTTTTGAGTGTAGGCCGATCACAAATCCTTTCTCTGCTTTCTCTGTCGTCTGAAATTTGGATCCAGTAGAGGATCTGTGAGGGTGCACCCTCTGACTGTGTCATATGGATGCCTGCTAGAATGTAACTAGCCCATACAGTGTACACTTACTGTAGACTGGTGTTCCTCAACTCCAGTCCTTAGGACCCATCTGTTGGGCATAATTTGAGAATATCCCACAGAATGAACGCCTGTGATAAGTCCAGATGCATTGACAATCACCTGCTCAATGCTAAGGCAATCCTGGAGTGGAGGTGGTCCCTGAGGACTGGAGTGGAGAAACACTTCTGTAGACCATACAGCTAATTAGCACTGAATTACTAATTAGTGCCGTCATTTAACGATCTCTAGTGTTTGTTTTCTGTAGAGGAAAGTAAAAAAAGAGAGAAATGTCACCCCCTCCCTCTCTTGTATACTCTGCCAGATCCATGAAATCTATAACGCTTTTATGTATAGTCTCGACTGTTGTGCTGTGACCATCGAGAAGAACATTTCGACTCCACTGAGAAAATGAGTATGCTTTTATCAAAATGAGATCTAGATGACTCCAGATGAGTCTCTATCTTTCTGATTATGCCACCAGCAGACTGTTTGATCTATGAGAACATGTAGTGGGCGACCATAGACAAACATTGTAAATGCTGGATTATTCTATTTTGGGTTTGGAGGATGATGATGGGGTTTTGGTTAGAACATGGTTAGAAACTTAGAGGTTAATTCTTTTTTTGGTTATTTTATCAGACGTGCCATTAAGACACAACAGAGGGCATCACTGGTAAGGTCCATTCAACATGTTCCTCATCAGTTCTAGTCCTAGTATGAAAATTCATTCATACCTATCCATGCGCTGACTAGTCTTAATTGAGATGCGCCTTGCAGGTAGAGTGGCCACTTGCTTCACCCCATAAAGCCGGACATTCTACACCACGCCCCCTGTTCTACTAAGCCACGCCCTATTGCCGGCAAAAATAAAAAAAATAACTGGAAGACCGTCAGGAGAGCTGGGGGCAACAGGAGTGGTTCTCTCCTCCGCAGTCAGTCACAGAAAGCCATGTCCACTAGCTCTAGGGACTGAAGCCTCAGTGAATCAGCTTTTGCTTCCAGCTCACATTCAGACAGCGCAATGCTGCGTCCCGGACGGACAACAGGGAACCGGGAAACCGGACTGTCCAGCCTAAAATAGGATGTCTGGCCACCCTACCTGCAGGCGTGATATTAAAGTTCCAGTAACCCTGCAGTGGTTTTGTGTTAACTCATTATGGAAGATATTTTCAAAGTAGAATTACTTTCTAAAGGATTATCCAGAAACCTTACCCTTAATCGGGATATCCATGCTGACTGCTGAGAGCAGCAAAGAGCTTCTCCTGTAGGGAGACTCCACTCCCCCACAGCCCACAAGCAACTTATGTTCCAGCTGTCTGAAGGGAAACGATCTAAAGAAGGTAATCATCGCTAATCTGGCTACAGCCTCCTCTGCATGTGGTGAAAACACTGTAAGCTACACGCTGCCTACCATAACCAAAGGATAGGAGGGCCCTCTGTACATAAACTGTATTCCTCTGAGGATATTGTGGATATGATATACTTATATATCTTATGATAAAGTGCATCCCTTTATGCCAGGAAAAGGAGAGATTGACCAGTCTTATTGTAAGAGAGAGAAGCTTGAATCAACTTGAATCGACTGTAAAGACTACATTTCATGTGAATAGAGTTTGTATGGATCACCTGCTGACCGGCTTCAGTATAGGGCTGTGGATCTGTTATACCGGTCTCCTCACTATACCACACTACATTTACACCGCAAGGTGCTTCCGTCATGGCAACCGGGACCCTGTCTTGCACTGTAAAACAGTAATATCAAGGGCACCTCAACCATCACTAGACAGGAGAACTCCAGAACCAGAGCATGCCCTGAAATGAAGAACAGATGCGCCCTTCCTGTCACTGCATGCCGGCCCAGGGAGCTTCAGGAAACAGTGAGTACGAATACTGCACCCATCCGGCCACCCACACTCACGTGCACCCTTGTGGCCCGGTCGCTGCATACATACTGGTTATCTGTCACCAAAACCTTTCCCTCTTATGATAATGAGAGGACTGCTGAGAAGACATTTCTACAGATCAGGAAGTATCAGTTTGCTGTTAGGATCTGTGGCTGGTGTGAACACTGAGAGATGTTGTGGGATTTTTTATTTTTTTTTTAGATGTAGACAATGACCTGGAAAATAAGAAAGGAAAAAGGAGTAATCAAAATGGCCCCATTCATTTAACTAGAAAACTTTGGTAAGTGAAGGTCACAGAGACTTAATAAACTGTTATCTGTGCCGAAAAGTGAGGCAGAGCGATGGATGGTTGGTGGGTTTATAGTCAGGGTGTGTTAAGGGTATATTCAAATTTTTGACTAAAGGGCACAGGCAGTGGCGTAGCTGTAGGGGGCACACTGCTCGCAATTGTGACCGAGGCCCTAAGCCAGAGGTGCCCACAGGGCCCGCCTTGAAAATGGCACATCCCCAATTATGGTATCTTTCACTTTAAAAGATACAATGTGTCTTCTATTATGGAAGGGATCACCAGTATGCAGGAGGTGCTGGGAGCAGCAGGAGGTGAAACACTGCTCTCACCTCTCCCTGGTCTTCTCTGGGCCTGTGTTGCACTGTCCTGACTGTGTACAATTAGTGTCAGGGGCAGTATTTGCTGGGTGCCACTATTGTTTAGGGCACTGTGTGCCAATAATTATTGAAGAGGTCATTTTTTGCGAGGTACTAGTATTTTCAGGGGGAGTATCTGTTTCTGCAGTATAGTATTGGGGAGCACAGTAGCCACAATATTGGGGTGTTGAGAAGGTGGGAGGAAGATGGAAAAGTAGGAAACTAAGATGTCTAACTCTGTAGAGACAAGAGATGGCTGGAAGACGTTATCACCGTGGTCTGGACTGAATGGAGAAGATAAGGAAAGACAATGTCTACATCAGAGGAGACATCACTGGATGTAAGAGTTATGTGGCACTGTATTACCTCGTATGTTTTCTAGTGTTGTATGTAATGTTTTACAAGCATTTCTGCAGTTTCTATTTTTCCTCAGATAGCACAAAAGCTAGGTTCACCCCTGCCCCTTGCCACAAAGCACTTGATGAAGGGGCGGGGGGCAAGCTGAACTCTTGCACCAGGGCCCATGAGCCTTTAGCTATGTACCTGGGCACAGGTGAATATAGAAGAGAAGTATGTGAACCCTCTACTGTCTACAGAATGAGAAGTCACTTTCCAGAAGATATTTCTCCAGTTATTGTGAGACTCATTCACTAATCTAAAATACAAAAAGTGAAGAAAAATTGCAAGTAGTCTTAGGCAAAAATCTCCCGTATGTGCTGCTTGGCTCCCTCTGAATTCTGCCAACATACAGACAGTAGACGTGAAGTGACTTATCTACACATGACTGCAGGATCAGACTGCACATGCAAAGTGTGAGCCACACTGGAGAGCTTGAATTTTTCACCTCAAAGGAGTTTTTCGGTCAGGACATTTATGGCATATCGATATAGGTCCCACCTCTGAGATCTGCTCCTGAATCCCACCATGAATTGAGAGCATGCTTTCTCCATTCACTGCTATGGGGCTTCTGAAAATAGCTGATGGCTGTCTGGACAGTTAATGAAGAGGAGGTGTTCTCCATTCACATCGGTGGGGCCCCTTTCTTGAGATAGGAGAGGTTCCTTTAGGCGGGACCTGCACCTATGGGACATTCATGGCAGAACCTAGCGATGTCCATAAATGCATTGGAGCAATACAAAGATAATTGGTTGACATAGCGTTATACCTCAGAGTGGTATTACCATT
The DNA here is from genome assembly GCA_900303285.1 of Rhinella marina. Classification (NCBI taxonomy): domain Eukaryota; kingdom Metazoa; phylum Chordata; class Amphibia; order Anura; family Bufonidae; genus Rhinella; species Rhinella marina. The sequence goes on along the minus strand of ONZH01009755.1, from coordinate 63,629 downwards.
CCTATACTCTGCCACTGTCTTTGATCGCTACCAATAATATAATCTATATATTTGTTCCAGGTCCTGATGGTCTTAATGTTTGTGGAATGTTCCTGGTTGTCCAGCAGATGGCGTTATGTATGGCAGAGTAATCATTAGATAGAATGGAACTCACTATTCTATTCTTCCCCCTTTTGGTCATAAATGGGCCAGTCCTGCTTCCTACCAAGGGAGGAGCTGCAGGAAGTTAAGTCAGAGTAAGCTAGGGCAGTGTTAGAGCCAGACGTGCCCATGATGAAGCAGCAAGGGGAAGGTTCCCCTGCTGCAGCAGGAGTCTCTCCAGAGGAAAGTAGCTTGTAGAGAACCATGACTCCTTACAATTCTGCAGACAGAGTGTCATTAGAGGGTCAGCAGCCAAAAGCACCCCACTCCAGAGATATCAGAACAGTCCTAAAGTGCAGCTACCAGAATAGAGCTGAGTTTAACACAGCAGAGAGAGAAAGCAGAATATTCAAGTTTGCCTGCCAATTTATGGTAAACCCTGCTGGAACAAAGAGGAAACTTGAATATGGTCTGGATACAAGTTGATGTAAGTAAAGCTATTGAACTTTATAAAAGTCTGGACTCAACTTATTCTGTACCTCCACCATCACTCATACCCTTTATTGTTTCGGAACCAAGCCCTGAGGAGTGACGGTATCTAGGTAGGATCACTGTGACAGAGAATATTAATGCCACACCACACCACTCGGCATTCCTATAAACCGGGCACACGATCGACCCTGGGGGGGTGGCACATCACAATAATGTATGTCAGTTCCTCACCATTTTTAAGATCTCTGATTGCTACCAGTGAATGGAAATACTTAAAGGGGTCCTCTTACTTCAGTAAGTTGCATTTATCATGTAGAGGAAGTTAATACAAAGCACTTACTAATGTATTGTGATTGTCCATGTTGCCTCCTTTGCTGGCTGGATTCATTTTTCCATCACATTATACACTGCTCATTTCCATGGTAACGACCACCCTGCAATCCAGCGGTGGTCGTGTTTGCACAATATAAGAAAAAGAACTAGCCTATGTGCGCTCCCATGGTCCCGGCCACCAGAGAGGCTAACACTTTCTCCTATCATGTGCAAGTACGACCACCACTGATGGATTGCAGGGTGGTCTGTAACCATGGAAACGAGCAGTGTATAATGTGATGAAAAAATGAATCCAGCCAGCAAAGGAAGCAATATGGACAATGACAATACATTAGTAAGTGGGTAGTAATAACTTTGTCTTCATGATAAGTGTTTATGCCGGGTTGAGATAACCCCTTTAATGTCTGTAGAGCCCTAAGATTACTCACGCTCCCACCCTTAGAACTAACCAGTTCAGTATCTGCTGTGATGAAGGATCTATCTTAGGGCCATCTGGAGACTATGGAGTGATGGAAGGGGTTAATGTCTGCAGAGTAAACACACTTGAGTTTATATTAGAGACATCACCAGCGATTTGTCTGCACTTAGTGGGTGTCCCGGGCGTCTCGCTGGCCCCGGCACCTCGCCTGTTCTTGGCACCGCACGCAGACGCTGCACATCTGCACCTGTTCAGAAGCTAAATCAACTGCTTAGAAAATTGCTGTGTTCAATTCCTTCATATTCCAGGATGAGGTAAATGACTGGCACACCGGCTCTGCCACGTCCCGAGGCTCCATGAATATTAACCGATCGTGAAGGGACAAGCATCTCAATCACTTAATGGGCCTTACGGAACAGGCGGGAAAATAGAAAAAATGACCCCTGGGACATTTTATAAAATAAGAGTAAGCTGAAACAAGAAGCAAACCATCTGGATGGATTATGTAAATGGGTGACCCCGCTCAGACCCCCGAACGACAGGAGCCAGATGGTATTCAGATCCCTGATTGGCACTGGGGGGGGGGGGTCAGTGTTTGTTGCCCCGGTATAAAATGCTAAAATAAATACAAGGATCAGGGATCGGATGTGAAGAGCAAATAAGGAGCAACATTTGCAGAGAGTAGTTAGTTTAGTGACTGGTCAATGTCAGACAGGTGCCAGAAGGGGACAGGACCTTATTCAAGCATTAAAGGGGTTGTCCAATGAAAAATATTGTACAGTTTTCAAACCAGCACCTGGATCTGAATTCTTTTGTAATTACATGTAATTAAAAATTTAGCATAGCAACCTGTTGTTTGTTTTGTTTCTTATTTCTTTGTCCTGCTCACTGAGAAGGCCGCACATGCTCAGTTTTATCCTTCACCTGCCTCCTGAGCTGTGATAGGGAGAGCTTAGACACGCCCCCTGAGCTGTGATAGGGAGAGCTGAGACACACCTCCTGAGCTGTGATAGGGAGAGCTGAGACACGCCTCCTGAGCTGTGATAGGGAGAGCTGAGACACACCCTCTGGGTTGTGATAGGGAGAGCATGGACACGCCTCCTGAGCTGTGATAGGGAGAGCTGAGACACGCCTCCTGAGCTGTGATAGGGAGAGCTGAGACACACCCTCTGGGCTGTGATAGGGAGAGCATGGACACGCTTCCTGAGTTGTGATAGGGAGATCTGAGACACGCCCCCTGAGCTGTGATAGGGAGAGCTCCCTTAGCTGAAGCACAAAAGACCCCCCCTTTGAGCTTTCAGCTTGATATAAATCTAGCAGAGCAATGAATGTGGAGATCTCTGGATCCATGTGAGGTACAGGGCTTCTAGCTTTATTAGAAAGAGATTGTCATCTACTATATGATGTCTGATTTAGTCATGGGATAACCCCTTTAAGTGTAAAAGCCAGGGGTCTTAGAGGAAATAGAGGGCAAAACTAGCAAACAAGATTTAGCTATTGTCTGTTCAGTGCCAGCCCAGGTACAAAAGAGAAGTAGGAAGAAAAGGGAATAGGGCACTTGTAGCAAAACTAGAAATGAGGACAAGTAGTTTAGTGTCTGCTCAGAGTCAGAAAGATGCCAGAAAGGTTCTAGCCCTGGATATTGAATAAGGAACACAAAGAGTAAATAAGGGGTACGATTAGCAAAACAGGAATTAATTTATTGTGTGCACAGTGTCAGGTGAATGCCAGAAAAGGACCGGCCCTGGAACACTAAGAGCAAATAAGGGCAAAGTGTGACCAAAGGTTTTTGTCAAAGTTACAGGAGTAAATAGGGGAAAGTGATTTTTCAACAGGCATAGGAGGACCTCTCCCCACTCCTGACATGACTGTTTTAATAGCTTTGTGCATTCCTTGTGTAATAACAATTCTGGAACATCTATTCTTATGACTGTATGTTGTGCCATTCCTTTATTATTTCTACTAGAAGTGATGAGTGAATTACTAGCAGTCTGCAGTAAGGGTACAGAGGGGCGGTAACCAGTTGGGGGTGTGTACCTGCACAGACTCACTCTATCCAATCAGCGCTACCATTGTCAAACTGTGCAGGTGGTTACCACCCCTCTGTACCCTTACTGCAGACTGCTAGCAATTCATTCATAGCTTCTAGTAGAAATAATAAAGGAATGGCACAACATACAGTCATAAGAATAGATGTTCCAGAATTGTTGAGGTCCTGTTTAAATTATCCAGTGATTCAGAAAAAACTCTCTGTTAATCTCTCTCAGTGTCCAACCAGAGCAGAACATGTGTCGTCTCAACCAGATGGTCACCAGGGTGAAAAGCACCAGCCCTGGCGACTGTGGATCTACAAAGAATCAGGGCTTCAAAAAGATGGATCATGGGACCCCACTGAAGAACGACACTAGTAGGGGAAAATATATTTTCACATTGCTGACTTGTATTGGAGTATTTTTTCTTTTTGTTTGTTTTTTAGGGTTTCTGCTGCTCAGCGTCAGACAGATGCCAGGAAGGGACCAGCCCTTGAGCAAATGAGAAGAATAAAGAGTGGGGATCTTAAAGCAAATAAGAGGCCAGCCAAGCAATTCGGTTTAGGATTTAGTTTAGCGTCTGCTCAGTGTCAGACCGCTGCCAGAAAGGGACCAGCCCTGGTGTAAAATGAAAAAAGAAACAGAAGGCTCAGGGAGGATGATACAAAGAGCAAATAAGGGACAAGACTAAAAATGAATTCATTTATTGTGTTTTTGGCATCAGAAAGGAACCAGCCCTGGAGCAAAAGAGAAGTATAAGGATGTGGGAGCAGGGTGCTTAGAGAAAATAAGGGGAAAAACTAAAAAAGAGGATCTAAGACCAAGGAGATGGAGCTCAGAACAAAGAACAATAGGTTGGCAAGCAAAATTTCCCTCATCCAACTTAAAAGGACTCTGTTATCCAGTCCGGTGGGCACCTCCATTCTTTATGCTATGCTAGAGGACACGGAGGTCATTGAGAGGTCTCTGTTGTTCAGATCTTCCCTTTAAGCACTAGGGTGGAGACATGTGAGATATGGGCGTCTATTTTATTCATCAGAGTTGGTGCCATGTAATTCTACATTTCCTCAGAAGAGGCAGCATAGAGCTTCCCAAGTCGTCACAATCAGCGGGAGTCCTTCAGTCTAGACTGGGAAAGCTAGGTGACCTCTGCTCTAATGATGAACGTGAAGCCACCAAGATTTCCCAGAAACAGATATAAGTGAGCAAAGACCAAAGAGGATTTTTAAAGAAACTAATGAAGAAGAACATTTCCAGGATTTCTATGAAATGAGAGAAGAAATATCCTGCAGTAATGAGCACTGGAGGATATATGGCTTTCAGGAGGCCTCGCCGTGAAGTATGAGGCTGTAGATTACACAAGTGGAGATCTGGTTTATTAGAGATGTTGGAGGCGACAGTGTCTATTCCCGAGGGAGGAACAAATATCCTGCGTATTGTATATCAGTCGACTGCATGACTAATATGAGGAAGGTACCAGATAAATCCTGGCTGGCTCCTCTCTGCTGCCTGCATAGTCCCATGGGGCAAGCACCACAGCTGCACCAGACTCTGCACACCCTGTTTTTCCAGCCCTGGACATCACACACTAAAAGACTTAGATAGTGATGACTTATCCACATCAATATCAGATTGATCGGGGTCCAACTCCGCCACTGACCGGAAACCATAGAGTGCACTGTGCAGTTTCTGGTACCGGCGCACTGCAGCTCAGTTCCCAATGACTTGAATTCTGCAGTACCTCTGCAAGGCCTCCTTGGATGGAACCTTCTGCTTCCAGCTCTGTCTCCTGTACATCAACCTTCCCCCCCCCGGTGGCTTTCCCAAACTTGCAATCCCTCCAGACGTCACAGTTACTGTTAATGTCAATTAGGTGGAGTGGACATCTGCGGAAGGCACTTGGGGGTGGTGGTCTGTGGCAGACACTTTGGCAGGGTGATCTGTAACAGGTACTCTAGAGGGGGGACTCATGGTAGGTAGTCTGGGAGGAGGTGTAATCTGTAGCAAAGGCACTAGGGGCATTTGAGTGGAGCATCTGTGGAAAGCTCACAGAAGCATTACTGAGGAACATCTGTGGCAAGCACAAGGGTGCATTACTGAGAAGCATCTGTGGCAGGTACATAGATGACATCTGTGTTTGGTATGCTGGGGACAAGTGTGGCAGGTAAAGTTAGGACATCTGTGGAAGGTACACTGGGGACATCTGTGGCATCTATACTGTGGATATCTAGGGTAGGTACACTGGGGAAATGTGTTACAGGTATTCAGGAGGTATCTGTGGCAGGAACACTGGAGACATCTGTGGCAGGTATGTTGTGGACATCTGTGGCAGGAACTCTGGGAGGGATGTTTTGTGGGTTGGTATCTGTGTCACACACTCATGGTGTAGCAGGCACTTTTTGTAGACATATTTGGCAGCCATTATGGGGGTGACTGGGGGCATGTTTTGTGGCTCACACTCTTAAGAAAATATTGGAGCTAAACAGCAGGAAGGAATTTTACTTGTAATGCGGGCATCACATTTCTGACACCTCCAGACTTCCCTGTGGTCTGGGATATCACAGGGGGAGGGGGGAACCACATTATTGCCATCTCCAGACTTCCCTGTGGCCTGTGATATCATTGGGGGAGGGGGGAACCACATTATTGCCATCTCCAGACTTCCCTGTGGCCTGTGATATCATTGGGGGAGGGGGGAACCACATTACTGCCACCTTCAGACTTCCCTGTGGCCTGTGATATCACTGGGGAGGGGAGTACCAAATTATTTCCACCTCCAGATGTCCCTGGTCTGTGATATCACTGGGGAGAGGAGTACCACATTATTTCCACCTCCAGATGTCCCTGGTCTGTGATATCACTGGTGGAGGGGGCACCACATTACTGCCACTTTCAGACGTCCCTGGTCTGTTATATCACCGGGGGAGGGGGCACTACATTACTGCCACCATCAGACTTCCCTGTGGTCTGTGATATCACTGGGGAGGAGGGCACCACATTACTGCCACCTCTAGACTTCCCTGTGGCCTGTGATATCACTGGGTGAGGGGGGCACCACATTACTGCCACCTCCACACTTCCCTGTGATCTGTAATATCACTGGGGGAGGAGGGCACCACATTACTGCCACCTTTCAGATGTCCCTGGTCTGTGATATCACTGGGGAGGAGGGCACCACATTACTGCCACCTCCAGACTACCCTGTGGTCTATGATATCACTGGGGGAGGGGGGCACCACATTACTGCCACCTCAAGACTACCCTGTGGTCTATGATATCACTGGGGGAGGGGGGCACCACATTATTGCCACCTCCAGACTTCCCTGGTCTGTGATATCACTGGGGGAGGGGGCACCACATTTACTGCCACCATCAGACTTCCCTGTGGTCTGTGATATCACTGGGGGTGGAGGGCACCACATTACTGCCACCTCCAGACTTCCCTGGTCTGTGATATCACCGGGGGAGGGGGCACCACATTACTGCCACCATCAGACTTCCCTGTGGTCTGTGATATCACTGGGGGAGGGGGCACCACATTACTGCCACGATCAGACTTCCCTGTGGTCTGTGATATCACTGGGGAGGGGGGCACCACATTACTGCCACCTCCAGACTTCCCTGGTCTGTGATATCACTGGGGGAGGGGGCACAAAATTACTGCCACCATCAGACTTCCCTGTGGTCTGTGATATCACTGGGGGAGGAGGGCACCACATTACTGCCACCTTCAGATGTCCCTGGTCTGTGATATCACTGGGGGAGGAAGGCACCACATTACTGCCACCTTCAGATGTCCCTGGTATGTGATATCACTGGGGGAGGAGGGGCACCACATTACTGCCACCTCCAGATTTTCCTGTGGCCTGTGATATCACTGGGGGGAGGGCACCACATTACTGCCACCTCCAGACTTCCCTGTGGCCTGTGATATCACCTGGGAGGGGGAGGGGGGGTACCACATTACTGCCATTTCCAGACTTCCCTGGTCTGTGATATCACTGGGGGAGGAGGACACCACATTATTGCCACCTCCAGACTTCCCTGTGGTCTGTGATATCACTGGGGGAGGAGGACACCACATTATTGCCACCTCCAGACTTCCCTGTGGTCTGTGATATTCACTGGGGGAGGAGGACACCACATTATTGCCACCTCCAGACTTCCTGTGGTCTGTGATATCACTGGGGGAGGAGGACACCACATTATTGCCACCTCCAGACTTCCCTGTGGTCTGTGATATCACTGGGGGAGGAGGACACCACATTACTGCCACCTCCAGACTTCCCTGTGGCGTGTAGCAGGCACTTTTTGTAGGCATATTTGGCAGCCATTATGGGGGTGACTGGGGGCATGTTTTGTGGCTCACACTCTTAAGAAAATATTGGAGCTAAACAGCAGGAAGGAATTTTACTTGTCATGTGGGCACCACATTTCTGACACCTCCAGACTTCCCTGTGGTCTGGGATATCACAGCGGGAGGGGGGAACCACATTATTGCCATCTCCAGACTTCCCTGTGGCCTGTGATATCATTGGGGGAGGGGGGAACCACATTACTGCCACCTCCAAACTTCCCTGGTCTGTGATATCACTGGGGAAGGAGGGCACCACATTACTGTCACCTTCAGACTTCCCTGTGGTCTGTGATATCAACGGGGAGGGGGCACCACATTACTGCCACCTTGAGACGTCCCTGGTCTGTGATATCACCGGGGGAGGGGGCACCACATTACTGTCACCTTCAGACTTCCCTGTGGCCTGTGATATCACTGGGGGAGGAGGGTATCACATTACTGCAAACTCCAGACTTCACTGTGGTCTGTGATATCACTGGGGGAGGGGACACCACATTACTGCCACCTCCAGACTTCCCTGGTCTGTGATATCACTGGGGGAGGGGGCACCACATTACTGCCACCATCAGACTTCCCTATGGTCTGTGATATCACTGGGGGAGGGGGGCACCACATACTGCCACCTCCAAACTTCCCTGGTCTGTGATATCACTGGGGGAGGAGGGCACCACATTACTGCCACCTCCAGACTTCCCTGGTCTGTGATATCACTGGGGGAGGGGGCACCACATTACTGCCACCTCCAGACTTCCCTAGTCTGTGATATCACTGGGGGAGGAGGGCACCACATTACTGCCACCTCCAGACTTCCCTAGTCTGTGATATCACTGGGGGAGGAGGACACCACATTACTGCCACCTCCAGACTTCCCTGGTCTGTGATATCACTGGGGAGGGGGACACCACATTATTGCCACCTCCAGACTTCCCTGTGGTCTGTGATATCACTGGGGGAGGAGGACACCACATTACTGCCACCTCTAGACTTCCCTGGTATGTGATATCACTGGGGGAGGAGGACACCACATTACTGCCACCTCCAGACTTCCCTGTGGCCTGTGATATCACTGGGGGAGGAGGGCACCACATTACTGCCACCTCCAGACTTCCCTGGTATGTGATATCACCGGGGAGGGGGAGGGGGGTACCACATTACTGCCACTTCCAGACTTCCCTGTGGTCTCGGATATCACCCGTAGAGGAAGGCACCACATTATTTCCACCTCTGTTCAGATCTCACATTGGACCCATTCTGTTGATCGCTCTTCACACTTCCCCAATGTTTTCATGGACTTCTTGTCCTTTACAATCTGATTCCTTTAATAACAGCAGACGTTTTCTGAAAACGAGCGCTAATTACCAGCGTGCTGAAGGCCCTAATGACTAATTATGATGCGGCGAGCACAAATTAATTATTCCAACGGCATCTTGTTTTTTTTCGGGCTTTTATCTTTGCCGCGCACTCTTCCTTTTGTCTTGTTGTGGTCAGTGATCGTTGCCAAAACTTTTATTACCCATCAAGAGCCTTGTTGCCATTTCCTTGTTCCATCTTTCATCTTAACCCATTCAGTACCACAGTCTGCATTGGCTGTGCAATTGCATTCCCCGTATTTGAACTGCTGATTATCTCTCTCCCAGTAGTTCACCTGTTGGAGCTGGAGTTTACGCTTTCGTTCTGATACTTATTCACCTTTAAAGATACAAGCACCATTTCTAGTAACCGCATCTATCTCCATTGCCCTCTGTCCTATGGCTGCAGTCAATGGAAAGAAGGCTGCTAACATATAGCATATACCAGTTATAAATATAGTTTGGTTCAGACCTCAATCAGTTTGTCGCAAATGGAAGTTCCTGTAACTGCTCTGAACATTGGCCTATAACAATTTCTAGTCTTCTAGGTGGGGAAAACTGTAACTTTTTGGGAACAAGTGTCTGGAAAATTATGCCTCGGGGTCAGACCCCTGCCCTGGTTTATACACACGCATACTAATGTTAGAAAAAAGAGGCTTGTACAAGTGTCCACAAATTATGCCAGGTTCAGAAAACAGGTTCCAAAATCCTGCCCATATTCATGCGCCCACAAGTGTTAATTGACAGAAGAAACAGAAGCCTAGAAAAAATTCTTTCTTTTAATTGGGAGCAGCAGCAGCAGTGCAGTGTGGAATTGAAAAGCATAAGATAATATTTGTATGTGCCCACAAATATATACAGTACAGACCAAAAGTTTGGACACACCTTCTCATTCAAAGAGTTTTCTGTATTTTCATGACTATGAAAATTGTAGATTCACACTGAAGGCATCAGAACTATGAATTAACACATGTGGAATTATATGTTGGCCCTTTTGCCTTCACTCTGCGGTCCAGCTCACCCCAAACCATCTCGATTGGGTTCAGGTCTGATGACTGTGGAGGCCAGGTCATCTGGCGTAGCACCCCATCACTCTCCTTCTTGGTCAAATAGCCCTTACACAGCCTGGAGGTGTGTTTGGGGTCATTGTCCTGTTGATAAATAAATGATGGTCCAACTAAACGCAAACCGGATGGAATAGCATGCTGCTGCAAGATGCTGTGGTAGCCATGCTGGTTCAGTATGCCTTCCATTTTGAATAAATCCCCAACAGTGTCACCAGCAAAGCACCCCCACACCATCACACCTCCTCCTCCATGCTTCACGGTGGGAACCAGGCATGTAGAGTCCATCCGTTCACCTTTTCTGCATTGCACAAAGACACGGTGGTTGGAACCAAAGATCTCAAATTTGGACTCATCAGACCAAAGCACAGATTTCCACTGGTCTAATGTCCATTCCTTGTGTTCTTTAGCCCAAACAAGTCTCTTCTGCTTGTTGCCTGTCCTTAGCAGTGGTTTCCACCATGAAGGCCTGCTGCACACAGTCTCCTCTTAACAGTTGTTGTAGAGATGTGTCTGCTGCTAGACTCTGTCTGGCATTGACCTGGTCTCTAATCTGAGCTGCTGTTAACCTGCCATTTCTGAGGCTGGTGACTCGGATGAACTTATCCTCCGCAGCAGAGGTGACTCTTGGTCTTCCTTTCCTGGGGCGGTCCTCATGTCAGCCAGTATCTTTGTAGCGCTGGATGGTTTTTTCTGCACTTGGGGACACTTTCAAAGTTTTCCCAATTTTTCGGACTGACTGACCTTCATTTCTTAAAGTAACGATGGCCACTCATTTTTCTTTACTTAGCTGCTTTTTTTCTTGCCATAATACAAATTCTAACAGTCTATTCAGTAGGACTATCAGCTGTGTATCCAGCTGACTTCTGCCCAACACAACTCATGGTCCCAACCTCATTTATAAGGCAAGAAATCCCACTTATTAAACCTGACAGGGCACACCTGTGAAGTGAAAACCATTTCAGGTGACTACCTCTTGAAGCTCATCAAGAGAATGCCAAGAGTGTGCAAAGCAGTAATCAAAGCAAAAGGTGGCTACTTTGAAGAACCTAGAATATAAGACATATTAACAGTTGTTTCACACTGTTTTGTTAAGTATATAATTCCACATGTGTTAATTCATAGTTTTGATGCCTTCAGTGTGAATCTACAATTTTCATAGTCATGAAAATACAGAAAACTCTTTGAATGAGAAGGTGTGTCCAAAATTTTGGTCTTTACTGTATATATATATATCTCCTTATGTTATAAAAATGAGTTTCTGTCTGTCCGTCTGTCTGTCGTTCTCTATGCGCAACCAAACTACTGGACCGATTTTCACCAAACACAGGTACATCAGGTGTCCGGAAAGGTTTTAGACCAGGTCTCAGCTCTCTAGGACATACCGTTCACGAGATATTCCCAAAATGTGATCTCCATTAGCCAATATTAGCCTGGGAGCATTTCACTTCAAATCCCAACGGCCATTTTCTCCACATACACATCAGTTTCCATAACAACCATGCCAGGTTATTAGCAGCCAGCTAATAACAGCAACCCAGCCATTTCTCTTCACTGCTTTAAAGGGGCAGAGCGCTGTGGATGACACTGTTAAAGGGGTATTCCGGGTACCAGAAATATAACTTATGTTTTAAATTAAGACCGTTCAGTAGTAATAAAAGATGTTTTCTTCCACTGCCACCCATTACGTGTCCTCATAAATTACCATGGCATCGACCTGTAATTCATGCCACCCCCTAAAGAAGGACTTGAAACCCCCGCCCCAGGTCTTTCTAAGCCATGCCCCTGACTCGATCAGGCCATGCCCCCTCCTACTCCGCAGCTAATGGAGATTGAAAAAATGAAGGTAAAAATTAACTTCTGTCAGCTGCATTGATTTTCTCTCTGCAACGACACACAGAAACATTAAACGAAATAAATTAAATACACTAATTTTAGACTAAGACCGTTCAGTAGTAATAAAAGATGTTTTCTTTCACTGCTAGCCATTGCGTGTCATCATAAATTACCATGGCATCGACCTGTAATTCAGGCCACCCTCAAAAGAAGGACTTAAAAGCACCGCCCCCAAGGTCCCGCTAAACCACGCCTCTGACCTGGTCAGGTCACGTCCCCTCCCACTCCGCAGCCAACGGGGATTGAAAAATTGAAGGTAAATATCAACTTCTGTCAACTGCATTGACTTTCTCTCTGCAATGACACACAGAAACATTAAATGAAATAGATTAAATATACCCGTGTGAAGCGGGGTCCTTCTGATAGCATATATATATATATATATATATATATATAGTGAGGCAGTGACAGGCCTCACGCTTCATAGAGGTCTGGAGGGGGTGGATATTCCAGTCCACATCCCTATTCCACCACAGGTGAGGCCGCCTGGGTGTAATTACTGGTGTCATAAACCAGCCCTCAGTGTCAGTCTGGAGAGTGAGGGCCCCAGGGAACAGACCTGGAGAGGGCCCGTGTGGTCCCAGCCAGCAGGGTTGGGGTCCACAAGGCTGAGGAAGCCTGAGAGGAGAAAGGCTGAGGAGGCCTGAGAGGTTAGAGCCTGCGGAGGCTCTGTGTGTGTGGTCTCAGCCAGGAGGGCTGAGGGGCCACAAGGCTCTGTGTAGCCTGGAAGTTTGGGGGGGCCAGTGACCCTAGGAGAAGAGGGTCACACAGTCATAGTCGGGAGGACTATTGGACCATCTCCCCCCAAAGGATACGGTTGGAGTCACAGCCAGGAGGCTGCTGGATTGAACGTCTGAGGAAGCCGCACTTAAAAGCTGTGTGTGAACAGCGTATGTATTTAGGTGAGTTAGCTGAACTATGTTTAGTCAGAGCCCAGCCGGGCAGGTGTTGCTTTTATGATTTGTTTTGGTGTGCTCGTGCCAATAAAACTGAGTTGGACCTGAAAATCCCCGTGTTTTTAAGATATTGTGTGATGTCGACCCCCTGAGAGGATACGATCCCTTACAATATATATATATATATAGCTGGTATATACGGAAACAGCATAGCAGAAGATGTATATGTGGCTTTTTAGGAGTAGTAGTGGCAACTATGTAGCGGTAATAGTAGTAGCTGTAGTGGAAATGGAAGTAGCAGTAGGGGATTAGCAGCAGAGAGTAGTAGGTGCAGTGGCAGCAGCAGCCATACTATGCAGAGTGTGATGGTAGACAGGCAGACAGTGGCAATGGCATGATGGTGACAATGGTGGCAGAAGCAGCCAAACAGCACAGAACATGAGGGTAAACCGTAAACCGAAACTGGTTTCTAGAAACAAAATAGTGCAATTTCTCACAGCTTGCAAGAATGTATTTGTATGGAAGTGTAGAATATATTTTTTTTAAATGGCTGTTTTTGCAGGAATCTGTAATGTAGAACTGGTTGCCAGAAGATGAGCTACCAGTAGCCTGCCATCAAATACGCCTGATAGTGATCAGTTCTCACTCTTTCCCTACTTAATATACCCCAAATTCCCAAATATATCCCATGTTCTCTCCCTATAACCTTCTTATACTGTCCCTATCACAGCATATCAGTGAATTATGCCTTCATACTCTTTTAGCGGGCAGAGCCACAGCACATCATCCTTCCAGGTCAGAATGGCGTTCTGCTGGCTTTGCACAGACACCTCCCTGCCTACTGCCCCCTGATTGCCTGATCCTGATAGCTGTCAGCCTCTGAGCCCATCACGGCACGCCTTAATCCCCGACTTTCTCCCAAGGACATGTGACCGTCCTCTTCTTCCTCCCTCATGGTTTTGCCCACCAACATGGACAGCAAAATTTCACTGCACCACATTTTACAGAAGTTGTCTGAATGGAATCAGAAAAGCTTCAGATTCGTTTGGCCGACAGCCCTTTGTCCAAATTCACATCTGACACATCTGCTTTTTTAGAAATCGATTCACTGATCCTTAATACTGTACATATATCCTTCAGGGTTTACATTGCACCACGTTTTGTACGATGCCACCTGCCAGGAGGATCCCAGTGAGCAGGATGATTGGAACGCAGAACAGGAAATGTAACAGACACATTGGATATCGGTGACGAGGTCGCGGTGACTTCCTTGTATGCCGAGGGAGGATAAACACAAAGCGTCCTGAAAGTATAAGTTAACAACTTTGAATAACTGACAAAGTCTTCTAGTAATCAGGTTCCATTTTATAGCTGCAGTACCATGCCAGACCACACGGTGCGCTGCTAACAGATTACCCCTCAGACTAAATAAATGAAATCTGCTCAGTATCTTCCAGGCATTGCTTGGACTATATGTCTCTAAGCAAAAGCGTAAAGTATCACTTTTTATCTTTTTACAGAAAAATTGGGTTCTGTTTAGTGGGTCACTAGAAATTAACCCTTTTGTACATGGGCTAACTTTAAAGTAGAACCCCCGACTCTGGATGGACATATGTCTTTTTTAGCTTTATTAACTAGGTTACTGTGTTACTAGGGCCGTGTATGTGATATTACTATTATGTGACTTAGTTTCTTGTAGTTTATGATCATTTTACCTTTACGGGATTTCAAATCTTCAAACAATGACCCCCTAATCAGCTTGTGGTGGGCTTGTGCTTATACACAGAAGACAATCTGAACACAAAGAGCTGCAACACAATCCAAGAAGTCCCGGGTGAGACAGGAGGTGCATGTCAGACAATGGAGCTGATCATAACTGTGCCATAATGGAAAAGAGATACAAACTGGTGATGTGTTATCATATACTGCATGTGTTATGTGTTCGGTCAGTTGTCTTTTTCTCCTGAGGTCTTCTTGACCTATTGTACCTCAATCCACCCCAAACCCCTGAAGAATCAACTTCAAACTTCTACAGAATCCAGCCCAAATGTCCACTAAACCAACACTTCTGCTCAATCCACTCCAAACCCCTGAAGGATCAATTTAAAACCTCTGCTAAATCCATCTCAAACCTCTGCTAAATTCAACCCTAACCTCTGCAGAATCAACCTGAAACCTCTGCTATATCCATCTCAAATCTCTACTCTATTCTCCCAAACCTCTGCTGAACCCACCACAAACTTCTGCTAAATCCACCTCAACCATCTGTAGAATCAGCCTCAAACCTCTGCTAAATCCACCCGATCCTCCACTGAATCTATTTAAAATTTTGGCTGAATCTAACCAAAACTTCTGCTAAATCCAGACCAATCCTCTGCAGAATCCAACCAAACTGCTGCTCAATATATCCCAAACCTGTACTGAATCCACCCCAAACCCCTGAAGAATTGACTTCTCTGCAGAATTCTCCCTTAACTTCTGCTAAATCCACCTCAAACCTCTGCTGAATCTGCTTGATTTACCCTAAACCTCTACTGAATCCACTTCAAATCTTGGCTGAATCTAACCAAAACCTCTGCTAAATCCAGACCAATCCTCTGCTGAATCCACCTCAAACCTCTGCTGAATTTACACCAAACTTCTGCCGAATCAACCTCAAACCTCTGCTAAATCCACCCAGACCTTTGCTTGATTTACCCTAAACCTCTTCAGAATCCCGCCCAATCCTCTGCAGAATTAACCCCAAACCTCTGCCTAATCCACCCACACATTTCAGGTGATAACCAACAGGAAGATCATTGTGCCTTCTCTGGCATCAAGTGTTCACTTTAACTGCAGCGCCCCCGCAGGAGAAATGAAGCATTGCACGTCTGTCATGGAAACTAAAGGGCTGAAAAAGTGGTGAGTGCATTAGGTGACAAACTTTTGGCACAAAGTGTCGGTGTAAAGTAAGGCGGCCAAAGGACAGTAAGATGCGCCAAATTTCTCAACCAGTGTGGACCGCTCTCATCAGCACGGACCGCTCTCACTTATCATCTGAGTTTACATTTTTCTAATTGACTTCCTGAACTAATGACTGTAATTAAGGAGCAGAATTTAGACGTCTTGATTATTCCTGTGTCATGGAACAGCGATTACGGGGGTTAATGGTGTTTGCTTCATCCAGGAAGGAAGTCACTACGCCCTCATTCAGACTGGGCTATTGAACCCGTCAATATGAACGCGTCCTCAGGATACAAAGTCACATGTCCATTGCCTCCTGCTGGACAGTATAGGCAGTGACGGCCCTGAGCGGGGGCAGACTGGCCATAGACCTTGCAGGGACTTACTGGTGGGCCGAAGGCCCAGGGGGCCGCCCAAACCCTCCTCTCTGCCGCTGACCGGGTACATAATGAACTGTCAGTTGTAAATAATGCTGTGAGAATCAGGTTCTCATGTCAGCGACCGCACATGTCCTCCTGAATTCAACTGCTGTGGCCGCACATCCCCTCCTAAGCCCCCTGCTCCATAGACAACTGGACAGACATCTCATCCTCCGCTCCTCAGGGTCAGCGGTGGACTGGGAACGTAAAGTGACCCTGGAAAAAAAACTAAAAGTGGCCCTATTTTTTAGGGGAGGGTAACACAAGTAGGCGGGGTCAGAAATATAGTAACGCAGCATACTGTCGCTGCAATATACAAGGGCATCACTAGGTCAAAACATCCGAGGCCTGGGCCCTGTATGTTTTGTCTAGGGCCCTGAATGTAGTGGCCACCACCTATACAACTGTATTATCAGTAACATTACTACAGCGGGAGCCAATGACTTCCATCCCCGCCATTCACTCTCATAGACCGCTAGACCTGAGGCCTGTGAGACAGTAGAATAGCGGGTTATGACATCATTGAGCGCCTGCTCTATAACAGAGGAGGTGGGTGCGTTGATTTCATGGCGATCACCTGAGCTAAGAAAGCCAGCTGCCAGCTGGAGACAGTTCAGGGGGGTATTATAAGTACTGGGGGCAGTATAATACTGGAGACAGTTCAGGGGGTATTATAAGTACTGGGGGCAGTATAATACTGGAGACAGTTCAGGGGGGTATTATAAGTACTGGGGGCAGTATAATACTGGAGACAGTTCAGGGAGGTACTATAAGTACTGTGGGCAGTATAATACTGGAGACACTTCAGGGGGGTACTATAAGTACTGGAGGCTATATAATACTGGAGACACTTCAGGGGGGTACTATATGTACTGGGGGCAGTATAATACTGGAGAAACTTCAGGGGAGTACTATAATTACTGGGGGCAGTATAATACTGGAGACAGTTCAGGGGGGTATTATAAGTACTGGGGGCAGTATAATACTGGTGACACTTCAGGGGGGTACTATAAGTACTGTGGGCAGTATAATACTGGAGACACTTCAGGGGGTACTATAAGTACTGTGGGAAGTATAATACTGGAGACACTTCAGGGGGGTACTATAAATACTGGAGGCTATATAATACTGGAGACACTTCAGGAGGGTACTATAAGTACTGGGGGAAGTATGATACTGGAGACAGTTCAGGGGGTACTATAAGTACTGGAGGCTATATAATACTGGAGACACTTCAGGGGGGTACTATAAGTACTGGGGGAAGTATGATACTGGAGACAGTTCAGGGGGTACTATATGTACTGGGGCAGTATAATACTGGAGACACTTCAGGGGGGTACTATATGTACTGGGGCAGTATAATACTGGAGACACTTCAGGGGGGTACTATAAGTACTGGAGGCTATATAATACTGGAGACACTTCAGGGGGGTACTATAAGTACTGTGGGCAGTATAATACTGGAGACACTTCAGGGGGTACTATAAGTACTGGAGGCTATATAATACTGGAGACACTTCAGGGGGGTACTATATGTACTGGGGGCAGTATAATACTGGAGAAACTTCAGGGGAGTACTATAAGTACTGTGGGCAGTATAATACTGGAGACAGTTCAGGGGGGTATTATAAGTACTGGGGGCAGTATAATACTGGTGGACACTTCAGGGGGTACTATAAGTACTGTGGGCAGTATAATACTGGAGACACTTCAGGGGGGTACTATAAGTACTGTGGGAAGTATAATACTGGAGACACTTCAGGGGGTACTATAAATACTGGAGGCTATATAATACTGGAGACACTTCAGGGGGGTACTATAAGTACTGGGGGAAGTATGATACTGGAGACAGTTCAGGGGGTACTATAAGTACTGGAGGCTATATAATACTGGAGACACTTCAGGGGGGTACTATAAGTACTGGGGGAAGTATGATACTGGAGACAGTTCAGGGGGTACTATATGTACTGGGGCAGTATAATACTGGAGACACTTCAGGGGGGTACTATATGTACTGGGGCAGTATAATACTGGAGACACTTCAGGGGGGTACTATAAGTACTGGAGGCAGTATAATACTGGAGACACTTCAGAGGGGTACTATAAGTACTAGGGGCAGTATAATACTGGAGACAGCTCAGGGGGGTATTATAAGTACTGGGGGCAGTATAATGCTGGGGACACTTTAGGGGGTACTATAAGTACCTGGAGCAGTATAATGCTGGGGACACTTCAGGGGGCATTATACCTACTTGAGACACTATAGCGGGCATTATACCTATTGGGGGCACTGTACGGAGCCATTATAACTTAGGGGGAACTATAGTGGGTATTATACTTACCTGAGCTATAGGGATTACTATACTTCCTGGGTGTTTTATACCTACTGGGGGGTTCAAAAAATGTAATTATATCTACTGAGGGCACTACAAGGGGCACTATAGGGGGAATTATAAAAATGTCATTATATCTACTGAGGGCACTACAAGGGGCACTATAGGGGGGATTATAAAAATGTCATTATATCTACTGAGGGCACTACAAGGGGCACTATAGGGGGAATTATAAAAATGTCATTATATCTACTGAGGGCACTACAAGGGGCACTATAGGGGGGATTATAAAAATGTCATTATATCTACTGAGGGCACTACAAGGGGCACTATAGGGGGGATTATAAAAATGTCATTATATCTACTGAGGGCACTACACGGGGCACTATAGGGGGGATTATAAAAATGTCATTATATCTACTGAGGGCACTACACGGGGCACTATAGGGGGGATTATAAAAATGTCATTATATCTACTGAGGGCACTACACGGGGCACTATAGGGGGGATTATAAAAATGTCATTATATCTACTGAGGGCACTACACGGGGCACTATAGGGGGGATTATAAAAATGTCATTATATCTACTGAGGGCACTACACGGGGCACTATAGGGGGGATTATAAAAATGTCATTATATCTACTGAGGGCACTACACGGGGCACTATGGGGGGGGATTATAACTACTGGGGCGACCTTAGGGGGCCTTATTTCTACTCAGGGCTCTTTGGAGAGCTTTATTCCTACTGGGGGCACTACGGGGCATTATTACTACTGGTACAGATGTGGTGGAGTTAACAGTCACTGTGATAACGCGTTAGCTAGTGTTAACTCTGCTACATCTGTAGTTCTGTGGGGCATTATTGGGTACATGGAGGGCACTACTACTAATAGAGAATTATCACTGTAGGGGGCATTATTACTAATGAAGGCACTATGGAAGAGAATTGTTACTATTGGAAGGACTTTTGGAAGAATTTTGGGAACTCTCCCATTTAGTAGCAGCAGGATAACACAATACTAGGGCACCAGAAGGAGGAAGATGATAGAAAAGTGAACTCTGCAGAGACGAGACACAGCTTAAAGAAGTCACCATGGCTGTCTGGGCCGAATGGAGAAGATGAGGAAAGAGAATGCCTACATCACAGGAGACATCAGTGGATTGAGCTTGGTCCCTGAATCTTTTGAGACCCTAGAAATACCCCTACTACAGAGGTGAGTTCCAAGCCATAGAGTGACTGCTGAGATATCCTGTGTAAGTGGTCACCTCAACTGAGGTGCCTAAGGTACAGCCACATGGTCACATGGTGATGTTTTGGAAGCCAAAATCAGGAGTAAATGGCGAGAAAGTAGAAAGGACAACCACGACTTCTTCTCTTAAACTCCTGATTTAAGGCTCCCAAAACTACTTGCAGAAACCTGACGGGTGGCCGTGCCCTGAGGCTCCTGATTGGAGGAATGCGGCTGTTTTACTCCTCGGTAAAGTGATGGGGAGTAGCTGCGACCACCGTGCAGTCACACAGGAGTTAACAAGTAGATGCTGTGTCTGTAGGGAGTAGTAGTCCGAGGTGGGGGGCCCTGCAGTGCTGCCCCCGACCACCGCCCCGCTTCTTGAATCCATGTGGACACGTTATCCTCAGGGTCTTCTTTATTTGGACCAGATGCCTCCTTAATAGAACACTGGCCTCCTTGAAGGCTCCTTGGTATATGGAGACCATTCAGCCTGGTACAGATATTATGTACAGTGAAAGCGATCCTCCGCTTCACCTCCAGAAAGTCTGTTATTTCTAGAACACAAGGAATGTGAGGACTGAAGAAAAAAACATTCCAAGAGAAATAAACACCGAAGTCAGAAAGTTCTGCATGAATAGACCGGTTATAGTAACACTGAGTATACGGCTAATCCGATCTGACGGGTTTATGTAACGGGAGAGATATCTATCTATCTATCTATCTATCTATCTATCTATCTATCTATCTATCTCCTATTATCTATCTATCCATCTATTATCTATCTATCTATCTATCTATCTATCTATCTATCTGTCTGTCTGTCTGTCTATCTATCTATCTATCTATCTATCTATCTAATATCTATCATCTATATATCCATCTATTATCTATCTATCTATCTATCTATCTATCTATCTATCTATCTATCTAATATCTATCATCTATATATCCATCTATTATCTATCTATCTATCTATCTATCTATCTATCTATCTATCTATCTATCTATCTATTTATCTATCTATCTCCTATTATCTATCTATCTATCTATCTATCTATCTATCTATCATCTATCTATTTATCTATTCATCTATTATCTATCTATCTAATATCTATCTATTTATCTCTCTGTCTGTCTATCTATTATCTATATCTATCTATCTGTCTTTCTATTATCTATCTATCTATCTATCTATCTATCTATCTAATATCTATCTATCTATCTATCTATCTATCTATCTATCTAATATCTATCTATTATCTATCTATCTATCTATCTATCTATCTATTATCTATCTATCTATCTATCTATCTATCTATCTATCTATCTATCTACCTACAATTCCAAAGTGTGGTCCGCACAGTCTATTATAAACATATAGGTTGGGTGCCAGTAGCTGTGGACACGATCCAGAATCCAAACAATATAAAAGTAACTCCACGGCACTCCAATGTAGTGAATCAAAAGGTGTTTATTCACCTGATTGCGACGTTTCAGTCCACTCAATGGGACTTTTCTCAAGCAGTATCACTGCTTGAGAAAAGTCCCATTGAGTGGACTGAAACGTCGCAATCAGGTGAATAAACACCTTTGATTCACTACATTGGAGTGCCGTGGAGTTACTTTTTTATCTATCTACCTATCTATCTATTATCTATCTATCTCATATCTATCTATCTATCTATCTATCTATCTATCTATCTATCTATCTATCTCATTATCTATCTATCTATCTATCTATCTATCTATCTATCTATCTATCTATCTCTCTGCATATAACATATTTCAGAGTTTTCCTGGTTCTCCTCCAGTCACAGTGAAGCTATCGGAGTGTTATATGATTATTGTGGTGAGGATGATGTGTGTTGTAGTTTCGGAGGATCTGCGCTGTCCGCAGTGACATGGGGGGGGGGTGTCCTCCGTTCTCCTGTGTAAATGGCAGCACTTTACTCCACGTAATTATCTATAATGGACCCGGAGATAATGACTCCATCGTGTGGATTGTGACTCATGAGAAAATATGAGAAATACCAGCAGATGTATTATCAGCGCTCTCCCATGTACAGGGGAGGTACCGCTATAGCAGAGCTCAGCGCAGACGGGGGGAGTTTGTCATCTGGTTTAGGGTAATATTACTGCTATGATATCACAGTGGACGGTCAGTGAACCTACTTATCATCTAGACGTCCTAGAGAAACGGATCAATGTCAAATGCAGCTACATCCATACAGACATGCAGACAGAGCAGAGCTGAATTTGTCTTGTATCCATTATCAGCATTATTATACTGTATAATCACTGAGGCTGTAGACGTGCACATAGATGAGGACTATGGAACTGCTCTGAGAAGTCCTCCATCATCCCCCGGCATCACCCTCCGACCACCCAGTCCATCTGGGATTTAAAGGGATTGTTCAGTTTTAGAGCTTAAAGGGGATGTCTTACCCCTCCTCATCAGTATGTAGTGGAGCTGTTGGTGGAGGCAGCTTACCAAGAACAGCACCGGGACCACGTGGCGTCACCAGAGGTCAGTTTAAAGCGCTGATCGTCGGGGGTGACGGGAGACAGGCCCCCCCAGACCCCCCCTGCCCCTCCCCCCACCGATCTGATATTAATTTCCTGTCCTGAGGAGGGGTCATCAACATCAAAATCTCAGCGTAGAATGAAAAGTCCTGTAACGTTGTCATTGAATTTTAGGTTTCAGTTTCTCATTATTTCCAATATATCTGCTTGCTGTCAGTGAATGGAAACATTCTTTCTTGCATCCAAAAGCTGAAACCTGCACAGCCCTAATACTTCCCACAGCTGAGGGTTTGTTACAATGGCATGCAGTCTAGAGCAGGGGTCTACAACCCCCAGCATACTCCATTCACTTCTGAGAACAAGCAGGATGCTAGGAGTTGTATAAGGAATATAAGGCCTGCCCCATTATACTGTGTATGGGGGGTGGGGTCCCTGCAGGAAACGACCTCCATGGCAGAGAACTACTTTAAGCAGCAGCGATGGCTCTGGAGGACTAAGTACCATTCATTTGAATGTGCAGCGTGCAGTACCACCGATCTCCACTAGTGGCCGCTGCAGATAGTGAATAGTTTACTACACCCATAGGCAGAATCCAGGATGCCATAAACTGATACTGATGATGTCACCGCATGCAGACAGCCTGATCACATGGTAAGGGTCATCATGGTCACCGCAGGTCCTTTGGTGGGTTTTCTTCAATCAAGACGAGAGCAGGCAGCCCCTCCACCATTTTTGGAAAAATTGTTTGTTAGCCGCCATTTTCTGAAAATATTTTTCACCATGGATCACGAGGAATTCTGCTTTTTGAAATTCGGATCGAAATCAACTTCGGATACTTTGATTCGCTCACAACTAATTACAGCCATAGCATTATATTTCGGGATTAATATCTGAGCAGTTTCCTTTAATATGAGTAAACCCGGAGCAGGGACCATCGCCCCGTTCTGAGTTCGCCTGGTTAATAATACACGTTCTGACGACGCCCGTCACAGAATTACATGGATCCGTAAGAAACAATGGAACTGATAAGAATGTAACCACTTCATGTACAGAGGACATCCTGCACAAAACCCAGAGGGAAAGTTACCAAGACCCTGAAGAAGCAGGGGGTACAGTGACTGATGAAGTAGCGCTCTAAAGTATCCATGAGATTTCACTTTCCCCAATGGTCAGGGAGGAGCAGAAATGAATCTGTCCTGTGTACAAAGTGGGATCACCTGACTGTAGAAGAGGCTGCTCTGCAGGGTGATGGACTCCGGAAGGTGGAGGCTTCACATACAGATGGAGATTCTTTATGGTCCCTAGGATGATGGAGACCATCAGCAGGTGACACTGCACTACAGAAAGTGATAATGTGATTGACCACTAGGGGACGCATCAATTATACATCAGGAAATGCTTCGACTTACAACTTAAGTGAGCCACAAACCTTACACCTCAGCCAAACTGGCACTGAATTCTGGTGACTCCACAAGCAGAATAGTGAGTGCAGCTCTGGAGTATAATACAGGATGTAACTCAGGATCAGTACAGGATAAGTAATGTATGTACACAGTGACTGCACCAGCAGAATAGTGAGTGCAGCTCTGGAGTATAATACAGGATGTAACTCAGGATCAGTACAGGATAAGTAATGTATGTACACAGTGACTGCACCAGCAGAATAGTGAGTGCAGCTCTGGAGTATAATACAGGATGTAACTCAGGATCAGTACAGAATAAGTAATGTATGTACACAGTGACTGCACCAGCAGAATAGTGAGTGCAGCTCTGGAGTATAATACAGGATATAACTCAGGATCAGTACAGGATAAGTAATGTATGTACACAGTGACTGCACCAGCAGAATAGTGAGTGCAGCTCTGGAGTATAATACAGGATGTAACTCAGGATCAGTACAGGATAAGTAATGTATTTACACAGTGACTGCACCAGCAGAATAGTGAGTGCAGCTCTGGAGTATAATACAGGATGTAACTCAGGATCAGTACAGGATAAGTAATGTATGTACACAGTGACTGCACCAGCAGAATAGTGAGTGCAGCTCTGGAGTACAATACAGGATGTAACTCAGGATCAGTACCGGATAAGTAATGTATGTACAGTGACTGCACCAGCAGAATAGTGAGTGCAGCTCTGGAGTATAATACAGGATGTAACTCAGGATCACTACAGGATAAGTAATGTATGTACAGAGTGACTGCACCAGCAGAATAGTGAGTGCAGCTCTGGAGTATAATACAGGATGTAACTCAGGATCAGTACAGGATAAGTAATGTATGTACAGTGACTGCACCAGCAGAATAGTGAGTGCAGCTCTGGAGTATAATACAGGATGTAACTCAGGATCAGTACAGGATAAGTAATATATGTACACAGTGACTGCACCAGCAGAATAGTGAGTGCAGCTCTGGAATATAATACAGGATGTAACTCAGGATCAGTACAGGATAAGTAATGTATGTACAGTGACTGCACCAGCAGAATAGTGAGTGCAGCTCTGGAGTATAATACAGGATGTAACTCAGGATCAGTACAGGATAAGTAATGTATGTACATAGTGACTCCACCAGCAGAATAGTGAGTGCAGCTCTGGAGTATAATACAGGATGTAACTCAGGATCAGTACAGGATAAGTAATGTATGTACACAGTGACTCCACCAGCAGAATAGTGAGTGCAGCTCTGGAGTATAATACAGGATGTAACTCAGGATCAGTACAGGATAAGTAATGTATGTACACAGTGACTGCACCAGCAGAATAGTGAGTGCAGCTCTGGAGTATAATACATGATATAACTCAGGATCAGTACAGGATAAGTAATGTATGTACACAGTGACTGCACCAGCAGAATAGTGAGTGCAGCTCTGGAGTATAATACATGATATAACTCAGGATCAGTACAGGATAAGTAATGTATGTACACAGTGACTGCACCAGCAGAATAGAGAGTACAGCTCTGGAGTATAATACAGGATGTAACTCAGGAACATAGCAGAACACATCATGCAAACAGAATCATTTACAATGACTGTACAAAATTTCCAGCAAACTGAGTTTTCCACTTTCAGCCTTTCCTTTCTGTTGTTGTCAGTGTAAGTGGAGCGTATGAGAAGAGTGCGGGGCCGATGTGACCAGACACATTGACAATAATTTATGTCAGAAAATTAGCATTAATTATATCCACATTGACAGCAGCCCTTAGCTGGAGTAGTCCCAGTCCCTGGTGTCTGCATCCTGACGGTATCTACGAGGTGACGGCGCTCCTTATGTCCTTCACGTGCATCTAGTAACGCTGTTCTGTGTCTTCAGGGCCCCTATGACCCCCCTGTAATAGAGGCCAGTGCACATCTACAACCCCATCCCCCACTACTCTTCTTACTTACAGAACTCATTTGCTCAGTGCTATTGTAGTTGATAATGATGAGCGAATATTAAAATGCTCGTGTGCTCGGTACTCGGTACAAACTTTTCCAAAAGTTTGTATATTCGTACCGAATAACGAACCCTATTGAAGTCAATGGAAGATACGAGCATTTTTGCAGGGGACCCAAGTTCTTCGCAGGCAAGGTTGCCTCAACACCTGAAAACCTCTGAAAGTGATGGAAACACCACGGAAATGGATAGGGAAGACCAGGGGCAGCATGCATGGAGCAGGCAGAGACAGTGCAAGGAGCGACAGAACCTTGTCCGATAAAGTGTACGCTATTGCTACGTATAATTTACTCTATACGCTGTTGCGTATAAATTCAAGACAGTGAAACCATTACCACTTGCAAGCTGTAGTGTAGTCTTTAAAAAGACTTTTGGGTCACAAATGCAGTTCCCTGCCTCATAGAAATAAATATTCTCCTATTCCATACGCTTTCGCTATCCTTATCACACGCACACTCTTTCCCTCTCCTAAAACCACAAGGTGTGTGATCCAAGCCCCGGGCGTACACATATATATAATAGCAGGTCACCTGATGCAGGCAGCCAATCACTCCTAGACATGTAGAAAAGGTAGTAGGTCATGGCAGGAGGTCCCCCAGGCTTCCCTGCATGTTTATTGGCTAAGAAATAGGCGCTAAACATGCAGGGAGGAGTTAAAAAAAACCACAAATTTCACACGTTACTCGGCCGAATAACGAATACTTACAAGTACACAAATATCCGTGCGGATACGAATCTTTACGAATATATTCGCTCATCTCTAATAGCTCACATCTATGGTCCCCCTCTACTCTTCTTACTTAGGGGACTCCTTGGCTCGGTCCTAGTTCACATCTACCCCCCCTACTCTTCTTACTTAGAGGACTCCTTGGCTCAGTACTAGTTCACATCTACACCCCCCTACTCTTCTTACTTAGAGGACTCCTTGGCTCAGTACTAGTTCACATCTACACCCCCCTACTCTTCTTACTTAGAGGACTCCTTGGCTCAGTACTAGTTCACATCTACAGCCCCCCTCACTCTTCTTACTTAGAGGACTCCTTGGCTTAGTCCTAGTTCACATCTACACCCCCCTCTACTCTTCTTACTTAGAGGACTCCTTGGCTTAGTCCTAGTTCACATCTACACCCCCCTCTACTCTTCTTACTTAGAGGACTCCTTGGCTTGGTGCTAGTTCACATCTACCCCCCCCCCCCCTACTCTTCTTACTTAGAGGACTCCTTGACTCAGTCCTAGTTCACATCTACACCCCCCCCCCCTACTCTTCTTACTTAGTGTTCTCCTTGGCTCGGTCCTAGTTCACATATACACCCCCCCTACTCTTCTTACTTAGTGTTTTCCTTGGCTCGGTCCTAGTTCACATCTACACCCCCCTACTCTTCTTAATTAGGGGACTCCTTGGCTCGGTCCTAGTTCACATCTACAGCCCCCCCCTCCCCCACACTCTTCTTACTTAGAGGACTCCTTGGCTCAGTACTAGTTCACATCTACACCCCCCTCTACTTTTCTTACTTAGCGTTCTCCTTGGTTCGGTGCTAGTTCACATCTACACCCCCCCTCTACTCTTCTTACTTAGGGGACTCCTTGGTTCGGTACCAGTTCACATCTACACCCCCCACCCCCCTACTCTTCTTACTTAGAGGACTCCTTGGCTCAGTACTAGTTCACATCTACAGCCCCCCCTCCCCCACACTCTTCTTACTTAGCGTTCTCCTTGGTTCCTTGCTAGTTCACATCTACACCCCTCTACTCTTCTTACTTAGCGTTCTCCTTGGTTCGGTGCTAGTTCACATCTACACCCCCCCTCTACTCTTCTTACTTAGGGGGCTCCTTGGCTCGGTGCTAGTTCACATCTACACCCCCTCTACTCTTCTTACTTAGCGTTCTCCTTGGTTCGGTGCTAGTTCACATCTACACCCCCCCTCTACTCTTCTTACTTAGCGTTCTCCTTGTTTCGGTGCTAGTTCACATCTACACCCCCCTACTCTTCTTACTTAGTGTTCTCCTTGGCTCGGTGCTAGTTCACATCTACACCCCCCTACTCTTCTTACTTAGGGGGCTCCTTGGCTCAGTACTAGTTCACATCTACACCCCCCTCTACTCTTCTTACTTAGGGGGCTCCTTGGCTCGGTGCTAGTTCACATCTACACCCCCCTCTACTCTTCTTACTTAGGGGGCTCCTTGGCTCAGTACTAGTTCACATCTACACCCCCCCTCTACTCTTCTTACTTAGCGTTCTCCTTGGTTCGGTGCTAGTTCACATCTACACCCCCCCTCTACTCTTCTTACTTAGGGGACTCCTTGGTTCGGTGCTAGTTCACATCTACACCCCCCCTCTACTCTTCTTACTTAGGGGGCTCCTTGGCTCAGTACTAGTTCACATCTACACCCCCCCTCTACTCTTCTTACTTAGCGTTCTCCTTGGATCAGTACTAGTTCACATCTACACCCCCCCTCTACTCTTCTTACTTAGGGGGCTCCTTGGCTCAGTACTAGTTCACATCTACACCCCCCCTCTACTCTTCTTACTTAGGGGGCTCCTTGGCTAGGTACTAGTTCACATCTACACCCCCCTCTACTCTTCTTACTTAGTGTTCTCCTTGGCTCGGTGCCAGTTCACACTCTCTTATCTCCCCTTGTTATCTGCACGTGTTACAATGTATCGATTCCTTGTAGTGAGTGATTGTTTCCTTGGCAGCGGCGACGCATTCTAACCTCTTATAAACAAGTTATTGTCTGGCGGGAACAATAAGGAGGCTCCGATCCAAGCCGCATATTTCACACGTCTCAAGATATTAACAGTTTCTGGATAAACTCGACGCCCTCCTTCTGAATCCGTCACATTATAATCTCCAGTGCAGTCCAGCACTTCACAATTGTATTCCCTGCACTGGGTCCTGGTAGCTGTCCGCATGCCAGAAGCCCCTCTATCACTTAGGTTGATGTAGCAGAGCTGAGTTACTCCTTTTTGGGCATAAAGGCATCATTTTAGTCTATTATAAGCTGGTGTTGGAGTTTGTGGTGTGCCTTGGAGGGGTATGGGGTACTATGGGGGGACCGGGGGTTGTGGAGGTTTTATCGATGCAGAAGACCCTGGATGAATACTAGAAATTCTGCAGGGCGGTTGTCGGGCTAAACCAGAGTTTGCAGGGTTTTAGAGGTGGTGGGGGTCATTATGTCCAGTCATACCGGGGCGTCAGACAAAGAAAAATCTAAGTTGTCAAACACGTCTCTGGAATTACAAGATATTGTATCTTCTTTATGTGAAGTATTTTATAATTCAGTGGTTTTATCAGTTCCTGGGAAAGTTGGGTGACAATCCTCATGCCTCCTGAAGCCTCCTGCCCATCTCTATGTCACCCATGGTTCTGTCTATCTTCCTCTGTTACTCAGGACCCTGGGGAAGCTGGGGGGTAACTCTGCTGTAATCAGTCCATACTGGTTGTCACCCAGCTTTACAGAGAACAGATAATGTTACAATATCGGAGAGGACGGTTCACCGGGGGAGGTTATGCACTGGACTGGCCTGCAGTCCTATGTAAAACCGCACATCAGCATCATGTGCGACAATATAAACAGAGCTAAGTGCTAATCTCAGCCAACTTTATCTGACAAACTCAGCTCTGCTCACTAGACATTTCCTTCTTTCATACAGATGTAGCAGAGTTGTGTGATCACGTAATATTACATGATTGTTTTGCAATATGTAGTTTCAGTGCATGATCAGTGCTCTTCAGAAAGGAAGATACGCTCTGTTACATCTGTAGCTACCAATATATCTATCTAATTATTATCTATCTATCTATCTATCTATCTATCTATCTATCTATCTATCATGTATCTATCTATCTATCATGTATCTATCTATCTATCTATCTATCTATCTATCTATCTCATATCTATCTATCTATCTATCTCTCATCTATCTATCTATCTATCTATCTATCTATCTATCTATCTATCTATCTATCTCCTATCTATCTATCTATCTATCTCGTTATCTATCTATTTCATATCTATCTATCTATTTCATATCTATCTATCTATCTATCTATCTATCTATCTATCTATCTATCTATCTATCTATTCAGATATTATAATAGGTTTATAGTCCTAGAAAAGAAAAAAACAACAACAACACAGCTCTATCATGTGCAACAAACTCAGCACTGCTACACGTGTCAAGTCCAAGTCAACAAGTGTCCGTTCACTTTCCATATGGTCATTCGTGGTCCCTACCTTGTGGCCAGCACTGGAGTCCAAGAGGGTGAAGTAGAAGGAGATTCCCTTTTTGCAGCTAGAAGAAGCCAAGTCTGAGCAGCGTCGTGAGACATAGACAGCTGGGGATAGTGCAGAGAACACACTCAGCTCATCTGTACTGTGTGAGCCATTCACTATGCCCGTCCCCTGTAACCCCTTCCTGTCTGGGAGGCTCCGAAGGAAGCGGAGCAGCTAAGCTTGGATCCATAAAAAACTAAGGGAATGTGCCCTGGAAGAATTGTGTTGCCCGTGAGGAACTGGAAAGAAAGACTTTAAAGGATGAATATGGTATAGCTTAGTTGAGTTTGTCATTGAACTAAATTCGCTATGGGTTATGACGACTCCCTGAGTTATCATCATCTGGTTGGTTAAAGTGCACAGTGATGTGGAAAACGACAGCTTTCAGATATCACTAAATGACAAAGTCAGCCCTGCTACATTTGCATCCATATTAAATACTTTTATGTATCACTTTTGCATTGTCTATATGTGTCAGGGATCTTGTATCTACATTAGGAAAGACAAAGAAGATAAGGAAGCCTAACCCTTAAAATATGTCAGTTGAGGACCCAATTTTTGTTTTTTGTATTTTCACTCTTTCCAGACCAATAACTTTTTTATTTTTCTGTTCACATTGCTTTATGAGGGCTTATTTTTTTGTGGGACAAGATGTACTTTCTAATCCCTCCATTTACTATTGCATATTATGCAGTGGGGAACTGGGAAAAAATCCAAATGGGGTGAAATTGGAAAGAAAAGATGCATTTCTGCCGTGGTTTTATGGGTTTTGTTTTTATGGCATTTCCTATTATATAAATTTACATAAATCTCTCCGTGTCAGTACGATTACAGTGATACCACATTTATATAGTTTTATAGGTTTTATTGTTACCTATGAGATAAAACTGACCTGTTCTCTTCATTTTCTGGGTCAGTACGATTACAGTGATACCACAGTTATATAGTTTTATTGTTTTTCTTTTTACAGCATTCCCTATGAGATAAAACTGACCTATTCTCTTCATTCTCTGGGTCAGTACGATTACAGTGATACCACATTTATATAGTTTTATGGGTTTTATTGTTACCTATGAGATAAAACTGACCTGTTCTCTTCATTCTCCGGGTCAGTACGATTACAGTGATACCACATTTATATAGTTTTATAGGTTTTGTTTTTACAGTGTTCTCTTTGAGATAAAACTGACCTGTTGTCTTCATTCTCCAGGTCAGTACGATTACAGTGATACCACATTTATATAGTTTATGGTTTTTGTTTTTACAGTGTTCCCTATGAGATAAAACTGACCAGTTCCCTTCATTCTCTGGGTCAGTACGATTACAGTGATACCATATTTATATAGTTTTATGGGATTTGTTTTTACAGCGTTCCCTATGAGATAAAACTGACCTGTTCTCTTCATTCTCCAGGTCAGTACGATTACAGTGATATCACATTTATATAGTTTTATGGGTTTTGTTTTTACAGTGTTCCCTGTGAGATAAAACTGACCTGTTCTCTTCATTCTCCAGGTCAGTACGATTACAGTGATACCACATTTATATAGTTTTATAGGTTTTATTGTTACCTATGAGATAAAACTGACCTGTTCTCTTCATTTTCTGGGTCAGTACGATTACAGTGATACCACAGTTATATAGTTTTATTGTTTTTCTTTTTACAGCATTCCCTATGAGATAAAACTGACCTATTCTCTTCATTCTCTGGGTCAGTACGATTACAGTGATACCACATTTATATAGTTTTATGGGTTTTATTGTTACCTATGAGATAAAACTGACCTGTTGTCTTCATTCTCCGGGTCAGTACGATTACAGTGATACCACATTTATATAGTTTTATGGGATTTGTTTTTACAGCGTTCCCTATGAGATAAAACTGACCTGTTCTCTTCATTCTCCAGGTCAGTACGATTACAGTGATATCACATTTATATAGTTTTATGGGTTTTGTTTTTACAGTGTTCCCTGTGAGATAAAACTGACCTGTTCTCTTCATTCTCCAGGTCAGTACGATTACAGTGATACCACATTTATATAGTTTTATGGGTTTTGTTTTTACAGTGTTCCCTGTGAGATAAAACTGACCTGTTCTCTCCATTCTCCAGGTCAGTACGATTACAGTGATACCACATTTATATAGTTTTATGGGTTTTGTTTTTACAGTGTTCCCTATGAGATAAAACTGACCTGTTCCCTTCATTCACCGGGTCAGTACGATTACAGTGATACCACATTTATATAGTTTTATGGGATTTGTTTTTACAGCGTTCCCTATGAGATAAAACTGACCTGTTCTCTTCGTTCTCCAGGTCAGTGCAATTACAGTGATTCCACATTTATATAGCTTTATGGGTTTTGTTTTTTCGGTGTTCCCTATGACTTAAAACTGACCTGTTCTCTTCATTCTCCGGGTCAGTACGATTACAGTGATACCACATTTATATAGTTTTATGGGTTTTGTTTTTACATCGTTCCCTATGAGTTAAAACTGACCTGTTCTCTTCATTCTCCAGGTCAGTACGATTACTGTGATACCACATTTATATAGTTTTATGGGTTTTGTTTTTACTGTGTTCCCTATGAGATAAAATTGACCTGTTCTCTTCATTCTCCAGTCAGTACGATTACATTGATATTACATTTATATAGTTTTATGGGTTTTGTTTTTACAGTGTTCCCTATGAGATAAAACTGACCTGTTCCCTTCATTCTCCGGGTCAGTACGATTACAGTGATACCACATTTATATAGTTTTATGGGATTTGTTTTTACAGCGTTCCCTATGAGATAAAATTGACCTGTTCTCTTCATTCTCCAGGTCAGTACGATTACAGTGATATCACATTTATATAGTTTTATTGGTTTTGTTTTTACAGTGTTCCCTGTGAGATAAAACTGACCTGTTCTCTTCATTCTCTAGGTCAGTACGATTACAGTGATACCACATTTATATAGTTTTATGGGTTTTGTTTTTACAGTGTTCCCTGTGAGATAAAACTGACCTGTTCTCTTCATTCTCCAGGTCAGTGCAATTACAGTGATTCCACATTTATATAGCTTTATGGGTTTTGTTTTTTCGGTGTTCCCTATGACTTAAAACTGACCTGTTCTCTTCATTCTCCGGGTCAGTACGATTACAGTGATACCACATTTATATAGTTTTATGGGTTTTGTTTTTACATCGTTCCCTATGAGATAAAACTGACCTGTTCTCTTCATTCTCCAGGTCAGTACGATTACTGTGATACCACATTTATATAGTTTTATGGGTTTTGTTTTTACTGTGTTCCCTATGAGATAAAATTGACCTGTTCTCTTCATTCTCCAGGTCAGTACGATTACAGAGATACCACATTTATATAGTTTATGGGTTTTGTTTTTACAGTGTTCCCTATAAGATAAAACTGACCTGTTCTCTTCATTCTCCAGGTCAGTACGATTACAGTGATACCATATTTATATAGTTTTATGGGTTTTGTTTATTCGGTGTTCCCTATGAGATAAAACTGATCTGTTCTCTTCATTCTCCGGGTCAGTACGATTACAGTGATACCACATTTATATAGTTTTATAGGTTTTGTTTTTACAGTGTTCCCTATGAGATAAAACTGACCTGTTCTCTTCATTCTCCGGGTCAGTATGATTACAGTGATACCACATTTATATAGTTTTCTTGTTTTTGAGGCAACAGGCAGGTATGCCAAGGGGCGGCGCATGTGGAGGAGGAATGTCATTACACAAAATGTACTCTGTAGAAATAGTCAAAAGGAGGGTTCTGTTTAATGTCCATGCAGAATGTTGACTAAGATCTTAATTGATCCCTTCGCTACATGTATGGCGCTGGAGCAAGGTGCAAACATGGCATCTGCTCAAACAGCAGAGACCCACAGCTAATGACTGCGGCCGGCAATAATGCAGATTGTGCCGTAGTCAAGTGTTATCATGGCATCTAGAGGCTGAAAAGGCTTCTTACCGGCATCCTCTGCACCTAATGAGGATGCCGGCAGTTGGTTTCAATACGCTGGGTCGCTTTAATGAGACCCAAACTATTGAAGCTGCTTTTCTTGTTTTGGCCAGCAGGTGGCAGGCCAACATAAGAAATGAGTGATTCTCCCCTCATCATGGGTCTGAAAGACTATAAAAAAGTCATAGGGAAATATGGAACATTTTTTTTCAAAGTTTAAATTTATTCAGACATAAAAAACCTACATATGTAGTATCATTGTAATTGTACTGACCAGGAGAATGATGGCCACAGGTCTTTTTTGCTGCAAAGGGAACACAGTGGGAACAAAAGCTGTAAAACTGTGGAGGAATTGTGCCTTTTTTTCCAAATCCAACTTTTTTCCCGCTTCCCACTACATTGTATGAGACATTAAATGATGTCATTAGAAACTACAACTTGTCCCGCATAAAATAAGCCCTCGTACATCTATGTGAATGGAAAAATAAAAAATAAAAATATGGCTCAAGCAAGATAGGGAAGAAAAATGAAAATGCAAAAACGAAAAAAACCTCTGGTATCCTAATGGTTAATATCACATGTACTTTGACGTACCTGCAATATAAAAAAAGAACGGAAAGAACGATACAGGAAAGACTATGAAGACCACGTAGGAGAAAGAAAGCAGCCACGTTTTGGGTCTTGGCCCGGCAGCAGCGTGAGATACTGAGCCGGCTTATATTCCAGGCCGATGTCTTGGGGAACTTTGAGGATATCCGGTGGGGACATTATTTTTGCGTGTCTTGAGTTATGTTCTAGTGCGTGTTACGTCTGGTGAAACCGACTTTAACTAGAAAGACTATACGTCAGTGAAAAGTTTTAGACCCACATCGGAGACTGGTCACTGTCCTCCGGCGGTACGCCACACCGAATGAGCGTAGGACAATAAGATGTCTCTTTGGTGTAGGACTGTCCACTGTATGGTGCCTATAGACCGTAAAGCAACTCCAGAAGACCCTGGATGGATCTGTAGAGCGACATTTTCCTACTCCAAAGACATACTGAAAGGGACCTTAGATTGTGAGCTGCATTGGAGACATTGAGGTTAATGTCTGTACAGCGCTGCAGAATATGTCAGCGCTATATCAAAATATAAATGTGACCAGGGGCCACAGAAGCCACGTTCCCTCTATTGCTCCCAGGGATGATCCGAAGTCGGAGGAGATGGTATTCCATCATATTTCAAGGGCCTGTGGACCCAATCGTTATTGCTTATATCATAATAGTAATTACACGGACATAACTTAACCCTTTCATGGTGCAGCAAATTGCCTTTTTGTTTTTCACTTCCTGCCGATCCGGGATGTTTTAATACTTTACATGCCACGGGCAATGGCACCCGCCGCATGTAAAGTGCTGACAGAGGGAGGGGACTCCCTCTGCCTCCTATTGGCACCCCGCAAATGCGATCATTGGGTGTCGATGCGTGTAAAGGCAGGCTGAGGTCTGATATAGGCCCCAAACCAGCCTTGAGTAGTTTCCAGCAGGTTGTGACTCTCTGGCAGTAAAGCACTGACATTAATATGCAATGCACTATAGGGATTGTACATTATATTTTAAAATGTTGTCTGTTATAGTCCCCTCCTAGGACTATTAAATGGTAAAAAAAAGTCTCCCCCATATGTTTGGTATCACCACATCCGGAACAACCTGCACTACTTAAATATCATGTCAAATATAACCTACGGAGAATGGCGTAAAAAATACATTAAAAAAAATGACATAATTGCTAATTTATACTTAATTGCCACTGAAAATACTTAACAACAAGCGATCAAAAAAGCATCCTTTACTCCACAATGACACCAATGAAAACAGGTCCTGCAAAAATCAGCCTTCACATAACTCCATAGAAAGAAAAATAAAAAAGTTATGGGTCTTGGGAAGCGGCAATGCGAAAAAGATTTTATTCCTTTTGAAAAAAGGGGTTTTATTAAACAAAAGTAGTAAAACACAAAAAAAACTAAATGTATTTGGTATTACTGAAATCATACTTACTCAGACAATAAAGATATTACTGTATGTTAGGCCTTGTTCACACATCAGTTTTTGATCAGTTATTTCCATCAGTTATTGTAAGCCAAAACCAGGTGTGGGTCAAAAACACAGAACAGGTGCAGATCTTTTCATTATACCTGATACCTGTGGAGGCTTCACTCTTGGTTTTGGTTCACAATAACTGATGGAAATAACTGATCAAATAACTGATGTATGAACAAGCCCTTATTTATACTGAAAAGCCATAAAATTTATAACGTAAAAACTCCGCTGTATTGCCTTTTTTCCCATCTCTCTCCCAGAAAGAGTTAAAAGTGTTATCCCATCTCAGACAATGGGGACATATCGCTAGGATATGCCCCTATTGTCTTATAGGTGCGGGTCCCGCACCTATATTGAGAACGGGGCCCCCAAAGTGAAGGAGAGCGCACTGCGCATGTGCAGCCGCCCTCCGTTCATTTCTATGGGACCGCCGAAAATAGCCTATTTTTGTCGGCTCCATTGAAATGAATGAGAGCGGTGAGCGCGCCTCCCGCGGTGTGCTTCGATTCATTTCTATAAGCGCAGGGAAACCCAGGGTCCTCCAGGCACAGAGCCTTCCGCTTCGTGGGACCCGCACCTATAAGACAAAGGGGGAATATCCTATTGATATGCCCCCATTGTCTGAGATAGGATAACCCCTTTAATAAAAGTTAATCAGAAAGTCATGTGTACCCCAAAACGGCGCCATTAAAATATACAACTTGTCCCCCAAACAACAAGCCCTCATATTGCTATAGAAGGAAATATAAAAAAGGGGAAAAAAAATATTTTTCTTTTCATCGCCATATTCTGACTCCCTTGACATATTTTACATTCATGTCCACAGAGTCGTGTGGGGGCTCATTTTTTGCATGGAGATCTGTAGTTTTTACTGGTATTATTTTGGGGTTTGTATGACTCTTTATTAATTTTTTTGGGGGAGGTGAAGCAACAAAAAATGACAAATAAGCCATTATGATGGTCATCATACAAGATACATTTATAGTTAAATTGTTTGGGCATTTTCAGACGTGTTGATGCTAATGATCTTTATTTTTATTATGATTTTTTTTTTCCTTTTTTTACATTTTAAAAACTTTTTTTTACTGCTTTTTTTATTTTACTTTTTTTTAACTCTCCTGAACATGCAATCATTATATTGCTCACTAATGTGATTCAATAAATGGAAAATACAATATATTCCCACGCAGTGCCGCCAAATGCAGATCTACATTCAAATAGACGCGTGATAAGCCCCGATACCCTTGTGCACTTTGTAGCCTATCACCACCAAGGTACAGCTTCCATGATCTCAGCATGGGGAAGCCATTGGGGCCCAATAATACAGTGCTCCTGTGGAAGGCCACCTCAGATGCCGGGGTCACAATTGACTGTGGAATCTGATGGTTTAAATGTCTGCGATCGGCGTTATTGCCAATCGCAGACATTAGCCGTGGGTGTCCACTATGTTAAATTACGCGGAGACGGCATCATCTTTAAAGAGTTCACAGTTTACAGACCATGCTGGCTGCGTTAACTGGCATGGCCACTATACTTTGAATGGAGCTGTGCATCCTGCTCCGTTCAAGAGCTACTTCCTGCATCGGAGTGGGAATGGGGGGCTATCGGACCCTTATTGATCGGTTATTAATAGAGATGAGCGAGTAGTGAAATATTCGAAAGTTCGAAATTCGATTCCAATAGACTGCGAAATTCGAATATTCGACCGAATATCGAATCCCATTAAAGTCTATGGGAAAAAAATGCTCGCCACTTGGAAATCTCAATTCGACCACTTGGAGGTCACCAAGTCCACCCTGAAACCTCAGAAAAGGATGCCAACACTGCTGGAATGCAACTGGGACAGCAGGGAAAGCATGTCTGGGTGCATATAACGCACCCAAGTCGCACTATTACGCCACTATCACAGCCTCTCAACAATACACTCCAAAGACAATCTAACCTCTCTGTAAAGTGAGACCATACAAGGAAACCTTCTTTCCTCTACATTGCCATGGACCCCAAGCCAAACTAGACAAAAAAGAAGATGAAATTCTGCACCCCTTAAAATCACGTTGCCTATGACAACCACAGATGGCATAGGCAAGGGGGAAAGCAAATAGACCCCACCCCTAATTGTCATTGTGTGTGTGTGTGAGATGTGGTCAGACATGTCTTCTTTAAAATGTAAAAACAACTCAAACACATGCAGAAGCCTTAAAATGCCCAAATTGTTGGCGCTAGAGATATCAGTGACCCGACCTGGCCCAGTGTCATGTCTAGCAGGTAAAGCAGTGGGGATGTTGAGGGATGCGTAGGACCGCAAAAGGCAGGAAGAGGCCGTGGGCTGGCCAGAGGCTCATGGAAAATTTTGTGGAGGCCCAAGAGGTGAGACGTCTTAAAAATTGTGTGGAGGCTAAAGAGGTGAGACTTCTTAAAAATTATGTGGAGGCCCAAGAGCTGAGACCTCTTAAATATTATGTGGAGGCCCAAGAGGTGAGATCTCTTAAAAATTATGTGGAGGCCCAAGAGGTGAGACCTCTTAAACATTTTGTGGAGGCCCAAGAGGTGAGACCTCTTAAAAATTATGTGGAGGCCCAAGAGGTGAGACCCGTTAAAAATTGTGTGGAGGCTAAAGAGGTGAGACCTCTTAAAAATGTTTGTAGGCCCAAGAGGTGAGACCTCTTAAAGATTTTGTGGAGGCCCAAGAGGTGAGACCTCTTAAAGATTTTGTGGAGGCCCAAGAGGTGAGACCTCTTAAAGATTTTGTGGAGGCCCAAGAGGTGAGACCTCTTAAAGATTTTGTGGAGGCCCAAGAGGTGAGACCTCTTTAAAATTATGTGGAGGCCCAAGAGGTGAGACCTGTTAAAAATTATGTGGAGGCCCAAGAGGTGACCACTGTTAACCTCTTAAACATTTTGTGGAGGCCCAAGAGGTGAGACCTCTTAAAGATTTTGTGGAGGCCCAAGAGGTGAGACCTCTTAAAGATTTTGTGGAGGCCCAAGAGGTGAGACCTCTTAAAGATTTTGTGGAGGCCCAAGAGGTGAGACCTCTTAAAGATTTTGTGGAGGCCCAAGAGGTGAGACCTCTTAAAGATTTTGTGGAGGCCCAAGAGGTGAGACCTCTTAAAGATTTTGTGGAGGCCCAAGAGGTGAGACCTCTTTAAAAATTATGTGGAGGCCCAAGAGGTGAGACCTCTTAAAGATTTTGTGGAGGCCCAAGAGGTGAGACCTCTTAAAGATTTTATGGAGGCCCAAGAGGTGAGACCTCTTAAAGATTTTGTGGAGGCCCAAGAGGTGAGACCTCTTTAAAATTATGTGGAGGCCCAAGAGGTGAGACCTGTTAAAAATTATGTGGAGGCCCAAGAGGTGAGACCTCTTAAAGATTTTGTGGAGGCCCAAGAGGTGAGACCTCTTAAAGATTTTGTGGAGGCCCAAGAGGTGAGACCTCTTAAACATTTTGTGCAGGCCCAAGAGGTGAGACCTCTTAAAGATTTTGTGGAGGCCCAAGAGGTGAGACCTCTTAAAGATTTTGTGGAGGCCCAAGAGGTGAGACCTCTTTAAAATTATGTGGAGGCCCAAGAGGTGAGACCTCTTAAAGATTTTGTGGAGGCCCAAGAGGTGAGACCTCTTAAAAATTATGTGGAGGCCCAAGAGGTGAGACCTGTTAAAAATTATGTGGAGGCCCAAGAGGTGAGACCTGTTAAAAATTATGTGGAGGCCCAAGAGGTGAGACCTCTTAAAAATTATGTGGAGGCCCAAGAGGTGAGACCTCTTAAAAATGATGTGGAGGCCCAAGAGGTGAGACCTCTTAAAAATTATGTGGAGGCCCAAGAGGTGAGACCTGTTAAAAATTGTATGGAGGCCCAAGAGGTGAGACCTCTTAAACATTTTGTGGAGGCCCAAGAGGTGAGCCATAAATATATAAATTTTTCTTATTTACGGAGCAATTCTACGGCGGTTAAGGAGGAGGAGGAGGAGGTGGAGGAGGAAATGGCACTTCATACAGATGGCACTTCACTTTTGGCTGCTTTCCACGGTTGGAGAAGCAAAGTCCGGGTCAATCCACTTGCTGTTCATTTTGATTAGCGTCAGCCTGTCGGCACTGTCGGTTGACAGGCGGCTGCGCTTATCGGTTATAATGCCCCCGGCTGCGCTGAACACCCTTTCTGATAGCACGCTGGCGGCAGGGCAGGCAAGCACCTCCAAGGCGTACAGGGACAGTTCCAGCCACGTGTCCAACTTGGAGACCCAGTAAGTGTAGGACGCCGAGGGATCGGGGAGGACAGGGGTACGGTCTGCCAGGTACTCCCGCAACATCCGCCGATACTTGTCCCTCCTGCTGATAGCGGGCCCCGCAGTGATGGAAGTTGCACGAGGGGTGCCATGAACGTGTCCCACACCTTGGAGAGTGTTCCCCTGGTGGCTGTGGGCCTGATGGATGTTGTGGGACTCTGGGAGACCCTCTCCTCTCTGCCGCCAGCGATGGTGGGTGGGAAAATCTCCATCATGTTCTGCACGAGTTCCCTCTGGTATTCCAGCAATCGATTCGTCCTCTCCTCTACCGGAATAAAAGAGGAGACGTTATCTTTATACCGGGGGTCCAGGAGTGCGAAGACCCAGTACAGTTTGTTCTCCACTATCCAGACAACACGTGTGTCCCGGGAAAAGCAGCCCTGCATGAAGTCAGCCCTGTGTGCCAGACTCTGAATAGGCATGACCTCACTGCCCCCACCAGAAGGATCACTTGCCATTTCCTCCTCTTCCTCTTCCGCCTCCTCTCCGCCCCATCCGCGCTGAACCAATGGGACGCACACAGCCTGACTGCTACCCTCGCCGCCAGCATCCTCCTCCTCTTCCACAGCCACCTCCACGTCGTCCTCCTCCTCCTCCTCCTCCTCCTGCAACTGCCACCGTGAAGCAGACAAAAGTGTGGTCTGACTGTGTAGCTCCGTTGCGTCTCCTCCTACCCCCGTCTCCTCTGCGTGCAATGCGTTCTCCCTTATTGCGATGAGCGATTCTTTAAGGACGCCTAGGAGCGGGATGGTTACGCTCACTATAGCGTCCTCGCTGCTGACCTTCTTGGTGGACTCCTCAAAGATACGCAGTACATCGCATATGTCTGCCATCCATGGCCACTCGTGGTTGGCAAACTGAGGGAGCTGAGTTGGAGGCACGCGTGGATTCATAATCTGGTACTCCATCAATGCTCTCTGCTGCTCACACACCCTGGCCAACATGGAATAGGTGGAATTCCAGCGAGTCGGCAGGTCGCACAACAGCCGATGTTCAGGCAAATGGAGGCGTTGCTGGAGTTTTTTTAAGCTAGCAGCAGCTACAGTTGACTTACGAAAGTGAGCGCACAAGCGTCGCACTTTCACCAGTAGCTCTGCCAGGTTGGGGTAAGTCTTTAGAAATTTTTGGACTACCAGATTAAAAACGTGGGCCAGGCATGGTACGTGATTGAGTTCGGCAAGCTCCAGAGCCGCCACCAGGTTACGGCCGTTATCGCACACGACCATGCCTGGTCCTAGCTGCAGCGGCGACAGCCACATCTCCGTCTGCTGCAATATGGCGTCCCTCACCTCTGGGGCGCTGTGCTTCCTGTCGCCCAAGCTGATGAGCTTTAGCACCGCCTGCTGACGTCTCCCCGCGCCAGTGCTGCAACGCTTCCAGCTAGCGGCTGAGGGAGATGTTAAGGCACAGGAGGAGGAGGAGGAGGAGGAGGAGGGGGGTTTATCAGAACCCATGCTGGCAATCTTGGGCGGGGGTGGTAGGTAGGCCGTCTCTGTTTGCGACCCCGTCCCCGCTTCCACTACATTCACCCAGTGTGCCGTCAAAGAGATGTAGCGTCCCTGGCCGCAAGCGCTTGTCCACGAGTCGGTGGTCAAGTGGACCTTTGCGCTGACTGCGTACCTCAGGGCCCGCCTGATGTTACGCGACACGTGCTGGTGCAGGGCGGGGACGGCACTCCGGGAAAAGTAGTGGCGGCTAGGGACGGAATAGCGAGGTGCGGCAGCCGCCATCAGGTCGCGGAAGGCCTGCGTCTCCACAAGCCTAAACGGCAACATCTCCACGGCCAGCAGTTTGGAGATGTGGCAGTTTAAGGCTTGGGCTTGGGGGTGACTCGAGGCGTACTTCCGCCTGCGGTCGAACGCCTGCGAGATGGACAGTTGATGGGACGAGGAGTGTGAAGGTGCAGGCGAAGAGGCGGGGGAAGGGGAGGCTGAAGGAGAAGGCCCCAAAGTAGCCGAGGCAGAGGCAGATGTGGAGGTGTCCTGGCTGGAGGTCTGGACCGCAGTGGCAGCACACAACAAAGGGGAAGAGGCAGTGGCAGCAGGACCGGGCGCAGGTTGTATTGCGTTTGCTCTCTCCCACTCAGCCCAGTGCTTGACTTCCAAGTGACGCCGCATGCCTGAGGTGGTCAGATTGCTCTTCTCAGAGCCTCTACTCAGTTTTGAGTGGCAGAGTGTGCAAACCGCGCTCAGTTTGTCATCCGCACAAACATTAAAAAATCTCCACACCACAGAAGTACGAGGCCTCGATGGGGGAGCTTCACGCGACTTCCCGCTGCCGGGAACAGCTTCGGCCGTGCTGGCTGTGGCCTCACTACTCTGTCTGGACTGTCCTCTGCCTCTGGACATCCCTCTGCCTGTGGACATCCCTCTGCCTCTGGACATCCCTCTGCCTCTGGACATCCCTCTGCCTCTGGACATCCCTCTGCCTCTTGCTGCCTTTTTCGGTGCTGCGCAGACCACCACCTCTCCACTGCTTTCCCCGCTGGACATCACCCCTGGCCAAGTGGGGTCGGTCATTTCGTCATCCACCACCTCCTCTTCCTCACTCTGCTCCTCCTCCTGCCCACTGGACATTCCAACAGCCTCCCTTGATGGCAACTGCGTCTCATCATCATCATCGCTCATGATAACAGATGCTGGTTCAGGGTCCACATCAGCAGGAGATGGCGAAAACTCAAGTGTTTGGGCATCACTACAAAAAAATTCCTCTGCTAGCTCCTGGGATTATTCCGGCACATCTGAAAAAGGACCCGAA
This sequence comes from Rhinella marina, assembly GCA_900303285.1. NCBI lineage: Eukaryota > Metazoa > Chordata > Amphibia > Anura > Bufonidae > Rhinella > Rhinella marina. Next base: position 20,467 of record ONZH01009755.1, on the reverse strand, counting down.
AAGAGCTCCTGGGAGGGGTCAAGGGTGGGATGACTCTGTTGGCCAGGTGTGGAGGAAGGAGGGTCAGAGTGAGACTGTGTGGATGACTGGCTGGTGGACAACTGTGTGGAAGCGCTATCGGCTATCCATTGCACCACCTGTTCAACCTGCTCAGGCCTCAACAGCGGTGTAACTCGCCCCCTGCTTAACTGTCCCATAAAGGCAGGGATTCTGGATAAGTGTGATCCTGGCTGACCCTCACCAGCACGCATTGTATCCCCACTGGCTTCAACAAGGCCACCAACAGCATTTCCGCGCCCCCGTCCTCGTCCACGTCCGATTCCGCTAGCCCTCCTCCGCATTTTATTTTTTTTTGGTTGCAAATACAATATTTGGGTATATAATTAGGTATGTGAAATAATTTAGCAAGAGAACGCACAGTACAGTGGCCAATTAAATGGCCTAGATATTGTATATTTCAAGGTACACAGCCGTGTACTAACTGAACAGACGGTGGGTATTTACACCAGGTATGTGAAATAATTTAGCAAGAGAACGCACAGTACAGTGGCCAATTAAATGGCCTAGATATTGTATATTTCAAGGTACACAGCCGTGTAGTAACTGAACAGACGGTGGGTATTTACACCAGGTATGTGAAATAATTTAGCAAAAGAACGCACAGTACAGTGGCCTATTAAAAGGCCTAGATATTGTATATTTCAAGGTACACAGCCGTGTAGTAACTGAACAGACGGTGGGTATTTACACCAGGTATGTGAAATAATTTAGCAAGAGAACGCACAGTACAGTGGCCAATTAAAAGGCCTAGATATTGTATATTTCAAGGTACACAGCCGTGTAGTAACTGAACAGACGGTGGGTATTTACACCAGGTATGTGAAATAATTTAGCAGAGAACGCACAGTACAGTGGCCTATTAAAAGGCCTAGATATTGTATATTTCAAGGTACACAGCCGTGTACTAACTGAACAGACGGTGGGTATTTACACCAGGTATGTGAAATAATTTAGCAAGAGAACGCACAGTACAGTGGCCAATTAAATGGCCTAGATATTGTATATTTCAAGGTACACAGCCGTGTAGTAACTGAACAGACGGTGGGTATTTACACCAGGTATGTGAAATAATTTAGCAAGAGAACGCACAGTACAGTGGCCAATTAAATGGCCTAGATATTGTATATTTCAAGTACAACAGCCGTGTAGTAACTGAACAGACGGTGGGTATTTACACCAGGTATGTGAAATAATTTAGCAAGAGAACGCACAGTACAGTGGCCTATTAAAAGGCCTAGATATTGTATATTTCAAGGTACACAGCCGTGTAGTAACTGAACAGACGGTGGGTATTTACACCAGGTATGTGAAAAAATTTAGCAAGAGAACGCACAGTACAGTGGCCTATTAAAAGGCCTAGATATTGTATATTTCAAGGTACACAGCCGTGTAGTAACTGAACAGACGGTGGGTATTTACACCAGGTATGTGAAATAATTTAGCAAGAGAACGCACAGTACAGTGGCCAATTAAATGGCCTAGATATTGTATATTTCAAGGTACACAGCCGTGTACTAACTGAACAGACGGTGGGTATTTACACCTGGTATGTGAAATAATTTAGCAAGAGAACGCACAGTACAGTGGCCTATTAAAAGGCCTAGATATTGTATATTTCAAGGTACACAGCCGTGTAGTAACTGAACAGAAGGTGGGTATTTACACCAGGTATGTGAAATAATTTAGCAAGAGAACGCACAGTACAGTGGCCAATTAAAAGTCCTAGATATTGTATATTTCAAGGTACACAGACGTGTAGTAACTGAACAGACGGTGGGTATTTACACCAGGTATGTGAAAAAATTTAGCAAGAGAACGCACAGTACAGTGGCCTATTAAAAGGCCTAGATATTGTATATTTCAAGGTACACAGCCGTGTAGTAACTGAACAGACGGTGGGTATTTACACCAGGTATGTGAAATAATTTAGCAAGAGAACGCACAGTACAGTGGCCAATTAAATGGCCTAGATATTGTATATTTCAAGGTACACAACCGTGTACTAACTGAACAGACGGTGGGTATTTACACCAGGTATGTGAAATAATTTAGCAAGAGAACGCACAGTACAGTGGCCAATTAAATGGCCTAGATATTGTATATTTCAAGGTACACAGCCGTGTAGTAACTGAACAGACGGTGGGTATTTACACCAGGTATGTGAAATAATTTAGCAAGAGAACGCACAGTACAGTGGCCTATTAAAAGGCCTAGATATTGTATATTTCAAGGTACACAGCCGTGTAGTAACTGAACAGACGGTGGGTATTTACACCAGGTATGTGAAATAATTTATCAAGAGAACGCACAGTACAGTGGCCTATTAAAAGGCCTAGATATTGTATATTTCAAGGTACACAGCCGTGTAGTAACTGAACAGACGGTGGGTATTTACACCAGGTATGTGAAATAATTTAGCAAGAGAACGCACAGTACAGTGGCCTATTAAAAGGCCTAGATATTGTATATTTCAAGGTACACAGACGTGTAGTAACTGAACAGACGGTGGGTATTTACACCAGGTATGTGAAATAATTTAGCAAGAGAACGCACAGTACAGTGGCCTATTAAAATGCCTAGATATTGTATATTTCAAGGTACACAGCCGTGTACTAACTGAACAGACGGTGGGTATTTACACCTGGTATACAAAAAGGGTATTGCAGGCACACAGAACCCAGAACACTAGAGCCAAATAAACTGTATTTAAAAAAATAAAATAAAATTCACAGCCGTATACTGCCAGATCAGATGGTGCATATACACACTAGTTATATAACAGGGTTTTTCAGCCAAAAAGAATGCTGAACAGTAGTGCCAAATATAGTTTGGTATGTAGCAGAGCACCTAATACACCACTAATGCCTCTCTCTGTCCCTACTCCAGCAGCTATCCCTGAATACGGCAGCCGTTCTCTGTAAAGTGTATCTTGTAGTAAAGCTATCACTGTAGTGCACTATAGTAGCCCTGATAAGGGCTTTTAATCACGCTCCTGCCTGTCCAACTGCTAAAACCTGTCTCTCCCTTCTCCAGCCTCTGTCCCTGACTAAGTTCACGCAGCATATGCGTACGAGCAGGAAGAGCTGAGTTTTTAATATTCGAGGTCACATGGTTTTTCCAGCCAATCCATGTAGACGCTGTTTTCGCGCTGCCAGCGTGCTCAGCGTGCCTTTCATACCCCCCCTGCATGTTGATTGGTGGAAAAAGAGCGCCAGGGAAGGTGGGAGGGGAAACGAATTCTAAGTGCGCCATCGCCGTTATACTCGATTGAAATCGAGTATGCCGAATAGCGTAGTATTCGATCGAATACCGGCTCGATCGAACACTACTCGCTCATCTCTAGTTATTAACCTATCTTGAGGATAGGTCATCAATATTAGGAGCCTGGATACCCCCTTTAACCCGTGAATATGGGGAGATGGGATCAGTACAGCAATCATCATTCCTATGGGGGATTTTTGGTGACACACAGTTGCTTGTTCATCAGGTGATCTATTGCCAGCGGTGGATTGGCCATAGACCTTACAGGGAAAATTCCTGGTGGGCTGATGCCCCGAGGGGGGCGCTTGAGCTCTCCTCACAGCTGGTTAGTGGAAGTTTTTGAGGATGAATTTTGAGATGGACTGTGATATTTGGCTCTGTTGCGGCGGTATACTGTGGCACAATATGGTATTGCTAGCCCTGCCTTCCAACAATTTGGACTTGACTACAAACGGGGCCACTTTTAGTATTTTTTCCAGGGCCACTTTAAGTCCGTCCCTGTCTATTGCTGGCAACTTTTACACACAGGCAGATTACCGTGAACGCGCATTTACACAAATGCTCATCCCCATTAATCTGCCTGATCATCGGTCCGTGTAAAAGGAGCCTTTGATCCGAACCAGATTTGAGAAGCAAGCTTCAGTAATATACACATTCAGAGTTGACAACCAGTACTAATTAGTAACAATACCAGTATAGTTTAGATGTAAATATACAAAAAAGGATTGACCCAACTATAAAATAGCACAAACCAGTAAACATCAATCAAAAGGGTAAAATACAACTTGCAAATACCATGACGGCACGTTAGAGAATATAATAACTGCTAGAAAACAACATAAACGTCTCCTAGGCCTCATGTACGCAACAGCCGATCCGCAATATACAGATTCCAGATGTCTGAATGCCACATATTCCAGTCCCAATAGTAGGAATAACAATTCTTGTCTACAAACTAGGCAAGAATATTCCACATTTCTATGGTCCAAAAGATATGATTTGGTCCGTCCGTGTCAGAAACACAAAGTAAGGCAGTCATCAAAATGCCAGTCACATGACAAACCTGTCATTAACACTGATTTTGCAGAACATTTACATGCGCTCACTCGGACAAAACCCGAAGGTTCTAGGGCACTTGGGTAAAGTCTGGGACATATACTGTGGATGTCTGAACAAATACACATACAGCCCCTCTGGGTAAACTCCAGAAAACATCTGGATGACCCTGTAAATGTGAATGGGGCTTAATACGGAGATATCATCAGGTTGAAGTTCTGATCTAAAGTTCTAATATTCTACGATTAAACATTAGTAAACAAGTTGTACTATGGCAAATAAGCTACTCCTTTGAAATAAGCCACACCCTTAGCATAAGCCACTCCCCTGACATAATCCACACCCCTGAAAGAAGTTACACCCCATTCGCAGAAAAAATTCAGAATGGCCACAGATGGTGCTAATAGGTGACCTCTTCCTAGGGAGATAATTGCACTCCCTACTGATGGAATGAACTGTGCGCTCTACTGATGGGGTGAACTGCACCTTTTACTGGTAAAGTGAGCTGTCAACTCTACTGGTGGAGAGAACTGTGGCCTCTCTGGTGGCGTTGAGTGTATCTTCTACTTGTGGAGTGAACTGTACCCTCTACTGGTGGAGTGGACTGTAAACTCTACCAGTGAAGTGAACTGTACCCTCTACTGCTGGGGTTAACTGTACCCTCTGCTGGTGAATGGACTATATACTCTACTGGTGAATTGAACTGACCCCTCTACTGGTGGAGAGAACTGTAGCCTCTACTGGTGGCGTGGAGTGTACCTTCTGCTGGTGGAGTGAACTGTACCCTCTACTGGTGGGGTGAACTGTACCCTCTACTGGTGGACTGGACTGTAAACTCTATCAGTGAAGTGAACTGTTCTCTCTACTGGTGGAGTGAACTGTTCCCTCTACTGCTGGAGTAGAGTGTACCCTCTACTGGTGGAGTAAAATATGCCCTTGACTGGTGGAGTGGACTTTACCTTTTACTGGTGGAGTGAAATGTGCCCTGTACTGGTGGAGTGGAATGTATACTCTACTGGTAAAGTGAACTGTACTCTCTACTGGTGGAGAGAACTGTGCCCTCTACTGGTAGGGTGGGTGTACCTTCTACTGGTGGAGTGAACTGTATACTCTACTGGTGGGGTGAACTGTACCCTGAACTGGTGAGGTAAACTGTACCCTCTACTGGTGGTGTGGACTGTATACTCTACTAGTGGGGTGAACTGTACCCTCTACTGGTGGTGTGGACTGTATACTCTACTGGTGGAGTTAATTGTGCCTGTTATTGGTGGAGTTAATTGTGCCCTCTACTGGTGGAGTGGACTGTATACTCTACTGGTGAAGTGAACTGTGGCCTCTACTGGTGGAGAGAACTGTGCTCTTTACTGGTGGGGTGGAGTGTACCTTCTACTGATGGAGTGAACTGTATACTCTACTGGTGGGGTGAACTGTACTCTCTACTGATGGCATGGACTGTATACTCTACTGGTGTGGTTAACTGTACCCTCTACTGGTGGCATGAACTATATACTGTACTGGTGGAGTTATTGTGCTCGTTATTGGTGGAGTTAATTGTGCCCTCTACTGGAGGAGTAGACTGTATCCTCTACTGATGGAAAGAATTGCGTCCTCTACTGGTGGAATGAACTGTACCCTCTACAAGTAGAGTGGACTGTACCTTCTACTGGTGGAGTCAACGGTGCCCTCCACTGGTGTGGTGAACTTCACCCTCTACTGGTGGAGTGGGCTATATACTCTACTGGTCGGGTGAACTTGCCCTCTACTGGTGGGGTGGACTGTACCCTCTACTGGTGACTTGGACTGTATACTCTACTGGTGGGGTGAACTTTCCCCTCCACAGGTGGACTGGACAATATCCTCTATTTGAAGGGAACTGTGGCCATCGTGTCTGAGAGCTTCCTGGAAGTAAAGCTTTTTTTGCTATTAAACTCCACAGACCTCCTACTGTCAGATCCGCATGTCACCAGGACCTGTCATGTAGGGGGCAGCCATGACACCTCTTACCTCTATTGCCCTCTTCTTTCCTCACTACATTGCATTCAGAGAGTGCATTTCAGTGAATACAGGAAGAGTCAACACTGCTTCCTCTCTGGTGATCATTGGATCGCCGGATTTCCTGGACACAGCAGAGCTCTGGGTCTAAGCAGATCCAGAAATCTATAGGAAATCCTTGATGTTACTCCAAGATACAGGAAAATATTACTGACGGCTGTCAGCGTAGCAACAGTGACCATATGGTGACACCATGCGTTTAATGTGTTAAATTTTTAAAGGAAATATGTAATAAAATAGTCATTTTAACTTGTTTTCCCCATTAAAGGGAGGTTGATCTGTCAGTGGGGTTTTCCTCCTCTCACTGAAAAGTGATAATATTACATGTTTATTTGCATCTCCCCCCCAGCACTTACTTACTTCCTATGTATTGATTTATTTTTGTTTTAGCATTTCCAGATCAGACTGTGTAAGATGCCCCCACATGGAGCTTTTTCACCCCATAACTGGTGCTTTTTTGGGTGCTCCAATAACAATAGAAAATGCATAATAAGGATGTAATATTACCACTTTACAAAGCGTTGGTTCGGCCTCATCTGGAACATGCAGTTCAGTTCTGGGCATAGAAAGGATGCCCAGGAGCTGGAGAGAGTACAGAGGAGAGCGACTAAACTGATAAGGGGCCTGGAGGGTCTTAGCTATGAAGAAAGATTAAAAGAAGAAAAAGTTCAGTCTCCAGAAGCATCAAAGCTTCTTTACTGTAAGAACTGTGAATCTGTGGAATAGACTTCCTCAGGACTTGGTTACAGCAGGAACAGTGGACGGGTTTATAAAGGTTTTAGATGAATTCTTAAAAGTAAATCACATTAATGTTTATGGAAACGTGTAGAAATCGGAGTCTCACTTCCTTCTGGGATTCACATCCCCACCTATTCCTTGGTTGAACTTAATGGACTTATGTCTTTTTTCAACCGTATTAAAGGGGTATTCCCATCTCACGAATGTACTTTGTATAGTTAGATATAGCCATACCAATATTATTACTAATAGAATATATTTATATAAAATGTACAGTTTAGAAGATTTTCCTATTTGTATATCCATTGTCCCACACACATCAGTCAGGCCGTTGCCCCTGGTTACAGTCACCGTGGCCATGTAGTAGTGATGGCCGGCTTGCTCCTGTTCAAACCCGCTCTGAGGTAACTGCTGTATTGTGAACGCATATTACATGAGCATGCGGAGACACATCTTAGGGGACATTCACAACTATGTTAGGGAAATTAAGAGGAATAAATAAATTATACGAGAAAAAAAAATGTGCTAACTTAAACCATCACCATAGTCACCCCATTCATATAAAACTATACATACCACAAGTCAAGATGCAAAGGAGGGGTCCATGTCACTGGTTTATTTTGGAATAATAATAAAAAAAAAAAGCTAAGAGTCCTGCATGTCAGCTCTTAGCGTAGCGGAGCAGGCAGTAGCAGGACCCCGCTCCGCTCAGCTAATCCTGGCATAGTACCCATGTGTAACACTAATGCCCCTTTCACACGAGCGGGAGACTCACATGTCTACAGGGCTGGACTCGGCACTGACAGGGATCGCATAGCATTATATGTGATCCCAGTCAGTGCCGGAGTCCAGCCCTGTAGATGCGTTGCGGGAGACATGCGAGTCTCCCGCTCGTGTGAAAGGGGCATAAGAGTTAGTACTCATCCAGGGAGCACGGGCAGGAGGTCCCATTGATGTATTCCGTACTGTACAGAGAACTGAGTATTAAACACACACTGAATGGTGCACTTTAGGGATATAAAAGTGTAAAAAAAAATTGAAAATTCATTAAAAAAAGTATATTAGAGATGGTTTTATTAGGGCATTAGGAAGAACATATTAAAAGTTCATATAAAGGTTCAGTTACTCTTTAAAGAATAAAGTTCTAGGACTTGAAAATAAATATTGTTGTAAAATAAAAATAAAAGCCCTATGCATCACACAAAAAATATTTTAAAAAATTGGGCTGTTAAACCACCACGTAATCTAAATCACAAAAAAGTCTCTTTAACACTGAAACACTGATATTTTGGGGACACTATTATTGCCCCGTCACATTGTACGTCCCGGGCTCTTTAAGGATGACGGCGGCTTTTCTTTATCTTCCGCAGATTACTCATTCTGGTTACTCATCCTCCTGACAGTTGCTCCTGGGGTCGTCTTCTTATTCTTCTTCTTATACGTCTTCATGCGCAATCCTGAACATTCACCGGCGGTAACATTAGATTGGATAATGGCGCGAGTCACTGACAAACCGCTCGGCGGTAATTATTTTCTATGAAAGTGATATGGCAATCACGCTGCCGGGAAAAGCAGAGGCTGAGAGTCAGTAAATAATGAAACAAGGTAATCTACCGATATACGCTGCGTTCTGAACATTATATAATACAATGTATCAGTGCCTTGAACATGAATATTCTCTCCCGAACACCTTGTATCTCAGCACATACAACATTGGGGGGGGGGCGATGGTTTTGCTGCCCACATAGACAAGTAAGAAGTAAAACTGTCAAAAAGTGAACAAATGACTGTTATAATACTAGAAAACAGAGGACTCTGTGCATACCAGTGTTCAGGAGGGTGACTGGGTGACAGAAGGCAGGGCTCTGCAGCCTCGAACATGGCCTACTTCAGCAAGGAGGAAAATATTCATCATCATCTTCAATAAGTGTCCCTGGCACTGACTGTACGATGCTGGCAGTGCTGATGCGGTAGTCGTCGCCGGGCCACGTTGTTGCTTTATTTCAGCCGTTTATAAGTGGAAAAAAACTAAACAGATGGACATAGAAGCCACGACTGACGCCATCTACACAGCGAGCCCAAGATGAATTATATGCAAGTGGCAGCGTTAAATCATTGCAGTCTATGGAAGAAGCTATCAGATGATCGCATGTTAAAGTCCCCTAGGTGGACTTAAAAAATGTAAAAAAAATAGGCAAAGAAAGTAAAAAAATCTCACCACACAAAAAAAGTGAGACAAGCTTCCAGAGCTGCAGAACGATCCTAGAAGAAAACCAATTCTACAGAAAACTTCATCTCATACAAACAAGGTTTGGCTACGCGCACCGCATATTTGGATGTGCTGACTGACCCCCAGTTTTTCTTGCAGTTTAGAGTGGAGGCGTGGCTGACCCCACTATGTCGGTCGTGCACTCCTAACCAACCTGTTTGCCTTCACAGGCTGATTTTAATTAGAGCAAGTATAAAGCTGTGTCCTGCTCTCCCTATATGCATTGGAGGCCAGTGGCACCAGGAGAGGTGAAATAGAGTGGGCTCAGCATTTGTGTGGAACCTGCATTCCTTGGGTACATCAGAGGTCAGTGTGGCATCAAAGAGGTATCATATTGTGTGGGCTCGGCATGCATGTGCAGCCAGCATTCCTTGGAGGTAGTGGAGGCCATTTTGGCACCATATGAGGTAAATTTAATGTTGGCTTAGCATGCATGTGGAGCCTGCATCCTCAGAATTTCATGGAGGCTGCTATGGCACTCAGTGACTATGGTATTTAGTGTTAGGTTCCTGTCTAAAAGAGATCACCTTGACGTGTGGCAGACAGGCTCAGATAATTTTGTACAAAAATATTTGCCAAGAATCTCACATTTACACCGTAGTGTTAGTATCGTGTATATGCTGAAGATGGCATTATTATATGTACTTATTTTATTGTTTGAGTTTGCAGAGCGCTGTTGCTTTTTGTTTGCATTTCTATTTACAGCCATGGCTACGTGCACCGCATATTTAGGTGTGCTGACTGACCCCCAGTTTTTCAAACAAACAAGCTGTTCTCAAATTCAAGTCTGCACTCACCTCTTCTACACAGGCCTACTTCATTAGTCCCATATAATCTCTTTCACAGAACCCAAAACAACTGTTTAATGCCTTTAATTCTCTACTTAGTACTCTCATCCACTCGCCAACAATCTACTAACTTCGAAAGCTAAACGTCACTACTCTGTGCTCCTCCTCCTCGACCTGTCCTCTGCCTTAGATACTGTAGACCATTCTCTCCTGTTACAAACCCTCTCTTCCCTCGGCATCAGAGACCTGGCCCTCTCCTGGATTTCCTCGTACCTCAGCAACAGAACCTTCAGTGTTTCCCATACATACACCACCTCCTCTTCCTCTTCACGCCTCCTCTCTGTTGGTGCCCTTCAAGGCTCTGTCCTGGGTCTCCTACTTTTTTCTACAGTATATACACATTCGGCCTAGGACAGCTCATAGAGTCGCATGGCTTTCAATACCACCTCTATGCTGACAACACTGAAATACCTGTACACCTCTCAGGCCCAGATGTCACTTCTCTGCTAACCAGAACCCCAGTGTGTCTATAGACAATATCTTCATTCTTCTCCCGCTTCCTAAAATTAAACATGGAAAACACCGAATTCATTGTCTTTCCCCCGTGTCACTCAGCCCCCCTACCTGACCTGTCCATTAAAGTTAAGAGCACAACGCTTTCTCCAGTCTCACAGGTCTTCTGCCTGGGGATAAGATTTGATTCTGCCCTGTCCTTTAAGCCACACATCCAAACCCTCACCAACACCTGCCGCTTTCAACTTGAGAACATCTCTTGTATTCGCTCCTTCCTCACCCCTGAGTCAAACTAAAATGCTAGTGCATGCTCTTGTCATCTCCTGCCAGGACTACAGAAACATTCCCCTCTGTTGTCTCCTATCTAGCACTCGTACTCCCCTACAATCTATTTTCAACTCTGTTGCCCATTTAATCCACCTCTCTCCTCGTTTCTCCTCTGCCTCCCATCTCCGCCAGTCTTCACTGGTTCACCATAGAATTCAGTTTAAAATACTAATAAGTACATATGAGGTAATCCACAACCTGTCCCCTCCTTATATCTCTGACCTGCTTTTCAGATACATCCACACATGTAATCTCTGATCCTCACAGGACCTCCTCCTCTGTAGGCATGATCGAACCCGTGGAAGCTTGGGTGCACCAGGTTCGGCCGAACTTCAGGTTAAAATTCAGGTTCGGGAACTTGACGCAAACTTGTCCCCGAACCCTACTGAAGTCAATGAGAACCCGAACTTCAGTTTATTACTTTCTGTTATAAATTCGTTATATCGGAAAATAATGGCATTCTTAACACAGAATGCAAATGAATATGGTCATTTACGGGTTAAGGCCTCTTTCACACGAGCGTGACGGATTAGGTCCGGATGCGTTTAGGAAAACTCGCACCATTTTGCAAGCAAGTTCAGTCAGTTTTGTCTGCGATTGCGTTCAGTTGTTCAGTTTTTTCTGCGCGGGTGCAATGCATTTTGATGCGTTTTTCACGCGTGTGATAAAAAACTGAAGGTTTACAAACAACATCTCTTAGCAACCATCAGTGAAAAACGCATTGTACCCGTACTTACTTCAGGATACAATGCGTTTTTCACTGAAGCCCCATTCACTTCTATGGGGCCAAGGCTTTATGAAAGACGCAGAATATAGAACATGCTGTGATGTTCACACAACACAGAACTGATACGTGAAAAAAAAACCTCTTGTGTACACAGACCTATTGAAATGAAGGGGTCAGGATTCAGTGCGGGTGCTATGTGTTCACATCACGCATTGCACCCGCATGGAAAACTCGCTCGTGTGAAAGGGGCCTAAAATATCTATAAAAACCTCATCTCATCCACTTGATCGCCATGCAGCACTCTCTTCTATCTTCATTCAGCAGGACCTGCCAAAAGACCTGCCATGTGCGCAATGCCGTCACTATGCTCGCCCACGTGGTGAGTTTAGTTTTGTTTTTTTTAACCTGTAAATGGCTATATTCTTTTGCATTCTGTCTTAAGAATAATATTATTTTCCCTCCGCCTCCACAATGGCATAACATGGAGGTTCACTCCGCCTCCTTAGGGACAGGAAACAACTCAGAGTAATGCAATAAATAGCCTCCTCCAGCATCATGCTCCAGTTGTTTCCTGTCCCTTCAGGATAGCTGGAAGAGTGATGCGTTCGCCCAGCCTATGGGTTTGTATTCCCGGCGTTCTGCTGGAGGGCTGTGGTAGGAAGCAGGGTCAGGAACGGGTAATTACCTTGTTCCTCCGGCTTCTGGGCGAAAGTCTGGCGGGTGCTGGCGGCCCCGGGCTTCTTACCTCCTCCGGTGACATGTTGGAGGTTCGGGTTTTCAGCGGGCAGAATCGTGGCCTTGTGCGTTCCACGGGTGGAACGCATGTGTGGATTGCCGGGTCGCGCCGGATGTGACGTCACGCGCGGCTGGTCACGCGTCTAGCGCGGCCTGGCAGGCTTAAAAGACGGATGGGGGCACCTGAGAACGCTGCCTACGGTTTTACAGCGGTGGTCAGCTCCATCTAGGCTTATTCCCAGGCTCTGGATAAGGAGTCCCTGAGAGCCATGTCTGTGGTATCGGACGATGCAGGCCGCAAAGCAGATCCTCCCCGGACAACAAGCCCGGTAAGCCTCCTCCTTGGAGAACATGTTTTCCCCTCTTAATTTTCTTGTGCACGAGGTGTGCTTTAGGTGAAGGGCCCTCCTTTTTGTATGGCATTACATGGAGGTTTAAACTTATCTCTTGTCTTTTAGGGCAAAGAGAGTTCAAAATCAAGTGGGAAGCCCTCACAAAAGAAAAGATGCCCTGTTTGTAAGAAGTCTTTACCACCAGGGGCTAAAAAATGGCTCTGTCTGAGTTGTACTAACAAAGTAATGGCGGACGAATCCCCGTCGCTGATTGAGAGCATGAGATTGATGATTAAAGAAGAAGTCGGTGCTGTAGTAGATGCTAAGATCGCAGCCGCACTTCCAGGTCCCTCAAGCTCCAAACCATCAACTCAGACAACAGCCATATCTGAATCTGATTCAGATGAAGGGGTAGCTTCTTCAGACTCGGGTTCTACTGATGCCGGCGATTCTGCAGGCCGCCCGCTATGTTCAATAGAAGAGACTGAGTCCCTTTTAAAAAACATAAGAGCAACCATGAAGTTGGAGGACACCAAGGAACCTCTCTCGGTTCAGGACCAATTATTCCTCGGCCTGGGGGATAAAAAGAGAACAGTTTTCCCAATACACAATAACATTAAATGTATGATCTCTAATGAGTGGAAGGATTTAGAAAAGAGACAGCTAGTATCTAAAATGTTTAAACGGAAATATCCGTTTGCTGAGGAAGAGACGGCCCTTTGGGATAAAGATCCTAAAGTGGATGCCCCTATAGCCAAAATATCAAAGAGGTCAGCCCTACCGTTTGAAGATATCAGCTTGTTAAAGGATCCAATGGACAAGAAATGTGAGTCATTTCTGAAAAAAGCATGGGAGTCTGCTGCGGCCACCTTCAGGCCCGGCATTGCAGCCACTTGCACGGCAAGGACCCTTAACCTCTGGCTGTCCCAACTCCAAGAGCATCTTGAATCAGGCACGTCTAGGGAAGATATTCTAGCTTCCTTACCAGTATTAAAGCAAGCTTCTGGATTTTTAGCTGACGCCTCAGTGGATATTGTAAAATTATCAGCCAGATCCGCTGCTCTAGTCAATGCTTCCCGGAGAGCCGTATGGCTGAAAACCTGGGCGGGTGACACGGCCTCTAAGAACAGACTATGTTCAGTTCCGTGTGAGGGTGACAGAGTCTTTGGCTCAGCGTTAGATGACATTTTAGAAAAGGCGGCGGATAAAAAACAAGGGTTCCCTACCGATTCTAATAGGTATTATCATCAGAGGAAAAATTTTCGTGGGCAAGGACGTAGTAAGTTTGATCAGAAAAAAAGAAATCCCAAATGGCAGTCGGCGAAATGTAAAAGTAAGGGATTTATCTTCAACCCCGATAAAAACCCAAAACAGTCAAAATGACGCCAGGCTTCCAGTGGGGGGAAGGCTAAAAAAATTTGTTCTGAACTGGGTAGAGATTCAAGCGTCTCCCTGGGTAACGTCAATAGTTCAAAAAGGTTATCGGCTAGATTTCCTGAGTCCTCCCCCTCAAAGATATCTAGTCAACAAAAGACTAGTGAAGGTAAATCAAACAATTATGGAATCACAAATTGCAGAATTACTGGAGAAAGCGGCAATTATTCCGGTCCCAGTGGACCAGGAACAGTTGGGGTTTTACTCCCCAATTTTTCTGATAAAAAAACCCAACGGTTCTTTCAGGTTAATAATCAACCTGAAAGACCTCAACAAGTATATTTGCTACGAAAAGTTCAAGATGGAGTCGATAAGAACCACAACAAATTTTCTTCAAAAAGAATGCTTCATGATCACCCTGGATCTCATGGATGCATACTATCACGTCCCAATTCACCCTCATCATCAAAAATTTTTGAGACTGGCAGTCTGGATAGGGGAAGAAATAAGACATTATCAGTTCCAGGTCCTCCCGTTTGGACTTTGTTCGGCGCCCAGGATTTTCACGAAGATAATGGCGGAAGTTTCCAGTTTCCTTCACCGAGCCGAAATATTGATAGTCCCCTATCTGGACGACCTATTGATAGTAGCCCCGTCTGTGACAAAATTGAAAGCAGATATCTGCATTACAGTAAAGAAACTGACAGAGTTGGGTTGGGTTATAAATTATCAGAAATCCAACCTAGTCCCAAGTCAGGAAAGAATATTCTTGGGGATCCTTCTGAACTCAAAACTAATGACATCATTTCTTCCTCTTCAGAAACAGAAGGATCTAATACTAAAAATATCCCAGTTCTTTCAACAAAGACAAACCTCGGTCAGAGACATCATGACCATCTTGGGTCTCCTAACTTCAGCTATTCCAGCGGTAAAGTGGGCTCAAGCGCACTCAAGGAGTCTTCAGTCTTTCCTCCTGAACAAATGGAACAGAAGTCAGTCTTCCCTGGACCTCCTATTGACTGTTCCAAGGTCAGTAAAGGTGTCTTTAAAGTGGTGGATGTCCCCAAAAAACCTGGCCAGAGGAGTAGAATGGCGACAGAAAGATCAGCTTCTCCTGGCTACAGATGCAAGCTGTCTGGGTTGGGGAGCACACCTGGGTCTCCAATCTGTGCAAGGGTTATGGAACAAGACTCTAACCCAAGCATCTTCAAACAGAAGGGAACTGTCAGCGGTTTGGTAAGCCCTAAAAGCCTTCGCCCCGGTATTGAAAAACAACCATGTCAAAGTATTATCGGACAATATGACAACGGTAGCTTACCTGAACAAGCAGGGCGGAACGAGGAGCCGGGCTCTCTCCTTAGCCTCAGCAAGAATCTTCAGGTGGGCAGAAGAAAATGTAATCTCCTTGTCGGCAGTTCACATAAGAGGAGTCGAGAACAAAGTAGCGGACTTCCTAAGCAGGAAGATTCTAAAAGGGGGCGAGTGGAGTTTAAATCTGAACGTGTTCCATGCCATCTGCCTTAGGTGGGGGACGCCGGAGATAGACTTATTTGCTTCAAGGGAGAACAGAAAGACGGAAAAATTTTACTCCCTGTCCCGAGGAGACCTTCCGAACCAGTTAGATGCTCTGTCAGCAATATGGCCCCGGACGCTTCTATATGCATTTCCACCCTTCGCACTAATTCCCAGGGTGCTCTCGAAAATTCAAGAGGAAGTAGCAGACATAATCCTTATCACTCCATTTTGGCCCAGACGAGCTTGGTTCCCGACTCTGAAGACTCTGGCGCAAGGAAACTATTGGCATCTGCCCCATATTCCGGACTTATTGAGTCAGGGACCAGTATTTCATCCGGATGTGCCACAACTGAACCTGACGGCTTGGAAGTTGAGCGGCAGATTCAGAGAGACAAAGGGTTGTCGGAGGCAGTGATTCGGACTTTGATGCATAACAGGAAACAGGTAACATCTAAGATTTACCTACGTACTTGGAAAGCTTTTCTGTTAGCGGTAGCCCATGTCTGGGACCCTTCCATGCCGCTGAATATTGCGGTCATCCTAGACTTCCTTCAAGTGGGTCTTGATAAAGGTCTAAGAGTAAGTACGCTCAAAGTACAGACTGCAGCCTTGAGTGCCTTCCTGGGTGTAAGACTTGCAGAGACAGACTTGATTAAAAGGTTTTTTAAAGGGGCTAGTAGACTCCACCCTACGGTAAAATCTAGGGTACCTTCCTGGGACTTAATGGGTTAACTATGCCCCCCTTTGAACCCATTGATTCTATTTCCCTTAAATGTCTCTCATTAAAGACAGTATTTTTGGTGGCCATTACTACGGCCAAAAGAGTGAGGGAGATACAAGCTTTTTTGATTTCTCAGCCATATCTTACGATTAATATAGGATAATTTTGAAGCACTCGCCAAAATTCCTTCCTAAAGTCTTTTCTAAATATCATACTCAAAAAGAAATATCCCTTCCATCTTTTTGTCCCCAGGCTTTGTCAGAGGAGGAAAGGAGATTTGCAAGGCTGGATGTAAGAAGATGTATGCTTCAATATCTCCAGATAACAAAGGACTTTAGAGAAACGGATCAGTTACTGGTCCAATACCAGGGACAAAATAAAGGTAAAGCAGCGAGCAAGGCTACTATTGCTCGCTGGATTACACAATGTATAACCTTGTGTTATGAAAAACAGGGACTGTCCCCCTCTCTCAAGATCAAGGCCCATTCCACCAGAGCGATGTCCACGTCTTGGGCGGAACGAGCCCAAGCTTCCTTAGAAGACATTTGCCAAGCTGCCACCTGGTCCACGCCGTCTACATTCTTTAACCACTATAGACTGGATGTGGGGGCCAATAAGGACCTGTCCTTTGGCAGGAAGGTTTTATCGGCAGTGGTCCCTCCCTAATGTTCTTCTCTGTCAATCCTCCATGTTATGCCGTTGTGGAGGCGGAGGGAAAAAATACAAATTACTCTTACCGGTAATTCTCTTTCCCCGCTAGCCTCCACAACGGCATGGTTTTTTTCCCACCCAATATATTGCCTAGTTTTTTGTTCAATTCGGTGGAATTGTTAATAATTTCTGTTTCTTTGTCGTTAAAATAAATGTGTTGCATCTACCTTTGAGTCCTAGGTTATTAACTGGAGCATGATGCTGGAGGAGGCTATTTATTGCATTACTCTGAGTTGTTTCCTGTCCCTAAGGAGGCGGAGTGAACCTCCATGTTATGCCGTTGTGGAGGCTAGCGGGAAAAGAGAATTACCGGTAAGAGTAATTTGTATTTTTTCCAATATAACCATGTTATAACGGAACATAATAAAATCACCCAAACACCGAACCCGGACTTCAATGAAAAAGTCTGGGTTCAGGTCCTGGTTCGCTCATCCTCTAGTTCTATTGTTGTACATAGGAGAGGATAGACGTGTGCTGCTGAGCTCCCTGCAGGGAGGGGGCATGACTTCTGACCCAGGTGGAGGGGAGGGAAGCTGGGCTGATGATCCTGGGAAAGCCCAGAGGCTAGAATGTGGCCTGCAGCATGGAGAGGAGAGTTTGGAAATGGTTGCTGGTGAGTCTTCTGAATGCAGCAATGTTTGTGACTTGAACATAAAAGTGACCAAAAAATTGTATTTAATTTTGAAATGAAGATCCACAGATTACAAGGTGAGATTAGCAAAGGGTCTGATCCTAAAACAAAGCTGATGAAGTGTGTCTGGATGATTGCACACGTGAGCTGGCTGTACCGAAGGGGAGTCTGGAGGAAGATAAAAGCATAATACCTAAAATATAAAACTGGGCAAGTGACAAAAAGAGATAATCCTGTGAAAAGGAGAGAAATTAATGGAAAAAAAGAAACCGATTATGAGACTGTTTACAATGTTGTGAATAGAGATGAGTGAATCTATTCGCCGCTTCGTAGATTCGATACAAATCTTGGAAATTTTCTGCTGCGAAGCAAATCTGAATTTTTTTGAGATTCGCTCCGTTACATTTGAAAATGTTCTTAAGGCGTTTTACGCATTCGCCACGTACTTGTCCGATAAATTGTACGCTAATGCTACATATAAGTTACAAATTCAAGTAATTTGTGAACTTTTATTGTTAGTTCGTTTATCGTGTGCAAAAGCCCGGAAAGAAAGCGGTCACCTGACCGAGTGGGCAGGGCTTGCCCTGATTGGCTCAGGCTCGTTAAGCCTGTGACGCATCACTTCTGCTGCGACTGCTGAGACGAGCAGAAGCACCGTGTGTGAAGTTCTGACAGACAGAGACCTGTGTTGTGAAAATTGGGGTGTAATTGTTCTGGGGATCCATATCAGTATTCCCGCAGCATCATCAGAGATCATTATTCCTGCAGCACCATCAGAGATCAGTATACCTGCAGCACCATCAGAGATCAGTATACCTGCAGCACCATCAGAAATCATTATTCCTGCAGCACCATCAGAGATCATTATTCCTGCAGCACCATCAGAGATCATTATTCCTGCAGCACCATCAGAGATCAATATTCCTGCAGCACCATCAGAGATCAGTTTTCCTGCAGCACCATCAGAGATCAGTGTTCCTGCAGCACCATCAGAGATCAGTGTTCCTGCAGCACCATCAGAGATCAGTATTCCTGCAGCACCATCAGAGATCAGTATTCCTGCAGCACCATCAGAGATCAGTATACCTGCAGCACCATCAGAAATCATTATTCCTGCAGCACCATCAGAGATCATTATTCCTGCAGCACCATCAGAGATCAGTATACCTGCAGCACCATCAGAGATCAGTATACCTGCAGCACCATCAGAGATCAGTATACCTGCAGCACCGTCAGAGATCATTATTCCTGCAGCGCCATCAGAGATCATTATAAGAGATGAGTGAACATGCTCGTCCGAGCTTGGTGCTCGTCCGAGCATTAGTGTATTTGCATATGCTCGCTACTCGGACGAGCATATCGCGATCCTCGAGGAAATGGCTACTTCCTCTTCCTGCATGTTAGCCGCCTTTTTTCAGCCAATCAACATGCAGGAGAGTCTTTGGTACCTCCTAGCATCATGTGGGGGCCCTACAAGTCGATAGCAGGGATTGGCTGGCCAGATCAGATGACCTAGGAATATAAGAATCTGGTCCGCGCTGCTCGCATCATACGCCGTCTGCATGAGATTAGGGATAGAGCTGCTGTCTGTCAGGGAGAGTGTTAGGGCCTGAATTTAGATGTTGGTTAGGAAGGAATCACCCACAAAGAACCCAAAAGCCCTTCTAAGGGCTACAAGCACGTTTTTTTTTTGGTCTCCACCAGACTGCTTGCTGGGACTTGTAGTGCAGCTACCGCCATCTTGGCTGCACACTGTACACAGTGACTGGTGGCAGAAGGGACAGCATGTGGTCCACACAGACCCAAAATAAATTGCCCAAAGTACTCATTTTTGCTGCTGCTGTACCTTGGCTTGCTGAGATCTGTAGTGCAGTCTAGGGAATACGTTTTTCTGTCATTTCAATACACTACAGTCCAGTGAACAATTATGTAGTGTGCTGTACAGTAGCGTCATTCTAGGGAATACGTGTTTCTGTCATTTCTTTACACTACAGTCCAGTGAACAATTATGTAGTGTGCTGTACAGTAGCGTCAGTCTAGGGAATAGGTTTTTTTATATATCCTACAGTGCAGTGAAAAATTGAGTGGTTTGCGGTGCAATAGCTGCCGTCTAAAGACTACGGTTTTCCTCTCAGTCATATATACTACAGTGCAGTGCGAAATTGTGTTGTGTGCTGCACACTAGCCAGAGTGTAGAAAATAGAAAATATAATTTTTTCCTCTCAGTTATATATTATACAGTGCAGTGAAAAATTCTGTCGTGTGCTGCACACTAGCTGGAGTCTAGAAAATAGAAAATATACGTTTTTCCTCTCAGTTATATATTACTACAGTGCAGTGAAAAATTCTGTTCGTGTGCTGCACACTAGCCGGAGTGTTAGAAAATAGAAAATATAATTTTTTCCTCTCAGTTATATATTATACAGTGCAGTGAAAATTCTGTCGTGTGCTGCACACTAGCCGGAGTATAGAAATATACGTTTTTCCTCTCAGTCATATTATACAGTGCAGTGAAAAATTGGTTGTTGCCACACTAGCCGGAGTGTAGAAAATATACGTTTTTTCCTCTCAGTTATATATTATACAGTGCAGTGAAAATTCTGTCGTGTGTGCACACTAGCCGAGTGTAGAAAATATATTTTTTCCTCTCAGTTATA
>ONZH01009754.1:0-233401 GCA_900303285.1 Rhinella marina | reverse complement strand
ACCCCTACATCATGACATACAATAAGTATAACCCTACACCATGCCATACCATTACAGTATAAACCTACACCATGTCATACAATATACAGTATAACCCCTACACCATGTCATACAATATACAGTAAAACACCCTACATCAGCCATATCATATACAGTATAACCTCTACACCATGCCACACATTATACAGTATCACCCCCTACACATGTCATACAATATACAGTATAACCCCTACACCATGTCATACAATATACAATATAACCGCTACACCATGTCATACAATATACAATATAACCGCTACACCATGTCATACAATATACAATATAACCTCTACACCATACTATACAATATACAATATAACCCCTACACCATGACATACATTATATAGTATAACCCTTACACCATGCCATACAATATACAGTATAACCCCTACACCATGTCATACAATATACAGTATAACCCCTACATCATGACATACATTATATAGTATAACCCCTACACCATGTCATACAATATACAGTATAACACCCTACATCATGACATACAAAATACAGTATAAACCTCTACACCATGTATACATTATACATTAATACAGTATAACCCCTACACCATGTCATACAATATACAGTATAACACCCTACATCAGGCCATATCATATACAGTATAACCTCTACACCATGCCACACATTATATAGTATAACCCCCACACCATACCATACATTATACAGTATCACCCCCTACACCATGTCATACAATATACAGCATAATCCCTACACCATGTCATACAATATACAATATAACCGCTACACCATGTCATACAATATACAATATAACCCCTACACCATGTCATACATTATATAGTATAACCCCTACACCATGTCATATCAATATACAGTATAACCTCTACACCATGTCATACATTATATAGTATAACCTCTACACCATGCCATACATTATACAGTATAACCCTTACACCATGTCATACATTATACAGTATAACCCCTACACCATGACATACATTATATAGTATAATCCCTACACCATGTCATACAATATACAGTATAACCTCTACACCATGTCATACATTATATAGTATAACCTCTACACCATGCCATACATTTAACATATACATTATACAGCCCTACACCATGTCATACATTATACAGTATAACCCCTACACCATGCATACATATACATAACAGTATAACTCTAACACCATGTCATACATTATACAGTTAACCCTACACCATGTCATACATTATATAGTATAACCTCTACACCAGTCATACATACAGTATAACCCTACACCATGACATACATTATATAGTATAACCCTACACCATGTCATACAATATACAGTATAACCTTACACCATGTCATACATTATACAGTATAACCCTACCCATGTCATACATTATACAGTATAACCCTTACACCATGTACATTATACAGTATAACCCTACACCCATACAATATACGTATAACCCCACACATGTCATTATACAGTATACCCTACACCATTACATTATCAGTATAACCTCTACACATGTCATACATTAATATAGTATAACCTCTACACCATGCCATACATTATACAGTATAACCCTTACCCATGCATACAATATACAGTATAACCTCTACACCATGTCATACATACATTATACAGTATAACCTCTACACCATGTAAAACCTACCACATAATACCAGTATAACCCATGTCATACATTATACAGTATAACCCCTACACCATGTCATACATTATATAGTATAACCCTACACCATGCATACATTATACAGTATAACCCTTACACCATGTCATACCATTATACAGTAATACAATTTTACACCATGTCATACATTATACAGTATAACCTCTACACCATGTCATACATTATACAGTATAACCCTTACACCATGTCATACATATACAGTATAACCCCTACACCATGTCATACATTAAACAGTATAACCCTCTACACCATGTCATACATTATACAGTATAACCCCTACACCATGTCATACATTATACAGTATAACCTCTACACCATGTCATACATTATACAGTATAACCCTTACACCATGCCATACATTATGCAGTATAACCCCTACACCATGTCATACATTATACAGTATAACCCTTACACCATGTCATACATTATACAGTATAACCCCTACACCATGTCATACATTATACAGTATAACCTTACACCCTACACTACACCATGTCATACATTATACAGTATATACACATGTCATACAATATACAGTATAACCTCTACAACCATGTCATACAATATACAGTAGTATAACCCTACACCATGTCATACATTATATGTATAACCCTTAACATGTCATACAATAACAGTATAACCTCTACACCATGTCATACAATATACAGTATAACCTCTACACCATGTCATACAATATACAGTATAACCTCTACACCATGTCATACATTATATAGTATAACCCCTACACCATGTCATACAATATATACAGATAACCTATACACCATGTCATACAATATATAGTATAACCTCTACACCATGTCATACAATATATAGTATAACCCTACACATGTCCATACAATACAGTATAACCCCTACACATGTCATAAATATATAACCTCTACACCATGTCATCATATATAGTATAATACACATGTGTCATACAATATACAGTATAACCTCTACACCATGT
Organism: Rhinella marina; assembly: GCA_900303285.1. Classification (NCBI taxonomy): domain Eukaryota; kingdom Metazoa; phylum Chordata; class Amphibia; order Anura; family Bufonidae; genus Rhinella; species Rhinella marina. The sequence continues at coordinate 230,703 of ONZH01009754.1, read as the reverse complement.
CATATACAATATACAGTATAACCTCTACACCATGTCATACAATATACAGTATAACCTCTACACCATGTCATACATTATATAGTATAACCCCTACACCATGTCATACAATATACAGTATAACCTCTACACCATGTCATACAATATACAGTATAACCCTACACCATGTCATACATTAATATAGTATAACCCTACACCATGTCATACAATATACAGTATAACCTATACACCATGTATACAATATATAGTATAACCCCTACACCATGTCATACAATATATAGTATAACCCCTACACCATGTCATACAATGTATAGTATAACCTCTACACCATGTCATACAATATATAGTATAACCCTACACCATGTCATATATACAGTATAACCCCTACACATGTCATACAATATACAGTATAACCCCTACACCATGTCATACAATATACAGTATAACCTCTACACCATGTCATACATTATATAGTATAACCCTACACCATGTCATACAATATACAGTATAACCTATACACCATGTCATACAATATATAGTATAACCTCTACACCATGTCATACATTATATAGTATAACCCCTACACCATGTCATACAATATACAGTATAACCCCTACACCATGTCATACAATATACAGTATAACCTCTACACCATGTCATACATTATATAGTATAACCTCTACACCATGTCATACAATATACAGTATAATCACCATGTCATAAATAGTATAACCTCTACACCATGTCATACAATATACAGTATAACCTCTTACAATATACCTCTACACCATGTCATACATTATATAGTATAACCCCTACACCATGTCATACAATACAGTATAACCTCTACACCAATACCATGTCATACATAGTATAACCCTACACCATGTCATACAATATACAGTATAAACCCTACACCATGTCATACATTATATAGTATAACCCTACACCATGTCATACAATATACAGTATAACCTATACACCATGTCATACAATATATAGTATAACCTCTACACATGTCATACATATGTATATACACACATGTCATACAATATACAGTATAACCCCTACACCATGTCATACAATATACAGTATAACCTCTACACCATGTCATACATTATATAGTATAACCCTCTACACCATGTCATACAATATAAGTAAACCTCTACACCATGTATACAATATACAGTATAACCTCTACACCATGTCATACATTATATAGTATAACCCCTACACCATGTCATACAATATACAGTATAACCTCTACACCATGTCATACAATATACAGTATAACCTCTACACCATGTCATACATTATATAGTATAACCCCTACACCATGTCATACATTATATAGTATAACCTCTACACCCTGTCATACATTATACAGTATAACCCTTACACCATGTCATACATTATATGTATAACCCTTAACACCTGTCATACATTATACAGTATAACCCTCACCATGTCATACATATATAGTATACCTCTACACCATGTCATACTATACAGTATAACCCTACACAATTACAGTCATACATTATTTATAACCTCTACACCATCATACATTATAAGTATAACCTCTACACCATGTCATACAATTATACAGTATAACCTCTACACCATGTCATACATTATATAGTATAACCTCTACACCATGTCACCTCTACACCATGTCCATTATATAGTATAACCTCTACACCATGTCATACATTATATAGTATAACCTCTACACCATGTCATACATTATACAGTATAACCTCTACACCATGTCATACATTATACAGTATAACCTCTACACCATGTCATACATTATATAGTATAACCTCTACACCATGTCATACATTATATAGTATAACCTCTACACCATGTCATACAATATGCAGGGGGAGATTAGGTGCAGTTCTCTGTGTAGTGAAGAGAGGGCTGAGGGAATGGAAAGTTGGAGGGACAGGGAGGAGACCAACCAGACTGTTCACAGACGCTCTCCATCTGATCAGACTGAGCTTGAGCTATTTTGCAAAGAAGAATGGACAGAAATTTCAGCTTCTAGATATGCAAAGCATATAAAACTCCTCTGTGTATATCTACAGTGTCGGACTGAGGTGCCTAGGGCCCACCAGTAAAATTTATTTTGAGGGCCCAATCTAAACCTTCTTGCAAATACTACCTGCTCACACAGCGGCAGACAGCGGCAAGACGCTCAAAACAATTGATTATGGGGTCCAAGCAGTGACTTCGAGAGGACAGGTCACCGGGGAAAGAGGACACTAGCTGGCCTGTCTCCATACCTAGAGGTGTCACCTGTATCCCTGTGGGCCAGTCCAAGCCTGATGTAATGTATGAAACATATTGATGTTTATGGACTGCAGTACACTGCGGTATAAAAGCGCATGTTTGCGGATATAACCGAATGCAGCACTGCCTTTTTTCTACTGCTGCTTCACACTTTCATCTATATCAAGTCATATTCTGCCTGATTTTTAGATTTATTTCAACGCCATCTTGTTGGCCAGAGCCATTATGCTGCCCATAGACATCTATTATGACGGAATACAAAACAGAATGCCTCTCATAGGCTTCCGTGGTTCAATCCCTCATAGAATTCTGTTACATTCCATGATAACAGAATCCATAATGGAATTGCCACAAAACCCGAACTTGGCTTATCCCTATTTATATTGAATATGAATCTTCATGTACAGTAGGAGATATATACAGTACATTATAAAAGTAAACAATTCATTGAATAGCAAGATCTTTTTAATTTTTTTTTTTGTCTTTTAGACGGTCACATGGAACAACACTGCATGAGCGACCTGGTAGACAACTATTATCTGTTGTCAGGGAATGAGTAATGTCTGCTTGTTTCACAAGGAATGTTTACAGCATGAGTGATCAGTTAATCTTTAGCTCACCAAGGTGAGAGAGCCTGTAAATTTAGGTGACATTTTAGGAAACATGAAGGGCTATGTAACTATTTAAGGTAATATATCAGCATCTTACGTTGTCTCCTCTTTCCCAGCGCTGAACAACAGGATCCTTGTTCTCAGGAGTTTGGCTTTGGTAATTATTTTCCAACCAGAATTATCTGTTATCTAAGGTGTACTGTATGAATGTGTCCGGCGCAGCAACAGATATGGTTGGAGTATTTCCATTGGAGTTGCATAGGAAAAGCAAAACTCAGCTTTGCTATGTATCAAATATATTTCATCCCTCTTTACTACAACTATAAATAAAAAAGAGTGCCTATAGAAAAATCTGTGGATATGTCTGATTACCGCTGTGTACAGTATAGTGCAGTATTCAGCCTCCCAGAAAAACAAAATTATTCCTAGGTGGCATTTTGTTACTAGAGTGAAATGAACAGCTAAGTGATGACAATGCCCTGTCCTTCAAGACACACCAGTTGCTGCTTTCAACTCAAGAACATCTCTTGTATTTGCTCCTTCCTCACCCCTAAGTCAACTAAAAGTACATGCCCTTGTCATCTCCCATGTAGACTACTGCAACATCCTCCTCTGTAGCCTCCAGATCCCCTCCAGTCTATCCTCAATTCCGCTTCCCGGTTAATCCACCTCTTCTCTCTTTTCTCCTCTGCTTCTCCACTCTGCCAGTCCCTTCACTGGCTCCCATTGCCCAACAAATTCAGTTTAAAATATTAACAACTACATATAAGACCATCCACAATATATCCCCTCTGTTCATCTCTGACCTGCTTTCCTGATACATCCCCACATGTAATCTCCGATCCTCACAGGACATCCTTCTTTGTTCTCCTCTCGTCTGTTAATGATCATCCCTCACACCCTGGAACTCACTACCCCAGTACATCACACTCTCCCCCAACATCCAAACCTTCAAAAGTAACCTGAAAACCTACCTCTTCAGGAAGCTGTCTTACATGTCGACTGGCGCTGGATGGGCCAAAGTTATGGAGAGGCCTACGTCTCTTCATAATTTTAGCAGCTCCTCTGCCAGGTATAGGGCTTTATTAAGACCAGCATCTAAAACGCCAGTCTTAATAAATGTGCCCCTATGTGTTTTTAATACATGATTACAAGTTTCCATGTGAATCAAGTGATTTGTAGTTATATATGGTTAAAGCATCACAGGCCGTTATGAGGAACCTACAAAAGAGCCTTGCAAAGTGTTACTCTGTGTTTCATTGGATTAAGGATATGTATCTAGCAAAATAAAGTGATAGATGAAGACTGGTGAGTGTTGTGATTATACCTCTTTCATCAACGCATTCCCCAAACCTTCCCATCTGCTATAGGACAGAATGCTACAGTGACTTTCAGTGCTAATATGATTCCTACAGAGAGGGCACACACCACGTAAGTTCACCCATAGGTGAGGGAATGGGGTCAATCTGAAGTAGACATCCCTCCTCCCATAGATGCTGCGCAGTCAATGGGTCCCATTTATCAAACACCACTGTGCACTAGGCTGGTCTTGATATCCCTTGTGCCCTTTCAGCATGTACTTTATTTATGATGAGGCGCATGCTTTATCAGTAATTAAAAGGGTTGCCCGCCTTTGTTATATAGATGACCTATTCTGAGGATAGATTATCAATATCAGATTGGCGAGGGCCAAAAGCCGGCACCCCTGCCGATCAGCTGTTTGAAGAGAATGCAGCACTCATACAAGCGCAGTGTTCCCTTCTCATCACAGTGGTAATTACAACTCTGCCGTTCCATTCATTTCAATGCCCATACCCTAGCCACACCTTTTTGGAAAGTGACAAGGGTGGTGTAGAAACGCCAATTGCAACTAAATTTTGTTGCAATGATTTCAAACCTGAAGTTTTCTACTTTTTTTGTTTCTGGCAGAGAGGCCATTGTAATTGACACCCCCTACAACCTCTCCATTGCCTCTTTAGTGTGTATTTCTTTGGACGCAGGTAATAACGTGCCTGAAATGATTAAATAGTATTGGTTAGCAATTATAGAGTTGTGCTTCACATGCCTTGATGGGTCAGAGCTGGTCTGGAAGCAAGAGGGCGACCTACACAATGTTAGGCAGGTGGTTCCACTGTTATGGCTGACTAAATAAAATATTTCCGACAGTATCAAAATGACAAAATCTTATCAGTTCTAATGATTATGCTAGAAGGACAATGCTTTGGGTGGTTCTACCAATAGAGTGCACTCACAATTACGCTTTTATCTTACAAGCATCTTCCTCATGGACATTGAATATTCTCATTTGATTGTATGAATAATAAAATACCAGCATTGTATAATGCCTAGTCTGCTGAGCTTTTATGTCGAATGCAACAAAGAACACTGTGGCACCGGTATATTAGCTGATTACAAAACCACAGCCTTTTATAAAGGGGATGTACAATGCCATGCCGGTCCATAGGTTGTGTCTGGTACTCCAGCTTTACTCCACTGAAGTGAATGTGGCTGTGCTGAAATACCACACACAACCTGTGAACAAGGGTGGCATTTTTTATGGAAGAAAGTAGCCATATATAAACCCCTTAAATGGGATGTCTACATTTTTTCAAATCAACACTTGTATCAGAATATTTATGTAATTTGGTGTAATTAAAAATTTAGTATAACCATTGAGTTATTGTAAAAATTGTATTTCTATAGCGCCACCTGCAGTTTGCTGCTTTCCTTATTGCTCTGTCCACTTCACTGAGGAGGTCGCACATTATCAGTTCTATATTTTAACAGCGACCAGCCATATCTTTTGTTAGAAGCTGCTGTAACAGTTACAGGGAGAGAACTGCAGCAGAAAGGTCACTCCCCTAAGACATGACACACTCCTTGAGGTGAAGCAGAAAGCAGAAATCCCCTGACCTGCAGCAGAAAGGATAAGCCCCCTGAGCTGCCATGTTGAAGAGAATCTAAGAGCGAATACAGCAATGCATGGGGGAAGCTGTGGATCCATGTACATGGCTGGAAAGAGATTGTCATGTACTATTCAATGTATGAATTTCATTTTTTACATTAAGGGGGCATTCACATGACCATAATTGTTTTGTGATCTGCAAAATATGGATATCGTCCATCTGCATGTTACATCACAGTGCGGACCACTGGCTTTCATAGGTCTGTGGTCCACATGTTGCAGCGAAGTATAGGACATGTACTATCTTTTGTGTACCGGCTGCACAGATGGGCTTCTGCATCCATGCGGCTGCGCTGCAAAAGATAGTAGGTGTCCTATACTTCACCGTAACATGCGGACCACGGACCCATTGAAGTCACAGTGATGCAGCCTGCACACAACTGGAATCTGTATTTTGCAGATCCGCTGTTTGAGGACCGAAAACGCTTACGAACGTGTGAATATACGTAATCATGGGATAACCCCTTTAATCCCTTCCCGACCAGCGCCGTACTAGTACGGCGCTGGCCGGGATTTAAAGATGGCGTGATAGCCGCGGGTGACCTGCTTTTCCAACTAGCAGACACCTGCGGCTAATGTCCGCAACCGGCAGTCAGGCCTGACCGCGGCACCCGAAGGCGGCAAACACCGGAAGCGCACATGTGGCGATCGGAGGAGCCAGAGCGTGCCTGCAGCAGCCCCTGTCATAGTAAATGACAGGAGGCTGCTGCATAGGCTTTCCTATGGAGCCCTTGCCTGTAATAGGGCTCCATAGGAAAGCACTAAAATCATCATAGACTCCAATGTAACTGCATTGGAGTCTATGATATAAGCAATCAAATGATTGCTAGTTATAGTTCCCTATGAGAACTATAAAAAAGTGTAAAAAAAATAAAATAAAATAAAGTTTTTTAAAAAAAATAGTAATAAAAAAAATGTAAAAGTTCAAATCACCCCCCTTTCCCGAAAATAAAAGTATTAAAAAAATTAAAAAAATACACATTATGGGTATCGCTGTGTGCGAAAACGCCCATATTATAAAAATGGAAAAAAGCATCAAAATGGCTGATTCGCCATTTTTTGTCTCTTTAAAAAAAAATAAAAAATTTAAATAAAAAGCGATCAAAAAGTTATATACACCCCAGAATGATATCAATAAAAAGTTCAGATCGACCCGCAAAAAATGAGCCTCCATACAGCTCTGTACACATAAATACCAAAAAGTTATAGGGGTCAAGAAATGAAAAAAAAAAAAATGTCCAACTTTATCATTTTTTTATCACTATCAAAATGCAAGAAAAACTATACATATTAGGCTACTTTCACATTAGCGGTAGCACGGATCCGGTGGGTGAACCGCGCTCCGGCCCTACACGTGTCAGACAGTCTCATGCATACATACACATACATACACATACATACATACATATATACTTACATAGGCCCGGACAGCAGGAGGAGGACGGCGCAGAACAGGAGGAAGACGGTGCGCACAAGGGTAAGTTTACCCACAGCGCCACCTGCCTGAGGGAGGGGAAATTGCAGGGAGACGGATCCGTCATGAACTCCATTGAAAGTCAATGGAGGACGGATCCGTTTACCATTGTGTCACACCAAACAGATCCATCCCCATTGACTTGCATTGGGGGTCATGACGGATCCATCTTGGTGCGGATGCCCAGACCGGAGAGCAAACCACAGCATGCTGCGGTTTGTTCTCCGGTCTGAAGACGGAACGGAATACTTCTAGGAGCATTCCGTTGTCTTCAGTTCAGTTTTGTCCCCATTGACAATGAATGGGGACAAAACTGAAGCATTTTATTCCGGTATTGAGCCCCTATGACGGAGCTCAATACCGGAATTCAGAAACGCTAATGTGAAAGTAGCCTTAGGTATCGACGGATTCGTACTGACCAGTAGAATGAAAGTAAGGCTCCATTCACACGTCCGTATTTTGCATCCGCATCCTCTCCGCATCCGTTTCCGCATTTGCGGACAATTATGCGGATAGTATGCGGATCCATTCATTTCAATGGGTCCCGAAAAAATGCGGACATTGCACCGTATGTTGTCCGCATCCGTTTCTCTGTTCCGTTCCGTTTTGCGGATCCGCAATCAGAAATCCTCCTGTCCTACTTTTCCTCCTGTTTTGCGGTCCGTAGCCCAATACAAGTCTATGGGACGTCCGTAAATGCGGAAGACATGCGGAAAGCCATCCGCATGTCATCCGTATTTGCGGATTCCGTTCCAGGAGGGGTGAAAAAAAAAAGATGTTATTCATCCTTCCGTTTTTTGCGGATCCGAAAAAACGGATGACATATGGATACATCCTTTCCGTTTTTTACGGAAAGACGGAACGGATGTCCTGGAAAAACGGAGTTTTTTGCGGAACAACAGATCCGCAAAAAACTGACCGTTTTCCAGGATGTGCAAAAATACGGACGTGTGAATGGGGCCTTATTGGTCAGTTTTAATGTGCATCGAACGCCGTAAAATAAAAAACCCGAAAAACTGTGGCGGAATAATGTTTTTTTTGCAATTTCACCCGATTTGGAATTTTTTTTCCCACTTCCCACTACAACACCATATGTACAACTTGTCCCGCAAAAAACAAGCCCTCATACAGCTATGTGAACAGAAAAATAAAACAGTTATGGCTGTTTGAAGGCAGGGAGCGCAAAACGAAAATGCAGAACCGAAAAAAGCTCCGGGCGCGAAAGGGGTTAAAGGACAGAGTGCCCTCCCTGTATCTTCTGTATTGTGCCATATGCCTTATAAACAATAAGCTGCATTCCTGGTTATTACGTACATATAATATTTATAATCTTTATTATTTATTTCAAGGTATCAAAAAGAACTGAAAAAAGCCTAACAATTTTACTGAGATCTCATAATATACAAAATACATGCAAAGTGTCTGTTCATCTATTAATATGAGTTTGCGTGTGACAACTGTAACAGAAAGAACCAGATAATATCCAAATTTCATGGAACTACACATATACTACCAGGGTCTACTTTTTCTTCTTCTTTAAATTGCAGTTTACATTTGCCTTTTATGCAGCACCAGCTGAAGGACCCGGCTTCGCACAGGTATATTTAATCTATTTGATTCGATGTTTGTGTGTGTTGTTAAAAGATATCAACAGTATCTACTATAACATTGACATCTACAGTACCCCGCCCTCTTAACAGTGATTTCCACACCTCAACACTGACCCCCCACAATGCCCCGTCTCCTTAAAATGGGACCTCCACAGCAGCCTATCCACTTAACTTTGACCTTCACAGCAGCCTGCCCCTTTAACAGTAAGTTCCACAGCACCCCACCCCATTGAAAGTGACCTCCACAGGGGCCCGCCACCCTTAACATTGACCTCTACAGCACACAGCACCCGCCCCTTAACACTGACCATAGGTTACAGTTCCCTTAACTGACCTCCACCATTCTCAGCCCCCTTAACAGAGACCTCCACAGTGACTGCCCCTTTAACAATGACTGCCACAGTACCCCGCTACCTTAACAGTGACCTCCACAGCAGCCGCCCCTTTATTAGTGACCTCCACAGTACCCCATCTCCTTAACAGTGATTTCCACAGTAACCTCCCCCCTTAACAGTGACCTCCACAGAGCTTTGTTCCCTTAAAATGTGACCTCCACAACACCCTGCCCCTTAACATTGACCTCCATAGCGGACCGTCCCCTTAACTGTGACCTCCACCGTTCCCTGCCCCCTTAACAAAGACCTCCACAGTGTTCATCCCTTTAACAGTGACCTCCACAGCATCCCACCCCTTTAACAGTGACCTCCACAGCGGGCTTCCCCTTTAACAGTGACCCCTTAACAGTGGCCTTTACGGCAATCTGCCCCTTAACACTGACCTCCATAGCGAACCGTCCCCTTAACTGAGACCTCCACAGCAGCCTGTCCCTAGGGTGGCCAGAGGTCCGGTTTTAGGCCAGACAGTCCAGCTTTCAGACTCCCTGTCCTCCATCCGGCGTAGGTGGACACAGGGACGTCCTTTTGAAAAGCTCACTCTTAGACAGCAGCACTGTGCTGTCTGAGTGTGAGCTGCAGGGAGAAAGTCCACCTCCCCTCCCACCCCTGCAACTGACAGAAGTTGATTTTTACCTTCATTTTTTCCAATCCCTGGGTAGGTCGGGGGCGTGGCTTAGCAGGACCTGGGGGCAGGGGTTTTAAGTCCTTCTTTTTGGGCCGCCCTACCTGCCCCATTAACTGTGACCGCCACAGCACTACGCTCCCTTAACAGTGTCATCCACAGCACCCTGCCCCTTTAAAGCTAACCTGCAGCAGTGCAGAAAAATGGCTGGGTTGTTATGGAAACCTGGTGTCAAACTGTGTGTATAAGGAGACTAAGGGCCTGCGAGCTTCTATTGGCTGATAAGGATCATGTGACCAGGTTTCTATTGGCTAATGCATTTTTTGGGATTATCTCAGTAACAGTACGTGCTAGAAAGCTGAGACCCGGTCTAAAACCTTCCCAGACACCTGATGTACTCGAGTGCCAAATTTCATGATTGTAAATGTGATGGTGTGGATTACTTTAGCGGACATACACACATATACTGAGCTTTATGTATTAGATTGACTAATTATGTAAATTAGAGTAAAAGACAGGCTTGTGTAGTGTTCTGTTATTTATGGATTTGTTGCTCTTCTTCAAGAATTGCCCAGGATGTACTGCCATCCATCTTTCCTTCAATCCTGACCAATTTTCCAGTCCAGATAAAAAAGCATCCACCCCAGAATGATGCTGCCATCAACATGCTTCACTGCGTGAATGGTCTTCTTGGGGTGATGGGAAGTGCTAAGTCTGCGCCACCCATAGCATTTTCCATGATTGCCAAAAAGTTTGATTTCTTCTCTGACCAAAAAAAACACTAGAAATGTGAATGAATCATCAGCAGCTTGCAGTAAAGGTATCAATAGGTTTAACCACAGGGGAAAGGGAGGGGGGTGTCCCTGCACAATCTAATGAGAATAGACATTTGTAGTGACAGCGGTAGGAAAAATGCAGATCGCACATAGAAAGTATCTGTATTTTGTGAATTTATGGTTTTCGGACCTCAATACGGACACAGTCGTGCGCATGAAACCTAAAGTGAATCTGTCAACTCCCTCAAATTATAATGGGGGTGGGCCAGAAGTCTGGTCGCAGCACGGCAAACAAGCTGAGAAGCGGCTGGACAAAAACGCAGCATGTGGCAGTTTTTGTCTGGCTGCCTCTCGGCATATTTGCTCTGGCCCGCCTCTATTATAGTGAATGTGGCCGCCCCTGACTCTAGAGTGCTAATTTGTATGTTGATACCCCCTGTTCGCCCGCTGATTGCCTGCAAACTGGCCCTGGAAGAGACTGAGAGGACTTCTCCTGAAGTACTCTCCATTATGCGCTCGCTCATCTGTCCTCTCAATGTACTCCAGGCGCATAGCATGGGAATAGGGGTATCAACAGTTAGTGATCTAGAGTCAGAGGCAGCAGTACTATTCATGTGGCAGTGTACTTAACAGTGTTCCCAGGGGGTGACTAATTCACTTTATCTGAATCTTGTTAAACTTGCACCTGAAAGTTTATAATGGATGAGAAAGCGAGAAAGTCAATTCATTTTTAATGATCATCTGCGGTCAAAGAAAATGATTTTCTCCTGTAAGTCACTCATGTGATAATACAGAGCAAGGACACCAAGACCTTTAAGATTAACAAGTCAGTGCTGTCTAAGGTGTCCGGGAGGTGACAGACCATGCCTCACTTTCTTTATTAACCACTTCACGTCCGCCCATAGTACATAAACGTCCGTGAAGTGGTTGTCTACTCCAGAGATAGCAGCTACACGCTAATCGTGCAGCTGCACAGTGGGGTACCTGCTGTCAGTGACAGCAGGGTACCCCAAAGAGAAGGCAGCGACCGTTTCCAGGGGTCCCTGCCTTGTAGATCGGTGTATAAACAGCGCTCACCGAGCGCTGTGTATACAGAGCAGGAAGCGCTGTTGCGCTTCCTGTTCCGGCCCGGCGGTCACATGATCGCCGGAGCCGGGAGCGTGCAGGAGCTGCTGGGTCTCTCATAGACCCGATCAGCCCTGCACTGAGGCTGTATAGCATAGTATTATGCTGTACAGCTTCTCTGGGGATGTATTTCCCCTGTAACTGGGGCTACTATGTCAGCCCCAGTTACAGGAGAAATCAAGTGTAAAAAAATAAAAATAAATAAGTGAAGTTAAATGTCCCCCTGAGGTCTTGTATGACCTTATGGGGGACACAAAGTGTAGTGGAGTATTATATTAAAAAAAAATCACATATAAAAAAAAAATAATTTTCCCCCAAATATGTCATTAAAAAAAAATGTTACAAATAAAAATAAATAAATAAAATAGACATATTTTGTATCACCGCGTCCGAAACGACCGGCTCTATAAAAATATCACATGATCTACCCCATCAAGTGAACTGCGTAAAAAAATTCTAATAAAAATTATGCCAAAACAGCTCACCTACCAAAAAACAATATAAAACAAACAAAAAGTCGTATGCCTCCCAAAATGATATCAATAAAAACGTCACCTCATCCCACAAAAAATGAGCCCCCACACAAGATCATAGCCAGAAAAATGGAAAAAAAAATGGCTCTTAAAAAATTGCAACACAAAAACATGATTTTTTTCTAAAAATGCTCTTATTGTGTAAAACGCAAAAAAATTAAATAAATAGACATATTTGGTATTGTTGCGTCCGTAACAACTGACTCTACAAAAATATCACATGATCTACCCCATCAAGTGAACGGTGTAAAAAAAATATATAGAAAAATGCCCCTAAACTGCTTTTTTTTTTTTTTTAGTTAACCTCCCAAAAATTTGATTAAAAAGTGATCAGAAAGCTGGATGTACCCCAAAATAGTGCCAATAAAGAGCACAGCTTGTCCCACAAAAAATAAGACCTCACGCAGCTCAGTCCACAAAAAAATTTAAAAGTTATTGCTCCTAAAAACCATGACAGAAAATTCCATGTTAGAAAATGCAAAATCCTCCCCTTCTGAGCCCTGGCGTATCCCCAAATAACAGTTTACGACCACATGTGGGGTGTTTCTGCAAACTGCAGAATCGGGGTAATAAATATTGAGTTTTGTTTTGTTGTTAACCCTTGATGTGTTACAGGAAAAAATGATTAAAATGGAAAATCTGCAAAAAAAGTGAAATTTTGAAATTTCACATCTATTTTGCTTTAATTCCTTTGGAATACTTAAAGGGTTTACAACATTTCTAAAACCAGTTTTGAATAGTTTGAGGGGTGTAGTTTCTAAAATAGGGTAATTTATGGGTGGTTTTTATTATGTAAGCCCACAAACTGACTTCAGAACTGAACTGGTCCTTAAAAAAGTTGATTTTGCAAATTTGCAAAAATTGCGTCTAAAATTCTAAACCTTCTACTGTCCTAACAAAATAAAATGACACTACCAAAATGATGCCAACATAAAATAGACATATGGGGAATGTAAATTAAAAAGGATTTTATGGGGTATCACTATCTGTCTTAAAAGCAGAGAGATTCAAATTTTTGTTAACTTTTGGATTTTTTTATAAATAAAATTAAAACTTATCGACTCAAATTTACCATTAACTTAAAGTACAATGTGTCACGAGAAAACAATCTATGAATGGCTTGGATAAGTAAAAGCGTTCCAAAGTTATTACCACATGAAGTCACACATGTCAGATTTGCAAAATTAGGTCTGGTCAGGAAGGGGGTAAATGGCCCAGATGGGAAGTGGTTAAATCCGAAGGCCTGAAGCCGTGACCTACAGTCTTTAAAATGGTATTGACGTGTGTGGTAATGTGTTCTCTCCCTGGAACAAACCCTTCTTTTCATGAGCACCCTGCTCTGTACAGATGAGGACCAAGACCCCCGAAACTTTTACCGTCAGAAGGGTGATTATAAATAAGACTTACAAGCAGGCTCCTGTGAGATCAGAGGTTATGCTCCAGAAGAAGCCAAACTCAAGTCGGGCAATCGAGGCTGAGTTCAAATAAGAGTTGCTTTGATAGTTACATGCGCCAATATTATTGCCATTTGTGAGTACGAATAAACACATTTACGGTATGTTCACAAGAAGAATGTAAAAATTGCGCTGAAAAAATCCAGTTTTGGTGCAGTTTTTCATCTTCCCGTTCATTTCAATGGGAGAATCAGCGCACATTCCGCTCCAAGTTCTGCCTCGCACTGAAATTAATGGAAGGCTTTTTTTTTTGTGCAGATTCTGCGTGAAAAACAGCGACAAAAAAAGTTGTGTGAATTGACCCTTACAGAGCTCTTTAGCCAGTTGAAAGCTGACTGGACTAGGTTCACATGCATGGTGTGTTAAATTTTATCATGAACATGTGGTGCTTAAAGCGTACCTAAGTTTTTGTTTTTTTAATGTATAATGGCTGTGCTTGTTTGTACAATCATACCAGTGAAGGAGCAGTAATGTTTGGACTTCCCTAATGCTTTTTCCAGTCATATTATTCCTGGTTTCAGCTGCACAGCTAGATGTATTTCACTCAGAAGCAGGAGCTCCTACCTTTTGCCTGCACTGTACTGCTGTGATTTCCTTTCCTTACTTCCCACAGTGTTTGTTTTCTGCTTCAGAGCTCACAGCACAGATATGGAGGGATAAATCCCACTTACAGACACACAGGAGGATAGACTCAACACTACTGGACCCCTTTAGACTAGAGAAGAAAGAAATGCACTGCTGTCACAATATAAATGTTCAGATACAAATAGATAACGCATTTCAGCACCGTACTAGGTTTTCCCAGGTCAGTTCCGTGTTGCATTGTTACTTTCAAGGGCACTATTACTTTCTGGAAAATCTATAGCACTGTTTTCAGGGGCACAGTATATGTTTTTACCATTTTTCAGGGAACACAGTGTGACACTATTATATTTAGAGGCACAGGAGCACAATGTGCAGTACCATAGTCGGACTGGAATTTTTGGACCCACCTGAGATAATTATTCTCAGGGCACAACCCCATATTATCAATAAAGTGTAATAGAGTCTGGACCCACCAGTGGATCCCTTGTTTCCATGGTTGGCCATATCGATACTGACACCTCCTGCGCTTATTTTAGTCAACCTTTTGATAATAATTTGAATTCCGCCCCTGGCACAAGCTCCTAAGTGCTTTTTTTTTTTTTTTTCTTTGGTCTTCTATACTATGGAGCATCTCTCCTTTTATTTCCTAGTGCAAAGGGGTTAAAAATTTATTTTGTATGGTGCATGCATTTCTGTATATTTATGTGCTGGTTGTCAATAGGCCGTATTCACAGCAACCACTAGATGGGGCTGGTGTCACCCTCTCTATATAGAAAGGAAGAGTGAAAACATAGTCGGTCAGTCTAATCAGTTAGCTAAGTTTAGACCTGTCCTGTGTCAGAGCAGAAAGGACAAAGCATGTCAAGTGAGGAAGGTGATAGAGAAACCAGTCCTGGATTAGGCATCAGCCAAGGCCAGGTCAGAAAAGAACTGTGAGTATGGCAATTTGTTTAAATAAGGTGCAGAGCATAGTCTGATGTGAGGGTCCGCCCTGTGGTTGCATCATACAATAAAGTGTGCACCCTCATTCCTGGACACTTATGCAGAAGTCAGCAAGAATAGTGCAGTGTGAGGAAAAGTGCTTTAAAGGAACATCTTGGCCTATTAACTACCTCTCTGCCAGTCCACTGCATGCTGAGAACTCTAACTGATGTGCTTGAATGTAATTCTTCAGTAAAGAACCGTTCTGCTGTTCATCTAACCTCATCATTCCCTGACCTGTTACACTGCACTGACGTCTACAGCTGCACCAAGGGAACCTGCCTTGCACCCCACCGCAACCCTCAACATCAAGGGCACCTAATCCAGGCCGACACCAGGCAGGAGAACCCCAAGACCAGAGAGTGCCCTGAAGGGAAGAACAGGTGCGCCCTTTCCATCACTGCACCACCCAGGGAGCTTCAGAGTGAATGAGTACTACAACCCTCATTCTTGCTGACTCAGGACACCCCCACCGATAAGCTGATTGAAGAGCATTCTCTTCCTTGTTACCCTACTCGCCATCGTCATTGCAGTGGAGAGCAGTGTAATTGCAGCTCCTCTGTCCCAATCACTTCAATTGGAAGGAGCTCACGAATATTCAATACGAGATTTTAGGAGAACGACTTGGTGAAAGTGACCGAACTTGAATGGGGATCTTTCACTAATTTATATTCCTCATAGTTAGGACAACTGTTGATGACTGGTGTCACGAAACAATAATAATATATTCTACATTTTTCAAAGCAGCACCTGGATCTGAAGACTTTTGCAACTGCATGTAATTAAAAATTTAGTATAGCCACTTATTCAATAAGATCTATCTGTATGGCGCCACCTGCTGTTTGTTCTTTTCCTTATTTTTTGTGTGTCTCATTGAGCTGGTGGAACGTGCTCAGTTTAAAGGGATTCTGTCAGCTAGGTTTAGCCTATACAGATGAGGACATGAGCTGCTAGATGGCCACTAGCCCGTCCACAATATACAGTTCCCATAGCTCTGAGTGACTTTATTTAGTTTAAAAAACGATTTTATGCATATGCAAATGAGGCTTATAAGGAGCTAAAGGGGTGGTTACAAATGTTTCTGGAGCCCAGCACTGCCCCACATCCTCCGAGTCTCCTCCTTGCTCCCCTGACGTCACACAGTTAGAGTGCTGTCATCCCACGGGTGCCATCTTGCGCATGCGCATTTTGTTCCCTGAAGCTGATGCCAGCACAGGGAAGGAACACTATGCCAGCACTAACATGTGTCGTACTCGCGCATGCGCAAGATTACGGCGCTCTGACTGTGTGACATCGGGGGAGCTAGGAGGGGATTCAGAGGATGTGGGCGGTGCTGGGCTCCTTCAGAGTGGGCGTGGCTGGGCTCCAGAAATGTTGGTAACCGCCCCTTGGGCTCCTTATAAGCCTCATTTGCATATGTATAAAATCGTTTTTTTTTACTAAATAAAGGCACTCAGAGCTATGGGCAATGTATATTGTGGATGGGCTAGTGGCCATCTAGCAGCTCATGTCCTCAGGTGTATAGGCTAAACCTAAGTGACAGAATCCCTTTAAATCTTCAACTGCCACCAGTCATATGTTCTGTTAGAAGCTGTGGTAGTTACAGGGAGAGCTGCAGCAGAAAGGACACACCCACTGCACTGTCAGGCTGAAGATAATCTAGCAGAGCAATTGGAGCAGAGCTGGCGCAGAGTTGAGCTATAACTTAAGCCAGTTTCTGGCGTAAGTTATAATAAATCTGGCAGGCCGCACAAAGCCCTGCACTAAATGCCGCCCCTTTTCACACCACTTTAGAAGTTTAAAAAGTCACAAAGTAGGTCACAAATATGGCTTGCACAATATTTAGCGACTTTTTTTTTTACCTTTGATGAATCTCTGCCAAATGTGTTTGATTGTGAATGGATTGAGTCCTAACTCTTTAGTAATCTTTTCCAGCCTGATGAGCATCAACAACTCTTCTTCTGAGGTCCTCAGAAATCTCCTTACAATATACCTCATGCCATAAACTTCCACAAACATGTGTTGTAAAGAATAGACTTTGATAGATCCCTGTTCAGAGCTGAGCCCGGACATATCCCCTTTTTCACCCAGACAGCCCCCTCTGAGATGCTTCCCTTGCCTTGTGATGAATTGCGCAGGGCAAGGGCTTTTTCTGCAGATCCGTGACGTACTGGGTCTTTGCTAAGTGGAGGCTTCCACCTAGCAGTGTTCCCGGTGAAGTCACTGACACTAATAGACTGCACCAAGGGAACAGGCTTTAGCGCTGCCGTAGCCTGTAAAGCATGTTTTTGATGTGTGGGGTTTTTTTTTACGTCTTTTTTTTTTTTAGCCAGTGGGTGTTCACTTCAATACAAAGCTACATTTTCAGCTTGAGGTTTTTGCTCCAAAATCAGCGCCAAGAAAACTCAGTGTGAACTGGCGCAATCCTTCATTGTAAAACCGCAAACATAATTGACGTGCTGCGGTTTTGGAAATCCACGCCGCGGGTTAATTTCCGCACAGAAAAAAAAATCTGCAAAGTGTTTATGAGATTTGTGTAACCTTTACTGGTACTGTACTACGCTGTGGTTTTACCGCACGGGCACCTGCGTGGAAAAAACGCACGTATTCCGCAACATGTGCAGGAGGCCTGATAGTACAGCGGTTTGTGTGAATGAACTGCTGGTTGCAACGCCACAGGGCAGGAAGGGGTTAACGGAGCGGCCAGCGACACGAGCACGCTTAGACTAAAAATTGCCAAATTAATAAAAGTGCTACATAATGAGATAAATTATACTGCAGGCCTGAGCTGCTGCTTTCTGATTTGGATATGTAATAAATACTATAAGGCTAGGGCTACACGGCGACAGTTGTCGCGCGTCACCCGTCGCAGCCAGGATCCCTGAGTAGCGGGGATCCCATAGAGATGAATGGGATCGCCGCGGCAGTCGCAAGAAATCGATTTCTTGCGACTGCCGCGGCGATCCCATTCATCTCTATGGGATCCCCGCTACTCAGGGATCCTGGCTGCGACGGGTGACGCGCGACAACTGTCGCCGTGTAGCCCTAGCCTTAGAGTCCTGGATCCCCCGGCCACAAGGGGTTAATTCTGCCGCTCGTGCAGTGACACCCATCTCCCTCGCCCAATATGACAGCCACTGGCTGACGTACTGGTCTGAGGTAACACAACCTGTCAGTCACGCTGCCGCCACCTTCTCAGTGATCCAGTCTCCAGGTCTTCCTCACCCGCGGCCTCCGTATCCGTGTAGTCCAGGGCGGGGGCGGCAGTGCAGTGCCGAGTGTGTGTGCGGTGCTCCCTCACTAGACCCGCACCTGCTGCCCAGGACTCAGGTAAGAGACTTACACGCTGACAGAATATATCCCTGAGCTGTAAGTGGTTTATTCCTAGTTGGACATAACATGCCTTTCAGGGGGACTGTACTACTTTTATATATAGGGTCTCTGATTTATGTTCTTTATAATTTATTCAGTGATGTAATAGTAATGGGGGTATAATGTGGGGAGTGATAAATATGGAATTCTGTACATAGGACATCTGGCATATGAGTGCACATACTGGTTCTTCTTATATATTCACCACTTTTATGTACTTGAAAATGTCACTGAATGTTTTTGCACATGAGGTAAAAATCCTTGAGGAGTATACAATGGCTGTAAAGTAAATGTCAGGCAGTTTCTTGTATATTTCCAGTGCAGACTTAGTTATTTGCATATTTGCACTGGTTTTTATAACCATTTACGCTTGCATTGATAATACAAAGCCATGATCTGCCATTTTTGCATGCATTGTCACATTTCCTACTACTTTTACCAGAATGTTATTATCTTATGTGTGGTGGCGTCACTAGGGAGCAGCAAGTGACACATGTAAAGCGCAGTTACTTTGGAATCCCTTAAGGGCAAGGTGTCTCTTCTGTAAGAGTTGACTACATGGAATCAGGAAGTAAAGCACCCGCCTTGTCCTGTAGATTGCACCTGTCACCTATGTCATGGCGTGTACTGTGCCCTGACCAGTGCCTCGGATATATGACTGCGTCAGGAGAAAGGCTGGTTCTGCGCACAGTGGGGGAGATTTATCAAAACAAGTGCAAAGGAAAACTGGTTTAGTTGCCCATAGCAACCAGTCAGATTCCACCTTTTATTTTTCAGAGCTGCTTTGGAAAATGAAAGGCAGAATCTGATTGGTTGCTATGGACAACTAAGCCAGTTCTATGTTACACCAGTTTTGATAACTGTCCCCCAATATGTATCACAGCCGCAGACACTTTCCCAACATGTCACTGATTTATCAGTGATTTCCACTACGCTTATGTCTTCATGCTGTACACCATAATGGGGAATGTGCCACGTGCTGGGGTATACACAGAGGAGACCTACCTACGTACTTTCCTGTTCTACTTGTTCTGTGTGGCCATTGATGCCCCAAATGCAAACATGAGCTGTCCCAGTAAATATATACAGGTTTAAGCCTCATGCACACGACTGTAGTGGCCATACACAGTATATATATATATATATAGAGAGAGAGAGTAGGTTGACGAATGATCAAATGATCATCAACACTACATGGTATGGTGAATGATCATTTTGCAGATGCCACTATAGATATTTTATTCTGTATTGGTCAATACAGTCATATTGGCCTCACATGTTGAGTCACAACAGGCGAAGGAAACATCCTTTCAAAAATAGACCATTGGAAACAACTTTTTTTAGGAATGAAAGATCTCATGTCTGACTATTGGAAGAAAAATTTCAAACATGGCCGACTTCTTTCCAGACGATGACAGTGTGTCATTGGTGGGCCAAAATATAAAAATCGTAAGTTTGACTCAATGAAAGCTTGTTATGGTCAAAATCACTAATTTTCACCAATTTTAATCTAATGTGTATGGGCCTACTCAAGACAAATTCATGCGGAACATGGCAGTGTACTGTTCCATGTACTTTCAAGGTAATATGTCACCATGAACCCCCCTTCCCTGGTTACTGTAATGTGGGATTAGTTGAAGAGACACCGATTCCCAGGAGCTGATTGTTATCTCTGACCTCTCCTCAGTAAGCCAGGGAATGGCCCTTCTTCTGCATGCTGATGAAGCATTTAGGAGTCCGCAGTGCCATTTCTCTGAGCTCAGGAGTCTGGGGGATGCATTACAGTGTAGAGAAGCCACCAGTTGATGGCTTACAGTAAAATTACAGTCTAAAATGTATTTCCATGGTACAGATCTGAGGTTGACCATTGGATTTTGCACTGCGCAGACCCTCATGAGGATTAGTCCCATGAGGGGCTAATTTGGACCCTCCTGACCTGATTTCACCATGTACACAAATCAATACGGTTTGTTTCCATCCTGTATGTAGCACTTCCTGCTGCTGTATCCAACCAATCCCATGATGCACTTCTCCTTTCTCTGAAACAGCTCCAGCACAGTCCCTAACAACGCCCAGTTAGTTTATAGCTCCTCCCACTAGCTAGTTACATAGACACTCCCCTTTCACTGCCTCTAATAACGCCCAGCTAGTTATAGCTCCTCCCACCAGCTAGTTATATAGATACTGCCCTATCACTGCCCCTAACACCGCCCAGCTAATTTATAGCTCCTCCCACCATATAGTTACATGAATACTCCCCTATCACTGCCCCAAACAACGCCCAGTTAGTTTATAGCTCCTCCCACCAGCTAATTACGTAGACACTCCCCTATTACTGCCTCTAATAACGCCCAGTTAGTTTATAGCTCCTCCCACCAGTTAGTTACATAGACAATCCCCTATCACTGCCCCTAACACCGCCCAGCTAATTTATAGCTCCTCCCACCATCTAGTTACATGAATACTCCCCTATCACTGCCCCAAACAATGCCCAGTTAGTTTATAGCTCCTCCCACCAGCTAATTACATAGACACTCCCGTATCACTGCCTCTAACACCCAGTTAGTTTATAGCTCCTCCCACCAGTTAGTTACATAGACACTCCCCTATCACTGCCTCTAACACCCAGTTAGTTTATAGCTCCTCCCACCAGTTAGTTACATAGACACTCCCCTATCACTGCCTCTAACACCCAGTTAGTTTATAGCTCCTCCTATCTGTTAGTTACATAGACACTCCCCTATCACTGCCCCGCCCATGGACATAACATCACAGGAAATAAAGAAGAGCTGCATGGACATGGTCATGTGACCACAGCCCAGAACAGAAAATAGGAGCAAAAAAGGTAAAATAAATACAAAACAGCTACCTTCATAAAATATTTTAAAGGAAATCTGTCACCGGCGAGCTCCCTATGACACAGTTTGCATGGACATGTGTTTTACAGCTCCCTTTTTGGGTTATCATACTTTTTCTTAATATGCAAATTAGGCTTTTGGTCAGGGGCGGATTGGCCATAGACCTTACAGGGAAATTTCCCGGTGGGCCAGTGCCCAGGGGGCTGCCTGAGTTCTCCTCACGGCCGGCCAGTGGAAGTTTTCGGGGATGTATTTTGTGCTGCTGGCAGTATTCTGTGATGGACTGTGGTATTTGGCTCTGTTGGGTGGTATAATGTGCCACAATATGGTATTGCTGGCCCTGCCTTCCATCAATTTGGACCCAACTACAAAACGGGGCCACTTTTAGTATTTTTTCCAGGGCCACTTTAAGTTCCCAGTCCGCCCCTGCTTTTGGTGCAATGAGGGCATCACCGTTGCTCTTGTTGCACCCAAATTCTGCTCCTTTCTGTGGCCAGCCCCTCCCTTCGCTGCTTTGCCACTTCCTGAACCTGTCAATCAAAGCAGTGGGGGAGGAGCTGGCCAAAGAAAGGAGCAGCGCTTGGGTGCCGCAAGAGCAATGGTGACACCCTCATTGCACCAAGACCTTACTTGCATATTAAGAAAAAGTCTCATAACTCAGGAACGGAGCCTCGAATCAACAAAAGAAAAACAGGTGAACCACAGCTATGTGTCTATGTAGTATCATAGGGAGGTCGCTGGTGACAGAATCCTTTTAAAAGATGTTAATGCAAAATGGAAAACCCCTTTAAACCTCATTCACTTGCTTTGGAGGAAGATAGTCATCGGATTTGGCATGAAATTCAGCACGGAACCTGCTTCAAAACATAGCCTTACTGTTGAGGAGTGCAGGGGAATGACATTTTTGGAGTCCAGAGGAGTTTTCATGATGACGAGTTCTCTGTCCCGGAGTACTCCTTTATCTGTATCACCAGCTTTAGGTGGGCATTAGGACAGTGATGGCATCTTGTATTACTATAGAAAATGCCGGCTGCTGACTGAATGCAAATGCTGATTCACTGTGCTGAGGCTGAATTAGGTCAGGACAGAGACACAGGCTCCACATTGTAAATCTCACATGTGACGGGTCAGAGCGCCCCAGCCCTATCCTTTATTCTTCTCCACAGAGGTGGTGAATTTCCTCCAGTCTTGTAAAACTCTATGGGGACGGATAAGCCCCCTGCACGGGGCTATGAATTCATGTGGAATGTGTGGATTTCTTTTATGTATTGTTCTCCTGTACGTTGTTATTGGTAACATTACTTTACAGAATCTTAAAGGGTTTCTGTCACCAGAAATCACCCTATTAAACCAAGTGTCATTTGCAATGAGCAAATGACACTTGATGACAGTAATGTTAGTCTCCTATTTCTCTGTCCAGCAGTTTAGACAAAAATAGGTTTTTATAATATGCAAATGACCTCCCCTAGGTGCAGTAGGCGTGAACCTGCACCTAGGAGAGGCCGTAATAACGCCTCTTACCACGCCTCCGTAGCGATGATTGACAGGGCCGGGCAGCCAGCTCTTTCGGCTCCCGGCCCTGTACGATCCTGAAATCCCGCGCCTGCGCACTGCCGTAGTACATCCGCGCACGAAGGAGCCGGGACCCGGGCGGCCGCCAACTCTCAGCGCGCGTGCGCGGATGTAGTACCGCAGTGCGCAGGCGCGGGATTTCGGGATCGTACAGGGCCGGGAGCCGAAAGAGCTGGCTGCCTGGCCCTGTCAATCAGCGCTACGGAGGCGTGGTAAGAGGTGTTATTACAGCCTCTCCTAGGTGCAGGTTCACGCCTACTGCACCTAGGGGAGGTCATTTGCATATTATAAAAACCTATTTTTTGTCTAAACTGCTGGACCCAGAAATATGAGACTAACATTACTGTCATCAAGTGTCATTTGCTCATTGCAAATGACACTTGGTTTAATAGGGTGATTTCTGGTGACAGAAACCCTTTAAGGGCTTTTCTGAGTTCTTTTTTATATTTAATGAAAATGCTGGTAACATTTTTCAGCTAGTACTTTATGAAGAACCATTTTGGAGCTGATATCAGTGCAGTTCCAGTAATAAAACAACAGAGGGCGTGAGTGCAGGTTCATAGGAACATGCAGCGTTGGTAAGCACATCCTGCATATGTGGAACTTTTTCTTTGCCAACAGATCTATATTTCCTGTGAGAGCAAAGTTCATTATTCAAATTGATGACAATATTTCAAAGTGTGAAGACGCACAGCTCCATAAGACAAAAGCTTGGATATTGTATTCGCATTCTATTCCGCACCACTGACACAAAAAGATTTGAAAGACAGTGAAAGCTCTGGGTGAGGCTTAATCTTCACGGTATGTGAAAGATGTCAATGAAAGATAAAGGCACTAAAAGTAAACCTCCTTAAAGCAAAAGTGTTTCTTAATACTCCACTGTCCATGTGTACTATAGTAATATATAGAATTTCTTAGAGGACCTTTCACCACTCCTGACATGCCTGGTTTAATAGCTTCATGCATTCCCCATGTAATAACAATTTTGGAGCGTCTATTCTTACTGCTCTATGTTGTGCCATTCCTTGTGCCATTCCTGCATTATTTCTACTAGTTATGAATGAATTGCTAGCAGTCTGCAGTAAGGGTACAGAGGGGAGGGAACCACTTGGGGGGGGGGGGGTGTACCTGCACAGTCTGAACATGGCAGCACTGATTGGCTAGAGTCTGTCTGTGCAGGTACACACCCCCAACTGGTTACCTCCCCTCTGTACCCTTACTGCAGACTGCTAGCAATTCATTCAGAACTTCTAGTAGAAATAATAAAGGAATGGCACAACATACAGACATAAGAATAGATGATCCAGAATTGTTATTACATGGGGAATGCATGAAGCTATTAAAACATGTATGTCAGAAGTGGTGACAGGTCCTCGTTAAATACATTTTTTCCTAATTTTCCCCTGATCGCAGAACACACCATTTTTATTGCGACAGTTTCTTTAAAGGGGTTTCTCTGGGGCGTTAACTAAACTCTATCTTTCAGACAACCTGGCAGCCTCTGTCCTCCTGAATGATCCGAGGCTGCCGCAGTTAGATTCCTATGCAGACTCTGCCTGCGCCAGGGCTCCATAGGAACACAATAAAACTCTCCAAGACTTCAATGCTAATACATTCTAATGACTGCTCGTTCAAGTTCCCTAGGGGAACTATGAAAAAATAGATATATAAAAATTCATATCAACCCCCTTTCCCCAAAATTAAAAATTTAAAAATAAACACCACAGGCATCACTGCATGTGAAAATGCCCACACTATTAAAATATAAAATATTACGCAATTGGCATAATGGGAAAAAGCATCAAAACCGTTGATTCACACATTTTTTTGTCACTTCACCTCCCCCCAAAAAACTTTAATAGAAAGTTATCAGAAAGTCATACAAACTCCAAAATATGGTATCAATAAAAACTAAAAAACAAACAAACTCTGTACACATAAAAATAAAAAAGTTATGGGGGTCTTATTATGGTGATGTAAAGAAAAAAATTTTTTTTCCAAAGTTTTTTTTTTCTTCAGTATTAAAATGCAAGAATATATAAAGGTGGTATTGTTGTAATCGTCCTGAGCTGGAGAATGAAGGGAACAGGTCTGTTTTACTGCATGGGGAACGCTGTAAAAAGAAAACCCATAAAACTGTGGTGGAATTGTGTTTTTTTCACCAGCTTTCCTCTACATTATGTGCAGCAGTAAATCGTGCCATTAGAAAGTACAACAAAAAGTACAAACAAGCCCTCGTACGACTATGTGAATGGAAAAAAAAAAGTTATGGCTCTGGAAAGGTTGGGAGTGGAAAACAAAAAAACGGAAAATGGTGCGGTCCTGAAGGGGTTAATGGGTAAATATATGATGAAATACCAGAAGTGATAGATGAAAGCAAATCCTGCACATCCGATTCATATAAAAATCTTCAGCTTTATCCCAAATACATTAAAAAGGTAGCAGCATGTACCCCCTAGGCCTATCCTCTATTCCCCCGATTTTGGACTATTATCTACAGTAATACATAAGTAGTACTGCAGATAAGAAGTCCAGATCACTATTTTTTTATGTTCCTACTGCACTATTCCCCGCTGTCAGCGCTCCAAACTGCACTGAAATACAGTCAACTGTGCTAACATAATGGAGAGGACTCCCGGGCGCATGCGCAGCAGTCCTGACAATGTAGTTCAGTGCTGCTCTGAGAGCTGACAGCGGCGAAAAGTAGGAAAGTTATTAACATACAAAATAGTGATCTGGACGTCTTATCTGTAATACTACTCGTATTATTGTAGATAATGGTCCAAAATCAGGGTGATAGAGTCCCTTTGAAACGGAGGTCCTAGAAATGGGAAGGATACATCGGGATCCAGCAGCATTGACTACTAAACACATTTCAAGTGCTCCTACCATAGACACCTATCACTGTGCTTTTAGCCTTAGATTGTGAGCTCTACTGTCCACAGGGACTCAAAACATGCTTTAAAGGGGTTAGGGGAGGACCTACGGATACGTCATCCATATTACAGTCCAGGAAGACCTGTTTAAGCATCCGGTCTGTCTCAGATCACACAGTTTTCTTCAAAATTTACCATACCGATGTGCTGAACATAAGGGGGAGGTGGATTGGCGGTGCTCCGATCACTTTTTTCTTCTACAAACACACACTTTAGGTTTATGCTAAAATACATATTAGTGAAGAGTCTTGATGGCTTTGAGGGACCAGGTTTAACCAGTTAAACTGCTATTTCACGTTTGAGTCATCGTACAGACCGGTTATTTAGCATGTTGGTGTCCTCTTCCTTCTGCAGGATGTAGTTAGGTTTCCTTGGTGTGCAGTGTTTCATTGGTTTACATTTTATGTTACCTAATATGTACATATCTACGTACTCATATAAGGTAGTAGTATATTATATAAAAACACTTGGCAGACTGTACTATGTAAAATAAAGCACAGTCAGTAGTGAAGTGGACATTTTTCTGTTTCCTGCACTTGATGGACTCTCCAGTGGCCGTGGTGTCTCATATATTGCTCGGTTGTTCTTACAAAGGCCTCTTCACCTATGTTCCATTTTTTCTACTTGTCTCCTCTCTAGACATGATCTGATCCTTGGGTTTTTAATAAATATTCATTTATAGTACTGGTGCATCTATATGGTCATTGTGTCTTGCAGCAATGGAGTCCGGTCTTCAAATGTAGAAAACATTTTTTTCTGTGTTTCCCTCTGGTTTATATGACTTCTGTGTCATGTACAAATTCATAGAGATATTTCTATAGATGACCAAATTGTTGTGGAAAATGGTCTCCTAGACTGGTGGTCTTCTCAAAGAAGGAGGGCAGAATAGGGGAATAGAAAAGCTCTCACAGAAATGGAGTGGTCTCCTCACAGAGCAGGACGTATAGAGAGGCTTCACTGTGGATTTACATATGACACAGATAAGACTGAATTCACACTAATGTTTTCCTGCTACTTTAATGGAAGCACAGGATACTTGGCATGCAACATACAAATGCCACCCAAAGGAATCCATTGACTATAGTGGGGTCAATGAGGTTTGCACCTTAAAGGGGTTGTGTCACTTCAGCACATGGCACTTATCATGTAGAGAAAGTTAATACAAGGCACTTACTAATGTATTGTGATTGTCCATATTGCCTCCTTTGCTTGTTTGATTCATTTTTCCATCACATTATACACAGCTCATATCCAGGGTTTACGACCACCCTGCAATCCATCAGTGGTGGTCGTGTTTGCACACTACAGGAAAAAGTGCTGAGCTCTATAGTGGCTGGGACTTTGGGAGTGTGCATAGGCCTGCGCTTTTTCCTATAGTGTGCAAGCACGAACATCACTGATGGATTGCAGGGTGGTCGTAACCATGGAAACGAGCAGTGAATAATGCAATGGCAAAGTGAATCCAGCCAGCAAAGGAGGCAATATGGACAATGACAATACATTAGGAAGTGCCTTGTATTAACTTTCTCTACATGATAAATGCCATGTGCTGAAATAAGACAACCCCTTTAAGGCTTGGCCTTTACTGGACAAAGTAACGTATCATGCCACCGAATTTGTAGCAGAGGCTCCTAACCGCTGTTAACAAAGCATAACTTATAATTCAGGGAAAAATATGTATCATTATTTCTATGTAATTTATAGGCAAGGTATCCCTGGCAACCCGCCCCTTCTAAGTCACTCAGCTGTTCAGCTCGGAGCTGTGCTGATAGCAGAGGAGTCTAGTTATGCTGTTTTCTCTATGGTAATCGACTTCAATGTTAAGTTTTTCTTTTAAAGAAATTGTGTTTCTCAGTGGTGCCAAATAGTTTAAAAGAATGTTAAAGGGGTATACCCATCTCAGACCACCAATGTCAGATAGGTGTGGGTCCCACCCTTGAGACATGCTCCTATCTCTAGAATAGATCCCCTGAAGTGAAAGAGATCCCACTGTGCATGCACGACGTGCTGTACTTTCACTTTTATGGGAGTTCCGACAATAGCGACTGTTTGTATATGAACCCCTGAACTGTAAAGCGCTGCAGAATATGTAGGCGCTATATAAATAAAGATTATTATTATTATATGCCACCATTGTCTGAGATGAGACTGCCCCTTTAAAATGAATTAACTGATGAGCTGAGAAATAGCCAAGGTGCTGATGCCATGAATCATGCAGGTAATTAGTCATGGGAATGCACCCAGTATTCTGCTGAAAGACATCCTGTAGAAAACTTGTTTTGGTCCATTATGTTGGTTAAGGTGACACCGTGTTTACTAAGCCTAACCGGTGTCTCGGTTCCCATACTGGAATGTCAGGAAAGATGATCTGTTTGTATGTGCTCAGCATGGAGGTGTGTAACGTGAACCACTCATGACAATGCCTAAACGTCCTCAGGAATGTATTTGACGGCTGTGAAGAAAACTTACAAGCATTTATAGTACGGTGCGGAAAGTACAGTGTACAGCCATTGTGGAGGGGTATGTTCCTCGCAGGACAGAAAGGCTGTAGTAGCAGCAAAGAGGATGAGATTTTATGAAATCTCATCTATGTGCTCTGGAAAAAATCCATGTGCAAAAAAACATGTGATCTTAATGTTAAAGGGGTTTTCCGACATTTTTATACTGATGACCTATCCTCCTATGTGATTGGTGGGGGTCCGATACCTGATACCGCCACAAATCAGGTGCTAGAGAAGGCAGCGGTGCTTCTGTGAGTGCCACGGCCTTCTATTCCCAGGCCAGTTACGTCACGTTCATGTGTCACGTGGCCTAGGAGCAGCTCAGCCCCATTCAAGTAAATGAAGCTGAGTGCGGTACCAAGCACAGCCGCTGTACAATGTACCATGTGCTTGGTAAGCTGCAAGAAGGCCTCAGCGCTTACAGGAGCCGCGATGCCTTCTCATACAGCTGATCAGCGGGGTCCCGGGTGTCGGACCCCAAATGATCAGGTCCGATCCTAAGGATACCGTAGGTCATCAGTATAAAAATGTCAGAAAACCCTTTTAAATTAATTTATGCTGCAGCCTTCCAGAATTGTTGTCTGCATAGGGTGAAATCTGTGGCAATTCCACAGCCAAATTTGCAACAATTTTGCTCACACGGATTTTTCTGCTTATTTGACAATGATTTTATTTTATGTTCTGTGGGAACATGACCCTACAGTCATGGCCAAAAGTTTTGAGAATGATACAAATATTAATTTTTACAAAGTCTACTGCTTCAGTTTTTATAATGGCAATTTGCATATACTCCAGAATGTTATAAAGAGTGATCAGCTTAACAGCAATTACTTGCAAAGTCAATATTTGCCTAGAAAATAAACTTTATCCCCCAAAACACATTTCAACATCATTGCAGCCCTGCCTTAAAAGGACCAGCTAACATCGTTTCAGTGATTGCTCCATTAACACAGGTGTGGGTGTTGATGAGGACAGGGCTGGAGATCAATCTGTCATGATTAAGTAAGAATGACACCACTGGACACTTTAAAAGGAGGCTGCTGCTTGGCATCATTGTTTCTCTTCTGTTAACCATGGTTATCTCTAAAGAAACATGTGCAGTCATCATTGCACTGCACAAAAATGGCCTAACAGGGAAGAGTATCGCAGCTAGAAAGATTGCATCTCAGTCAACAATCTATCGCATCATCAAGAACTTCAAGGAGAGAGGTTCCATTGTTGCCAAAAAGGCTCCAGAGCGCCCAAGAAAGACCAGCAAGCGCCAGGACCGTCTCTTAAAAGTGTTTCAGCTGCGAGATCGGGCTACAAGCAGTGTAGAGCTTGCTCAGGAATGCAGCAGGCAGGTGTGAGTGCATCTGCACGCACTGTGAGGAGGAGACTCTTGGAGCAAGGCCTAGTCTGAAGGAGGGCAGCAAAGAAGCCACTTCTCTCCAGAAAAAACATCAGGGACAGACTGATATTCTGCAAAAGGTACAGGGAGTGGACTGCTGAGGACTGGGGTAAAGTCATTTTCTCTGATGAATCCCCTTTTCGATTGTTTGGGACATCTGGAAAACAGCTTATTCGGAGAAGACGAGGTGAGCGCTACCACCAGTCTTGTCTCATGCCAACTGTAAAGCTTCCTGAAACCATTCATGTGTGGGGTTGCTTCTCAGCCAAGGGAATCGACAGGACAATGATTTTCCAGAACATGTGAAAGTGATTGATAGGTCATCATAGGGAAGTTATCAATCCCAATGGCATGCCTGTGTGTTAAGAAGACATATAAAATCTTTGCGATGTAAAGGTCAAATCTCTTTTTTGCAAATCATGATGGAGCACCTTGCCATAAAGCAAAGGTGATAACTAAATGGCTCAGGGAACAAAACATAGAGATTTTGGGTCCATGGCCTGGAAACTCCCCAGATCTTAATCCCATTGAGAACTTGTGGTCAATCATCAAGAGACGGGTGGACAAACAAAAACCTACAAGTTCTGACAAAATGCAAGCATTGATTGTGCAAGAATGTACTGCTATCAGTCAGGATTTGGTCCAGAAGTTGATTGAGAGCATGCCAGGGAGAATTGCAGAGGTCCTGAAGAAGAAGGGTCAACACTGCAAATATTGACTTGCTGCATTAACTCATTCTGTCAATATAAGCTTTTGTTACTCATAATATGATTGCAATTATATTTCTGTATGTGATAAAAACATCTGACAAACACACATAAAAACCAGAGGGCAGCAGATCATGTGAAAATATAATATTTGTGTCATTCTCAAAACTTTTGGCCATGACTGTAGTGAAAGCAGATTTCTTGTTTGTTTCTCTTGAAAAGCTCATTTTCTAGTACTGAAATTTATGTGATTCAATGAGTCCCTTTGGAAGAGAGGGGTGCATAGGAGGCCTATTCCATTATTTAAATGGTTCCTATGCTTTAATAAAGTGGCGCTCCAGAGACTTAGGCCCCTTGCAGACGAGCGTGTGACACGCACGTCTTCCGCATCGCAGACCCTGGCCTGAACTCCCGGCACTGACGGGGTCACATAGCATTATACTGATTTATGATCCAATACATTCCAGAACTGTAAGGGTTACTATCTCTTATAGACAGAGAGACTTAGGGCTGTACCCGGCTATCTACACGCTCCTATAGAGAGAGAGACTTAGGGCTGTACCTGGCTATCTACACGCTCCTAAAGAGAGAGAGACTTAGGGCTGTACCTGGCTATCTACACGCTCCTATAGAGAGAGAGACTTAGGGCTGTACCCGGCTATCTACACGCTCCTAAAGAGAGAGAGACTTAGGGCTGTACCTGGCTATCTACACGCTCCTATAGAGAGAGAGACTTAGGGCTGTACCCGGCTATCTACACGCTCCTATAGAGAGACTTAGGGTTGTACCCGGCTATCTACACACTCCTATAGAGAGAGAGACTTAGGGTTGTACCCGGCTATCTACACGCTCCTATAGAGAGACTTAGGGCTGTACCCGGCTATCTACACTCTCCTAAAGAGAGAGAGACTTAGGGCTGTACTCGGTTATCTCCATGCTCGCATAGCAAGAGAGACTTAGAGCTGTACTCGTCTATCTCCGTTCTCCCATAGAGAGAGAGACTTAGGCTACTTTCACACTAGCGTTTTTAAATTCCAGTATTGAGTTCCGTTATAGGGGCTCAATACCGGAAAAAAACGCTTCAGTTTTGTCCCCATTCATTGTCAATGGGGACAAAACTGAACTGAAGACAACGGAATGCTCCTGAAAGCATTCCGTTCCGTCTTCAGACCGGAGAACAAACCGCAGCATGCTGGTCCAGGCATCCGCACCAAGACGGATCCGGAATGACCCCCAATGCAAGTCAATAGGGACGGATCCGTTTGGTGTGGACACACCAGTAATCCGGATCTGTCCTCCATTGATTTGCAATGGGGGGGTCATTCCGGATCCGGCTACATACATAGATACATACATACAGACATACATACATACATACACACATACATACTCACATACTCCAGGGACGCCGGCAGCATGTCTTCACGCGCCTCCTGCGCGCAGCTATGACGTTTCCCCACTGCGCCCAGCAGAGGGCGCTGTGGGGAATCGTCATCACTGCGCGCAGGAGGCGCGTGAAGACGTTCTGCCGGCGTCCCTGGAGTATGTGAGTATGTATGTGTGTATGTATGTATGTATGTATGTCTGTGTCTTGTTCCCATGTGTATGTTAACATGTGTGGGGACGGAACGCTGCTCCGGCTCCACACATGTGTCAGCGGCAGTACGGATCCGTCGGCACCCTTTAGGTGCCGGATCCGTGCTGCCGCTAGTGTGAAAGTAGCCTTAGCACTGTACTCGTCTGCTCCCATAGAGAGAGACTTACCGCTGTACCCTGCTATCTCTGCGCTTCCATAGATAGTTGTGCAAAGATGGGGGGTGTTTTGGCAACCCCCCCACCCCATTTGGCCAGATCTGTACAGGGAAGCTTACTTACCTGCTTCCAGGCACTGGCTCCCAGCTTCTTCTACACCAATCCTATGATGCTTCACTAGGCTCCCTGCTGTAAACATCTGGTTTGACATTGCCTGCAGCCAATCATTGGCCGTGATGGGGACCGGCAACACTTACGTCATGACAAATGGCTGCAGCAGTGTCAAACTGGATGTTTTTAGCAAGGGAACCCTGTGGAGCATTGCAGGCCAGTAGAAGAAGGAGTGGAGAGTCAGAGTGGCATTTGTTTGCCCCTGATTTTGGCTCGGAGATGCTCGGACATGGAGCCAGGATATGCTTACGACTTCACTAATGATCATATGCACTGATAGTTTTACAATTACATTGACTGCACCTTTATTACATTCAACTAAAAACCCTGCTACTTGTTAAAGGGGTTATCCCATGACTAATGTAAAAAATGGAAAGTAGACATCATATAGTACATGACAACCTCTTTCTAACAAAGAACCAGCCCAGTATCTCACATGGGTCCAGAGATCTCCCCATTCATTGCTCTGCTAGATTTATATGAAGCTGACAGCTCAAGGGGCGTGTCTTTTCTGCTGCAGCTAGGGGGGCGTGTCCATGCTCTACCTATCACAGCTCAGGAGGCAGTTGAAGGATGAAACTGAGTACGTGCGGCTTTCTCAGTGAGCAGGGCAAAAATAAGAAGAAAACAAACAGCAAGTGGCGCTATACAGATACATTTTATTGAATAACTGTGCTAAATTTGTAATTATATGCAATTACATAAGTATTTAGATCCAGGGGCTGGTTTGAAAACTGTAGAATATTTTTTGTGGGACAACTCCTTTAAATTTAACAAAACATAATATAGATTTGATTACAGCATAACAAAGTTACTTAAAGCCGCTGATTTAAATAAGCCCCACCCACTTTTAGCTCAGGACAGCCCAAATTTGCAGGGACTGTCCCTGAAAATTTTTGACTGTTGGCAAATATGTCCCTTTACATGGGCCGATGCACAGACATTTATCAAGGAACAAACTAAATATTCCTGATCACCTACTCATCAGCGGATATGAGAGCAGCATTTACATGGAGCAGTCAACCCCTCTGTATGGGGACGAGCGATTTCATCAGTCACTGATGGCCATACAGATTCATTGTTTCAGGGCAGCAGATCGGAGTTTACACAGGACAATTTGCCTCTGGGTGCTGCAGAACAGTGCCTTCACCCAATGGACAAGGGTTTTCTTGTTCATTGGGTGATCGATGCCACCTTAGTGAGTGGTTACTTAATGTTTGTGTCCATATCTAAAGCCAAAATAACCCCTGTCACCCATAACCTGTTATTTTGCTCTTGTTATTCAAGCACCATCTTTCTGCACCTCGTGGCTGTTGCCATCTATTGTTTTACAAGATATAGTACATTTACCCCGTCCTGATTACCACAGGGTTAAGTTACACAAATTCCTTCAGGCTTATGAGGTTCTTAGCTCCCTTGCTCTAAGCAGTTAATCTATTTAGATAATTGTGGCATAATTGAGAGAGAGTGTAGTCCTCCTTCTGATGTCAC
The DNA here is from genome assembly GCA_900303285.1 of Rhinella marina. Lineage (NCBI taxonomy): Eukaryota > Metazoa > Chordata > Amphibia > Anura > Bufonidae > Rhinella > Rhinella marina. Next base: position 196,527 of record ONZH01009754.1, on the reverse strand, counting down.
TGGCCATCCGAGCTGAACATATCTGGGAGCCTGGTGCCCAGACCCAGGATTTCACTACTGTCCCCAAAGCTGAGGGTTCTTTTCTACTAGAATAAGTCTGATCAGATCCTACATTCTACTATTTGGTCATCTCTGCTACAAGTTAGGCCACTTTCCTTGGAAAACTTGTAGAGCTGACTCTCGGAATGGCTTCAGGTCAAGTGATTTTAGTACCCGGTGGTTCACTGCTAAAGGGTTAATGCTATGAGCATTTTAGCTGTAGTGTCAAACTAGCCTTAGGGCTCGTTCACATCACCGTTAGGGCTTCCGTTCTCCTGCTCCGTTATAGGAGCAGGAGAACGGAAAGGACAGATTCGGGACATAACTGAGCCCAACGGAGCCTAAGGGACCCCATAGACTATAATGGGGTCTGTTAGGTTTCCGCTCAGAAGATGATTTTTGAAGCGGAGACAAAAGTCCTGCGTGCACAACTTTTGTCTCCGCTTCAAAAATCATCTTCTGAGCGGAAACCTAACGGACCCCATTATAGTCTATGGGGTCCCTTAGGCTCCGTTGGGCTCAGTTATGTCCCGAATCCGTCCTTTCCGTTCTCCTGCTCCTATAACGGAGCAGGAGAACGGAAGCCCTAACGGTGATGTGAACGAGCCATTAGTTGGTAGCATTTATTACATGCAGTGAGCCATTCAATAATGTAGGATGCTCCTGCCATGTAAAGGGGTTTTCCAACATTTTACTACTGAAAAGCTATCCTCAGGATAGGTCATCAGAATTTGATTGGTGGGGGGCCGACACCCAGGAGCCCCGCCGATTAGCTGTTTGAGAAGGCAGCAGCACTCCTGTGAACACGTCGGCTGTACATTGTACCGCGGCTGTGCTTGGTATCGTGCTTAGCCTCATTCACTTGAATGGGGCTGATCTGCTGCTAGGCCATATGACCGATGAACGTGACGTCACTGGCCTAGGAAAAGCAGAGAGAAGGCAGCGAAGCTCACCGAAACGCTGGCGCCTCCTCATACAGCTGATCAGTAGGGGTTTTTAATCTCCCACCTATCCAGAGGATAAGTCATCAGTATTAACATCTCCGAAAACCCTTTTAATAGTAGTACAGGGATGGCCAACTTGTGGCTCTCCAGCTGTTGCAAAACTACAACTCCCAGCATGCCTAGCCTGCCTACAGCTATCAGCCTACAGCAGGGCATGGTGGGAGTTGTAGTTTTACAACAGCTGGAGAGCCGCAGATTGGCCACCGCTGCACTAGTGCAAGGGTTTGTCTGTTGTCAGGTCCTTGTCCATTGTGATAAAAAAAAGGACTAATAGCAGAAAATTTGGGGGATTTTGCAGAATTGCGTATATAGCAAATTACTTGTGTTCTGTTCCACATGTTTGGAATAGTTGCAAAAATGTCAGGTTTCATTTACTTGAAAAAAAAAGTGTTTTATTAAAAGAAAATCCATAAGCAATGTCTTCTATTTAGCTGTAAATTCACTTGAAAAAGATTTTTTTAGTGCTGAGTTGGATCACTTTATCTATGTCCCATCTTAAGAAATTGTGATATGTGTGTGCACATCCTGTCTGCACACACAGCAAATGGAAAGAGCTTAGAGGTCGGGGAGCATGACGGACTGTGTTTTCTTTGGTTCGGTGTGCATTAGGCACTGGGAAAAAGACTGTCAAACAGCAGCAGTTTGTTAGAGGTGGATTCATTTACACTGGCCTTAACACTGCAGTAAATTGGTCTTATGTGACGGTTTTGTCACTGCGTTTCAGTTCTCTGGTTCTCATTAGGTAAGAGAAACCTACATTTTATTTTAAGAAAGCAAAGTTTAATTTATTATAGGATTACACTTTAACTCCTTAGTGACCACCAATATGCCTTTTTACGGTGGTGAATAAGGGGCCTTAAGCTCGGCCGCTGCCTTTTTATGATGGCCCGTTCTAACACACAGGGTTGCACCAGCAATAAGGCCAGGTGAGGCAATCGTCTCAGGCAGAACCAGGTAGAGGCAAGAGAGGGGCAGCCGAAGGGCCATGGGCTGAAGGGAAGGGGTTAGGTTAAGAAATTGGGGGGGGGCGCCATTTCAGTTTTCGCCTCACAGAAAGGCTATGTACACACCTCCTAACACATAAAGCCAAGCAGAAACGTCAATTTGGGTCATTTAACTCCTTAGATGCCACAAGAAATGGCACCTGTGGCGTGTAAGCAGTTACAGAAGGAGCGGACTCTGTCTCCCATCAGCACCCCCTTCACGAATGAGATCACGGGGTGCCAATGTCTATGCACACAGGCCGAGGCCTAGTGAAGACCCCAGACAGCCTCCAGCATGTCCCAGCAGGCCTTGCATCTCTGGCTACATGAATAGTGCAATGTATTTTAGAAGCGATCAAAAACTCCTATTAAGTCCTCTAAAAAAGTTATTAAATAAAAAAAATTCCAATACAAAAATATACGGTACCTTTTTCCATTGAAAAACACAAAACAGGCTGGTCACTAAGGAAATAAAGGAGTTGTCTATCGTTACAAGCCATATTCATTCTATAGATTATGGGTCAGCAACCTTTGGCACTCCAGTGGCTGTGAAGCTACAACTCCCAACATGCACATTTGGTCAGCTGCTCTTGTAACGCCCATAGAAGTAAAAGGAAGATTCTGGGAGTTGTAGTTTCAGAACAGCTGGAGTGCTGGAAGTTGCTGATCTCTGTTATAGATGATAAAAAATGATGCATATTTGCCATTTACAAAACATTCCAGCGAAGAGTTATGGCATTTACTTACACAGAATGGTACCGTCTGGTGTTCACAGTGTATAGTCCACATCCATCTACTGAGCAGGATAGTAGGGTCACACAAGCTCAGTCACTCTTCTCACAGCCAGGACTCTGTTCACTGTAGAGCAGCCATTAGAAATAGCTTTCTGCCCTGAGTTCCCTGCAGAGGAGCTAATACAAATGGCCCTCATAAGACTAAAAGCTGCTCTGCAGTAAACAGAAGATCACTAGCCATTGACCTGACTGTGCAGAGAGCGATTGAGCATGTGTGATCAGCAGCACATAGCTCAGCAGATGGACATACACATCGTTGTACACACTAACCACCAGGTGGTGCCATACTGTGGAAGTAAATGTCATAACTCAAATATGCTTCATTTTTTTTCTGATTTATACAATATATATGACATGCAATTTCCATATATATATATATATATATATACAGTGCCTTGCGAAAGTATTCGGCCCCCTGGAACTTTTCAACCTTTTGCCACATTTCAGGCTTCAAACAAAAAGATATAACATTTTAAATTTTTGGTGAAGAATCAACAACAAGTGGGTCACAATTGTGAAGTGGAACGAAATTTATTGGATCATTTAAACTTTTTTTGTAATAATAAAACTAAAAAGTGGGGCGTGCAAAATTATTCGGCCCCTTGCATTAATACTTTGTTGCACCACCTTTTGCTGCGATTACAGCTGCGGTCTCTTGGGGTATGTCTCTATCAGTTTTGCACATCTAGAGACTGAAATTCTTGCCCATTCTTCCTTGCAAAACAGCTCGAGCTCTTTGAGGTTGGATGGAGAGCGTTTGTGAACAGCAGTTTTCAGCTCTTTCCACATATTCTCAATTGGATTCAGGTCTGGACTTTGACTTGGCCATTCTAAGACCTGGATACGTTTATTTTTGAACCATTCCATTGTAGATTTTGCTTTATGTTTGGGATCATTGTCTTGTTGGAAGATAAATCTCCGTCCTAGTCTCAGGTCTTTTGCAGACTCCAACAGGTTTTCATCCAGAATGGTCCTGTATTTGGCTCCATCCATCTTCCCATCAATTTTAACCATCTTCCCTGTCCCTGCTGATGAAAAGCAGGCCCAAACCATGATGCTGCCACCACCATGTTTGACATTGGGGATGGTGTGTTCAGGGTGATGAGCTGTGTTGCTTTTACGCCAAACATATCGTTTTGCATTGTTTCCAAAAAGTTGGATTTTGGTTTCATTTGACCAGAGCACCTTCTTCCACATGTTTGGTGTGTCTCCCAGGTGGCTTGTGGCAAACTGTAAACAAGACTTTTTATGGATATCTTTGAGAAATGGCTTTCTTCTTGCCACTCTTCCATAAAGGCCAGATTCGTGAAGTGTTCGACTGATTATTGTCCAATGGACAGACTCTCCCACCTCAGCTGTACATCTCTGCAGTTCATCCAGAGTGATCATGGGCCTCTTGGCTGCATCTCTGTTCAGTCTTCTCCTTGTTTGAGATGAAAGTTTAGAGGGACAGCCGGGTCGTGGTAGATTTGCAGTGGTCTGATACTCCTTCCATTTCAATATGATCGCTTGCACAGTGCTTCTTGGGATGTTTAAAGCTTGGGAAATCTTTTGGTATCCAAATCCAGCATTAAACTTCTCCACAACAGTATCACGTACCTGCCTGGTGTGTTCCTTGGTCTTCATGATGCAGAACCCTGAGACTATCACAGAGCAGGTGCATTTATACGGAGACTTGATTACACACAGGTGGATTCTATTTTTCTTCATCAGTCATTTAGGACAACATTGGATCATTCAGAGATCCTCAATGAACTTCTGGAGTGAGTTTTCTGAACTGAAAGTAAATGGGCCGAATAATTTTGCACGCCCAACTTTTCAGTTTTATTATTACAAAAAAAGTTTAAATGATCCAATAAAGTTCGTTCCACTTCACAATTGTGACCCGCTTGTTGTTGATTCTTTACCAAAAATTTAAAATGTTATATCTTTTTGTTTGAAGCCTGAAATGTGGCAAAAGGTTGAAAAGTTCCAGGGGGCCGAATACTTTCGCAAGGCACTGTATATGTAGTTGTATCTCTGTGAATAGATAAATGCTTGTTCTGAGTGTTACAGGAGCGCCATGCCTGTGGGCACACTTATATGGTCTCCTGGCAAGTAAGGCCTAGGATATCAACACAAGCATACCAGTTCATATCTATATTAGAAGACCTTTACGTATACCGCCATACAATTTAGTGGGGTAGACCAGAAAATTATCCAGTAAGCTTAGTCACAAGCCATAACGGAACCTGCATTTACAATTACCAGTTTAATCCCATTTGCAAACCTGTTTACTGGAAAATGAATCATTATGACAAGGTGAACTCTTCTTTTTAGTCTTGGTGTTGGCCACTAACATGTTTATGCTCTGGGCTATAGTGCCCCAGGTGAGCTGTGTGGAAGTTTTCTTTGCTGCTCCACCTTTTGTTTTAGTTACTAGCTATGAACTCCACCTCATTTTCCTATATCTTATTATGTTGTTATACTTTGTGTAAAAGCCTTCTTTTAAGATATCCGCAAAAGGTCAGTCTTCGTCAGCACAATCTGGCTCGGACACACCTGTGGCACGTGTGCCCTCAGACTTGATCTTCAGAATTCATGGTACAAGCCATGGCACAGTTAGAAGGATGTGCCCTCATGAAAAAGATTTCTTACTACCTGATGGCCCAGAGGATAACCCAGTGACAGTGGAAAAGTTCAAAATTAAAAAAAAAAAGTGTCAGTGTCCCCCAGAGGTCTTTTAAAGAAAAATAAATAAAAAGAGTATAATAAAATGCAAATAAAAGAAAAAATATATAAAACAAAAAACTGTACGTAATATATATATATATATCAAAATGACCAACACAAAATAGAGAACCCCTTTTAATAATTTATTGTGATCTCAGTTTGCATATTTCATCAGTAACTAAACTTTTTATTTGTTTTAATTTTATTTTGTCAAAACTGTTTTTATTGAACAGGAAGAGTCAATGATACATAGATTCAACATCCTTACAAATGAGAATAGGTTGCTGACACTGAAAAACAAGGGTAAGGACTCTCACATCACTAGAAAGAAAAAACTGTGCCGTGCAGGTAGGGACAAGCCAAGAGACATACCAGCAGATTGAGTCTACGTGAGTGTAGATACAGAGTTGTGGTCAGAGGACAAGGGGTGTCAGAGGAGGATTATGATAGATCAGAAACAGGATTTAAAGAAGTTCTCTAGGACTACAAAAAGATGGCTGCTTTCTCCCCAAAACATCACCAAAGCTGTCCACAGGTTGTGTGTGGTATTGCAGCTCAGCTCCATTGACGTGAATGGGGCTGAAATGTGGTTGACCTGTGGTGCTGTTGTTGGAAGAAAGCAGCCATCTTTTTGTAGTCCTGGAGAACCCCTTTTAAGTATTCAGAATTCAACCAAGGCAATCAAACCCACAGGAAGGAAGCTGTAATTTTATTTTTTACAGCCAGCTAATTCCTCCATCCTACTGATTTTCAGTACCCTGGCCACTCACATGTCTGAGGGTAGGTCTGTGTTCCTCCATTTGAAAGGTATTAGTCATTTAGCTGCCTTGAGAAGATGAGTAGCTACGTCAGGTGCCATCTCTGGGGAGCCAAAGAAAAATATGTTCTGGGGCCAGTTTAATAGTGACAGAGCATACTTTATTAATGGCAGCGTTGTCCTGAAAGGTTTGAGTTTAGGACAGTCCAACCATAAATTTTGTTGGTTTATTTTAAAATGTTCTACATAGCCTAAAAATTTTTTTCAGTGAAATCCATATAAATCCTTGTAGACTGACTGAACTTCCTACACATTATGGACGTCATTTACAAAGTCCTGTTGCATGGAGTCAGGACCTACAGTACCAATGGTTTAGCTTAGATCAGCGGTCCCCAACCACCGGCGGTGGCAGGGGACAAGGAGATAAGCGCTTCCATTGTGGAAGCGCTGATCTCCATAGTCATGTGTATCGCCGTCCTCAGGACGGCGATACAGATGCCTGTGCTGCGGTGGGGCAAGGGAGGGAGAGGCGTCTCCCCTGCCCGTTCCTCTGATAGGCTGCAGGCCTAGTGCCTGTAGCCTATCAGAGGCCAGCTCAGGTGGTGCGATGACGTCATCGCTCCGCCTGAGCCGTGCAGAGCGGGACACAGGCCAGAGGAGGCCTGCATCGCAGTGCTGCCAGGCTGATGGAGGTAAGTATAAGTTTTTGGTTTTTTTTATTGTACAAAACTGAAGCAGAGGAGCACTATGCTACTATAACTACTGTGTGGGGGCACTATGCTACTATAACTACTGTGTGGGGGCACTATGCTACTATAACTACTGTGTGGGGGCACTATGCTACTATAACTACTGTGTGGGGCCTATGCTACTATAACTACTGTGGGGCACTACTACTATAACTACTGTGTGGGGGCACTATGCTACTATAACTACTGTGTGGGGGCACTATGCTACTATAACTACTGTGTGGGGGGCACTATGCTACTATAACTACTGTGTGGGGGCACTATGCTACTGTAACTACTGCGTGGGGGCACTATGCTACTATAACTACTGTGTGGGGAAACTATGCTACTATAACTACTGTGTGGGGGCACTATGCTACTATAACTACTGCGTGGGGGCACTATGCTACTATAACTACTGTGTGGGGGCACTATGCTACTATAACTACTGTGTGGGGGCACTATGCTACTATAACTACTGTGTGGGGGCACTATACTACTATAACTACTGTGTGGGGGCACTATGCTACTATAACTACTGTGTGGGGGGCACTATGCTACTATAACTACTGTGTGGGGGGCACTATGCTACTATAACTACTGTGTGGGAGGCACTATGCTACTATAACTACTGTGTGGGGGGCACTATGCTCCGCCTCCCAACAACCGCAGCGCCCCCCCCCGGGCCCTGGGGAAATTGAATTGTCTAGCGAGAAACCGGGCCTTGGTGCAAAAAAGGTTGGGGGCCACTGGCTTAGATGTGGATTTTCTGCTGTGTATATCAAGTAGTAATATTTAGCAACTATGTGTCTTTTAGAAATAAATTGTATCTTTTATTAAAGAACTCTTGACAAAAAGTGTATTCCATGTCCTGCTAGAAATGTACATGATATAATCTGTAGTGAATGTCATTTTCTTACCAGTGTCTGAATTTTTGACTTATATCATCAAGTTTCTTATCTGTGTCATGTGACCAGCAATTAGACCCACCGACTCACACAGAGACTTATGTGTGGACAGGAAGTCTAATTCTCTATGTATTCCTATGAGACTGAAAGTGAGGCTCCCATAGGAATGAATAGAGCAGTTACTGACTTCCTGTCCTGGGTCAGTTGAAGGTCAGGGAGTTGGTCACATGACCCAGCTACAATAAGAAGAGAGGTTTTTACTCACAGAAACAGTCACTGATAAGAAAATGACATTCACTACAGATTATAACATGCACCTTTCTAACAGGTCAGAGAAGTAAAATTTTTGCGGGAGTTCTTCTTTAAATGAGGCGGCAAAATGTACAGATCTGAATGTTGAGAAAAACAGTTTGTACCCATGTCATACATTAGACTAGCTTTTTTTCTCCCAGGTACAGAACTTCTTATCTAACAAATCAACATCTTGAAGAAAAACTCTGTTCTCGGTGAAATATACTTAAACAGATGGGTCTGAACCTCCTCTGTAAGTGAATGGAAAGAAATCATCTTCCTGTTACAGCAGCTAAAAAAATATTTATCTCTACGCTGCAGCTGGGTTGCTGGGATGTATACCATCTGCTCAGTGCTCGTATAAAATGTCAGTTCATAAAGAGCCAGCTTATAAAAATGAAAATTATTAAAGAGATTAAAAATATAACTTTATTACAAAACTAGCAGTCAATGCCATTTTTGAACATTTCATATCACAAGTTTAGACTGTTTTTATACAACATTCATAGGCTATGTTCAAAGTATACATTTAAATAAAAAAATATATGAAAACATTCTGTGACGTATCTATAAGTTGTTATGGGTCAGACATATGCCAACCGTGTTTTTTTTAGTACATTGCCCTGTACAAGCATACACTGCATACTGCTCACTTGGACGTTGCTTATGCTCATTTGCTTGTAGCAGATACCTGCCCAACCGGAGACACCTGCCTGTTCTGGGGTTCTTGCCCTTCATCAGTACAGAATAGGGTACATGTTAGATGGGGGAAAGCATTAGACACGGATGGAAAGCAAGAGTACTGTTCAGGGGCCGACTGGGAACTTAAAGTGGCTCTGGAAAAAAAGTAACTAAAAGTGGCCCCAATGTTGTAGGTGGGTCCAAATTGATAGAAGATTGGGCAACACAAGTAGATGAGGCCAATACAATTTGTCAGGGTACGTAATACCACAGTGCAGCACAAAATAACATCCCACGGAACCAAATACCACAAATGCGGCACAAAATACTCCGTAGAAGCTTCTCCCTCTGTGGTGGCCATCAATAGCTGCCACATTCTTTCCTCCAATTTGTCTCTAATATGCATACGGAGCAAGGGGCTTAGTAGCTGAGATGTGGGCCACAACTCAAAGCCAGCCCTACCTTCAGCATGCCTAGGAACATCACTGGCCTAGGAAGAGGCCGCCGCGCTCACCAGAGCACCGCAGTCTCTTCAAATAGTTGATAGTTGGAGGCGCAAGGAGTTGGACCCCACCGATTCGATTTTGATGTCCAGACTTATATTAATAACCTATCCTGTCCCCTTTAATCATCATGTATTCCAATATTTGTGTATGCTACAAGATTATTTATTTCCATTTGCTTTTATTACCCAGTAAATGTCATAATATAACAGCTGTTTTATTACGAGTATTATCTTAATGTCTTGAGATTATTTTATAGTGAGCTATGTGCAATGGGTTTTCATTGAAAACACCTCTTAGTGCGCGGGCCTGGCTAGCACAATGTCCGTGGCTTTGGCCTTCTACTTATTTTGGAGATAGAACAAAAGGATTGTTTATGATCAGTTATAAAAGCTCTATAATAGAGCAGTGTTGGTCAACCCATAGCCAGATGCAACCCTTGTGTCTGTTCCATGACTTTACATTACACTCAATGTACAATGTTACTGTCAATTATGGTAAATTAAGAATATGGCTACAGATTAATGCAAGCCCATTGTTCTGATCAGTAGGGGTCCCAGTGGCCTAATCCCACTGGTCAGAATTTTTTGTAATCTAATAAAGCTGAGTGTATGTATGTATGTGTGTATGTCCACTAAAGGAATCTGCACCGTTGCAGCTACAATCACGAAATTTGGCACACAGGTACATCAGGTGTCCGGGAAGGTTTTAGACCGGGTCTCAGCTCTCCAGGATGTACCGTTCCTGAGATATTCCCAAAAAATGAATTAGCAAATAGAAGCCTGGTCACATGACCCTTATCAGCCAATAGAAGCTCGCAGGCCCTTAGCTTCCACATACAGAAAGTTTCACACCAGGTTTCCATAACAACCCAGCCAGTTCATTGCTGTAAGTCAGCTTTAAAGGGGCAGGGCGCTGTGGATGACACTGTTAAAGGGGTATTCCAGTTGCCATAAATATAACTCATGTTTTAGTCTAATTCATCTTCAATCATTACCTAATATAATGTAAATTTTACATATTTACCATTCAGTAAGTATTCAAAAGATGTTTTCTTCCATTGTTACCCACTGTGTTTTCTCATAAATTACCATGGCATCGACCTGTAATTCAGGGCACCCTCAAAAGAAGAACTTAAAGGCCCCACTAAGCCACACCCCCGGCTCGATCAGGCCACGCCCCGACTCGGTCAGGCTACGCCCCCTCTCACTCCGTAGCCAAGAAGGATTGCAAAAATGAAGGTAAAAATCACCTTCTGTCAGCAGCAGGGGTGGGAGGGAGGGTGACTTTCTCCCTGCAGCTCATGCTCAGACTGCACAGTGCTGCTGTCTAAGAGTGAGCTGTTCAAAAAGACATCCCTGTGTCCATCCAGGCCCTCTGGCCACCCTAGGGGCACACTAACTATAAAAATGGAGTGCACAAGTGGTTCAGAAACAATTATCACAGAACCAAGCAAAGAAAACCACAATTTTCAGATGTATGTATAATTGTGTTGTCCAATAAAATTATTCTATTGCTTTTACCATTGTTGGATGTGCGCTCCATTGTGGTTTTCCTTGCTTGGTTCTGTGACAGTTAAAGGGATGGGCGCTGTGGATGTTACCGTTAAGGGGGCAGGCTGCTGTGGAAGCCGGGTCCTTCTGCTAGTATATGTAATAATACAATATAAATATGGCGGGAAAATCCCTCTATACTTCATGATGTACAGTCTAAGAAAGGACTATTTTTTATATGTATATATATATATATATATATATATATATATATACACACACACAGTGGAATTCAAAAGTCTGGGCCTCCCTGGTCAAAATTACTGTTACTATGAACAGTTAAGCAAGTTGGAAATGAAATGATCTCCAAAAGGCGTAAAGTTAAAGATGGCACATTCCCTTTGTATTTTAAAGTGTAACTGATGTTTCATTTTTGATACGCTAATGGTATAGTACACCCTGCTGTATAAATGCTTTTGTGCTTTAAAGGGAATTTGTCATAAAAAAATGACCCATTGTTTAAATCAAGTTTTTATGTTAAATATATGTCTTTGTAATGTTTGGCGATGTTTTTTCTAATTTTCCATGTTCCTATCTATATTTTAAAATCATCTTAAAATTTTGCAGTTTTCCTTCTGGCCACTAGGCTATAATCTCAGGTGAGATATCCTGTTTGTCAGTGTGTCAGCTGTAAAGTAATGCTGCTACCGTAAACAGTGTAATTGGAGACCAACTCACATCACAGACAATAGAATCTCCCTGTAGAATAAACAAAAACTTCAAAGGAAAAAGCCTCTCAATGCATTCTCAATAGGACTGGAGCTGTCTATTGCTGCCTATGGTCCATGGGGCTTGCTGTAAAGCATATCACTAAATGCTGTTTAGAACAGCTCAGCCAAGATGGCAGCCCCCGTAAAAATGTTCTAGTAATGAAATTTCAAAAACTACAATCAGAAAATACAAACAGATTAGAGAAAAAGAACATGTTTTATTATCTCTTTTTAATCAATAAAGAAAATTTTAGGTGACAAAATCCCTTTAAAATGTAATCATTTTCAGTTTTACCTGATAAAACTCTCACAAATGCATGCTAATTTCCCATTCAGCAGCTCTTACCTTAGAGTGTTGTCATGTGCAGGTCATCTTCTCTGTATTATAAATAAGAGAAGGGCAGAGCACTGGGAGGAGGAGCTCAGCCCTAAGTACCTGGGCTGCACAAAGTGGAGGGGGGAGGGATGCTTTACATGGTGATATCTCTCCTCAATGGTAGCAGCTAGAAACATGGTCTTGTTTGAGGAGAGGAGAAATCACTGTTAGAAATCAAGTCAGGAATAATCGCAGGTAAAATATGCTTTTATTTTCACTTTCAGCTTCAGTCACTGCATGCTGATTTCTATCAGTGATATTTTCCCCTGTATTGAAAAGATTTATGTCATTCTGATATTGTCTGAAAGCTGGAATGTCAGCTTTCAGATAATACAAAGCCCATATCTCTAGCTGGTACCAAACCAGGGATATGAGCAGCTAAAGCAGCCCCCCTTCTGTGTGGAGGAGAATGAGGGACAGGTGACTATTAAGAGTCTAAAACAAATGCTTACTGATTTCATGTAATGCAGGGCTTGTCTCTGGTTAGCTGTATGTGAGAGGATACACACTGCTCTGGGGTAGTGGGGGAGGTTATCTGCATTCTGATTGGTCTTGTCTGTCTCTGGTTAGCTGTATGTGTTGTGGCAGACCAAGGGTCAGTCACGTGAGGATCGAGCCACGTGTTCCAGGTGAATGACGTCGACGGAGGAAAATGACAGAAGTCAGTACTCAGGTAAAATTCTGCCAAGATCCCACCTGTAATGGGTCAAGGCCCCTTTATTTATACCCCTTTCCAACAGGGTGTAACCTTTTAAGCGTTAACAGTGCTCCAGACTAAAAAAAATAGCTAGGAGCCATTGGCTCCTGAACTGAAAAATTTAGGAGCCAAATAAAATTTTTAGTCGCCAAACTTAAATACATACAATTATAATGAAAAAAAGACTTGGAGGAGAAGATGGAACGTCTGGCCCATAATAGAACAGTCCTATCCTATTTTTTGGGGGGACAAGGTGACTAAAAAATGGCGAATTTTGTGGATTTTATTTTTTCTGTTACGTGTTCACCACATAGGAGATTTTTTTAAATATTTTAATACTTTGGACTTTTCGGACGTGGCGATATGTAAAATGTTTATTTATTGTTAATATATTTTATATGTAAAATTGGGAAAGGGGGTGATTAAGGGGCCTTTCAGATGGCCATAGTATTGCGCATCCGCTCCGCAATACCACGGATGCCGCCTGGCGTGTGTTCCACAATTTGCGGAACACACGCCCGGGCGCCTGTTCAAAATGCCTATTGTGGACAAGAATAGGACATGTTCTGTAATTTCTTGCGGACCTGCGGCAAGTTCTCACGCGCCCATTGAAGTGAATACGGCCGCATCTATTCCGCAAAATTGCGTAATAGATGCAGGCGCATTCACACGGTTGTGAATATATTGTTTAATAATTTAATATATTGTTGGGGTTTTTTTTTTTTTTTTACTATTATCCCCCTTAGGGGCGAGAACTCTTGTCCTATTCACCCTAATAGAGATCTATCAGGGTGAAATCAGGGTGAATAGGACTTTACCCTCTTCCTGCTGCCCTGTGCTTAGTGCACACAGCAGCAGGGAGCTTACCATGGCAGCCAGGACTTCAGTAGCATCCTGATTGCCATGGTAACCGATCAGAGCCCTGCGATTAGACTGCTAGGGCTCCGATCGGAATCTACCACTGCCACCAATAAGGGGCAGGGGGGTCACCTGTGGCCACTGTGCCACCAATGAGACTAATAACTGGGGGAGGGGGGCTGGGGGAAAGGGCACACTGCGCCACCAATGAATATAAAGCACATTATATCAAGTATAGGAGGAAGCGGGTGCCGGCAGCGGTATAACATACCCAGCCTCAATAGCAAGGCGTGCAATCCGCGGAAATGAACCCCTCAGGTGCCGCACCTGAGGTGTTAATTGCCGCGATGCCCTTTTATTGAGGCCAGGTATGTCATACCGCTGCCTCCTATACTTGAACTAATGTGCTTTACATTCATTGTTTTTTTTTTTGTTTTTTAACTTTTTATTTAATAACTATTAGCCCCCTAGGGGCTAGAACCGGGGATCTTTTAATCCCTTGTTCTATTCACCCTAATAGAGCTCTATTAGGGTGAATAGGACTTCACAAGCTTTGTGCACACAGCAGCAGGGCGCTCACCATGGCAGCCAGGACTTTAGCAGCGTCCTGTTGATCGGAGCCCCACGATTACACTGCTGGGGCTCCGATCGGTATCTACCACTGCCACCAATGAAGGAGGGCGGAGGGGACCTTGTGGCCACTGCCACCAATGTTTATTATACTGGGGAGTCGGGGGGGAGGGCGCACTGCGCCACCGATGAAGTTAACTATGTTTAATAAAAGTACAGGAGCGGATGCTGGCGCGGAATCACATAGCCGGCACCTGACCTGTATTATAGGGAGCTGCAGTCAGCGGTAGTTAACCCCTCAGGTGTCGCACCTGAGGGGTTAACTGCGGCGTATGGGAGCTCCCTATAATACAGGTCGGGTGTCTGCTATGTGATACCGCGCCGGCACCCGCTCCTGTACTTTTATTAAACATAGTTAACTTCATTGGTGGCGCAGTGCGCCCTCCCTTTCCCCTCCTCTGCCCCTCTAATTGGTGGTGCAGTGCGCCCTCCCCCTCTCCTCGTCTGCCCCTCTCATTGGTGGCGCAGTGCGCCCTCCCCCTCCCCTCTGATTGGTGGCAGCAGCAGCACGGGGGGGAGGGACAGACTGCTTCCTTCTCCCCTGTGCTTCTGAGGGACATGGAGCGTGCTGACAGCAGTGCGCTCCATGTTCTCTGATACTAGGCTGTTCATTAGCGCAGCCTAGTATCGCTGAATGCCGGATCTAGGCGCAAATGGCGACAAGACTAAAAGGTCTTGTTGCCATTTGCAAATAATGAGTCGCATTGGCGACAATTTTGGTCGCCATCTGGAGCCCTGGTTAACATAATTGGTTAGCGAATATTTCAACAATGGCTTCTGATTGGTACACAAATTATACTTCTAAATGATCCAAACTGAATCCATCTATTGGTTGGTTAGTATTCTGCGATCCTAATAATGGGTTAATTGCTGATTATGTTTTTTCAGCAAAAAAATGCATATTTGTTCCTTTGCACATACACAGCTTATCTTATCTTAACAGCAGTTGTTTTCTTCATGAGTTTTTGCAACAAGCCAGCACCATCTTGTTATGGCGCACTCAGGAATTAAATACAAAAGTCTCTTTATAAAATGGTTGGCACAGGAAAGCTGGGTACTTCTTTATCATTCCCTCCTCTTGTTTCAATTTCTGAGGGCGCATTTCTTCACGTGGTGGATGTTTCCTCTGGAGGTTCCATGTGTACCTTGTGTGTATTTATTGACTTCTTAACTACTAATCTGCCTAAGCAAAACAAATGACTCCTTAGACAGTCCGTATATCACAGAGTATAAGCTGCATAGACCATGCAATGCAAGCATCGATTCCGGTCGGTCTAGTAGTAGCTATTTTCCTAAGCACTCCCGCATTTATTAAAGCCACACACAGGGTACACAAGCACACCCTATCTAAGTGGATGATAACAGCAGCCAGAGATACGCCGCAGCACAGGAGCTTCCAGACTGTCATCTCCAGGGCTGTTGTGTCATCTATCTTTCAAGGGAGGGGGTTTCCCCTACTGCAACGAGAAATACAAAACATTAGTAATTCCCAGACAATTAGCAATGCCAAAATCAATCCTATCAGCACCACTATGGGCTTCAGCAAGTCAGAGATCATATTGTTGAACCAAACACCTATGGATCCCATCCAGGAGAAGGGGTTCCATCTTTCCTTGGATATGTTCCTTGCTTTTTGTTGTAATTCCTTCACCTTTTTCATGTGGGCCTCTATGGGGTCATGTGAATCTTCAACCCAGGTGCAACATTCTTCCGCTATGACTGCACAAGTCCCACCCTCCATGGCTAGGAGCTAGTCTAAGGCCATCCTATTTTGGAGAGTCACTTTCCTGACTTGTGCCAGTTCCTCATTAAGGTCATGGATTGAGCGTGTGGTTTCATTAATAATTCCATCCATGATACTGGCATATTTATTCAATTTATTTGCTAACTCAATTCCCCAACCTGTCCAGGAAGGGAACTACATTCAGGCTTTATCTGCTGATGTGAATAGCTCTCGTTTTTCTAGTCATCTCAAGAAGGGTTTCAGGCGCAGGGGTGGACATAACGCCTGTGCATCCTGTTCAGCTGCACAGGGGCCCAGGGTGGGAGGGGGCCTGTTCTCGAATAGTAGCGAGTGCTTCCATTGCAGCACCCGGGACCGCAGGGGCAAGGGCGTGAGTGTTGGTGATGTCACAGTGTCTATGGTGTCGGTTGCTACTACTCACGGTTAGGCAGACCTTGACTTCCCTCCCTGGGCCGGCGTACAGTTGGGTGGAAGAGAGACACCAATCTCTTCGGGGCACTCTTTGGTCTTCAGGGCTCTGCCGGATGGTGAGGCAAGGTGCCCTTGGTGGTTTGGTATTAAGGTGTCGGTCGGCAGGGTCCTGGTAAAATGTCGTGACGCCAGCGTCCTTATGACGCAATGTAGAATTGAGGCAAATAAAGAGGAGGCAAATCGTATCAAAAATAAGAAAACTTTACTTTTGCCTTGTGAGAGTTTCCTTCCTCAATTATAGTTTAAAAATCAGTCCTCTTTACAATAGATGTTAATAATAATGATGCAGGATTCCTTATTAAGGCTGGTTTAGTTTCAGTAAGCAATTACTCAATACTCCTGTGATAACTTTTCCTTTGCCACCTGTCCCAGTTCTGGCTCTGGATAAAACTTTAGTCTTGTAGAACAGCAATCCCACAGGGCGGCATCCCTGTATGGCAGGCATTAATACCTCTGGTCTTGGGTGCTTGATATATATATATAGGTATATTAGCCCACACTTCCCGGAGAGTTCAAAGTGGGTGCAAATACGACTTGGTACCTATAGTCATATGGTCCATGTTTAGGTGCCTGAGGCTACCCCTAATCACTAGTGCCAGCAAAGCCAATAAACCGTAGAAAGGCATTTACCTTTGCTAGTCTCCTCTTTATCCAGCTCATAGCACAGCTTTTGGTGGCTTAGTGTGGTAAGTGGCAAAAGTAGGTCTGACTTGGCCAGGGTCAGGCAAATCTGGCAGCCTCAGGATGGAAGGTCCTGTACTATTCCTCCTGCGCTTAGCTTGTCTGTTCTCCTCCTTTACTGCCTCATGACTGACTCTCATTTCCTGTTCTAACCAGTTGCCTAGGTAGTTATATATGAGGCAACAGCACCACCTAGTGGTGAAACACTACAATTTTTAATACTCAGCCTATATTAGGTTCCTGCAGAGCATGGTGATAAATAGCATAGGGATACAGTTGACATGGCCAGCATACATAAACAGTTTGCTGTGTCCCTTTCACACAATATGTGGGGCACTGCACCATTACGGCAGCACTCACTAGTCTGCAGGAGACAGGGGAGTGAAGCGCTATGAGGGCAGTGCTCACCCCTCCTACCTGGTCTCCTCCAGGCCGCGTACCTTTAATGAGGCAAGGTGAGGCCAGTTAGGGGAATGTGGGGGGCAGCAATGTGGAGACTACTGATCAAGCGCAAGTCCCTCCTGACACCTGCCTGCACTGCCCATGGCACATACAGCCTAAGAGCCTGTAAACACTTATTTATTCCTGTGACTGTCTACAACCACAGTTACACAGGGAGTGCAATACTGATGTGCGGTCCGTGTCTGTCACTCTAAGAAGACTAGCTCAGGACATGCCGTGCGCTGCTCTGTGGAGCAGGGTGGCAAGTCCTTGCAGCATGATATCTATGATCGCTCCGCCACCTGACAGTCCAGTCCCCTCACTCCAGTGCTTTTGTAATATATATGCAGGCCAGCGCTGTAATTGGTGGCAGCAGAACACCAGTCTGTGCTGATGCTCTGTGAAGTCCAGTCCTGCGAGTGAAGCCTGTAGCTCCGCCCCCGCCTCCTCCACATGCTGTGCAGCACCTCGGAGTTACTTATTCTGTATATACTAGTACTGCACCACATGTACTGTATACATGTCCTGTATATACTTATATTGCACAGCTACTCATGTCTTGTATACTAGGTGTCCAAACTGTGGTTCGCACTCTTGTTGTAGGTGCACGTAGAGGACTTAGGGACCTTTTTAAAGGCTTCACTCTGTTTGTAATGAATCTATATAATATATGTGTTTCACTTTTTGAACTGAATTACCGTATTTTTCGCTTTATAAGACGCACCCCCCCCCAAAGTAGGGGGGAAATTGCAGTGCGTCTTATAAAGCGAATACAAGTGAGCGCTTCCATTATGGAAGCGCTCACTAGTATGTATTAGGTGCCGGGACCCCCATCAGACCTCAGATTAGCCCACCCAGCCCCATAAGGTTAAAATAAAAAACTCTCTCACCTCTCCTGTGTCCGCGGCTCCGCTCCGGGTCCAGCGCTCCTCTGTGTTCTCCGGGCCGGCTCTGCACTGTCCTGACCGCGTTACAGCGTCAGGATGTAGTGTGTGCACTATGACCTGACACTGCACGCAGTCAGGTGACAGTGCCGGCCGAAGACAGAGGAGCGCCGGACCAGGAGCGGAGCCGCGGTGCAGGAGAGGTGAGAGAGTTTTTAATTTTATCCTTATGGGGCTGGGTGGCTGATCTGAGGTCTGATGGGAGCACAGTCGGCTAATATGGGGGCTGATGAGCTGATCTGCGGTCTGATGGGGGTAGAGTGGGCTGATATGGGTTCTGAACTGAGGTCTGATGGGGCAGAGTGAGCTGATATTGGGGGCACAGTGGGCTGATATGGGGTCTGATGGGCTGATCTGAGGTCTAATGGGGGCACAGTCGGCTAATACGGGGGGCTGATGGGCTCGATCTGCGGTCTGATGGGGGTAGAGTGGGCTGATATGGGGGCTGATCTGAGGTCAATGGGGCAAGAGAGGGCTGATATTGGAGGCACAATGGGCTGAAATGGGGGCTGATGGGCTGATCTGCGGTCTGATGGGGGTAGACTGGGCTGATATGGGAGCTGATTTGAGGTCTGATGGGGCAGAGTGGGCTGATATTGGGGGCACAGTGGGCTGATATGGGGGCATAGTGGGCTGATCTGAGGTCTGATGGGGGCACAGTGGGCTGATATGGGGGCACAGTGGGGTGATATGGGGGCTAATCTGTGGTCTGATGGGGGCACAGTGGGCTGATATGTGGGCTGATCTGAGGTCTGAAGGGGCACAGTGGGCTGATATGGGGGCACAGTGGGGTGATATGTGGGCTGATCTGAGGTCTGATGGGGGCACAGTGGGCTGATATGGGGGCTGATGGGCTGATATGTGGTCTGATGGGGCTCTGACATGGAGGGCTGATATGGCGGTCTGATGTGATGTCCTGAAATTTATGGGGGGTCTGATATGAGATGTGATGAAAAATATTTTTTTCTTATTTTCCTACTCTAAAATCTGGGGTGCGTCTTATCATCAGGTGCGTCTTATAAAGCGAAACATACGGTACTGAAAGAAAAAAACTTTTTGATGATATTCTAATTTATTGAGATGCACTTATATACTGTATTTCATATCACTGTATAATGCCGTTGAGGGGTCCGGAACAGTAGCAGCGGCTTCCCCTGTTTCCACTATAGCTACCACTATGCTGCTGCTCTTTCAATCTAAGGATTGGTAGGAGTCATATACCAGATATAGGAGATATATATCATCTCTTATGACCATGAGGAGACTACTTTAACTACTAAGAATAGTCTTCTGGAGTGTACAGTAGTGGGCAGGCCTGGCGGTGGCACTGCTGGCTGTGGGGTCACATCACGTTTTTCCCACCCATTTAACGTATACAAAAAACATATACCTTAAATGGATGCCTCAGACTGATGCCATACAGTGGCATCTGTGCACCATAGAGTTCTATTGTAAAAAAAACACAAAAAAACATATTTTTCGCTTTATAAGACGCACCCTTTGATAAGACACACCCCAGATTTTAGAGTAGGAAAATAAGAAAATTTTTTTTTCATCACACCTCATATCAGACCCCCCCATATCAGCCCACTGTGCCCCTATCAGACCTCAGATCAGCCCATTAGCCCCCATATCAGCCCACTGTGCCCTCATATCAGCGCACTATGCCCCCCATCAGACCTCAGATCAGCCCATCAGCCCCCATATCAGCCCACTGTGCCTCATATCAGCCCACTCTACCCCTATCAGACCTCAGATCAGCCCACTGTGCCACCATATTAGCCCACTGTGCTCCCATGAGACCTCAGATCAACCCATCAGCCCCCATATCAGCCAATCAGCCCCCATATCAGCCCACTGTGCCGCCATCAGACCTCAGATCAGCCCATCAGCCCCCATATCAGCCCCCATATCAGCCCACTGTGCCCCCATCAGACCTCAGATCAGCCCACTGTGCCGCCATATTAGCCCACTGTGCCCCCATCAGATCTCAGATCAGCCGACTGTGCCCCCATCAGACCTCAGATAAGCCCCATAAGGATAAAATAAAAAAACTCTCTCACCTCTCTTGCCGGTGCTGCACTGTCACCTGACTGCGTGCAGCGTCAGGTCATAGTGGGCGCACTACGTCCTGACGCTGTACGCAGTCAGGACACTGGAGCGCCCGCCAGAGAAGACCGGAGAGGAGCTGCAGCGCAGGAGGGTGAGTATGTTTCCCCGCTCCCAGCACCTAATACATACTACTAGTATTCGCTTTATAAGACGCAAGGCAATTTTCCCCCTACTTTTGGGGGAAAAAAGTGCGTCTTTAAAGCGAAAAATACGGTACATACTTTTTTTTTTTTTACCAGACTCTGCAGGATACAAGAACGTGGTGTGATACGTTTTTCTATCCTTTTTTTCTAATGTATACATCAAATGGAGGCATAAAACGTGAGGTGAACCCTCTCTAACAATTACGTTTGCAATCTGTATATAATTTTTTTGAGTGTTGTGTCAATAGCCTACACCTGTAGCAAACAATGGGAACTTGTCAAATATTTAACATACGCAGTATTAAAGGGTTGTATGTTTCTACATAGTACAGTAATATTTTTTTATTTTTATCCTGCAGCAAGACTTGTCTAATATAGCGTGTTGGGCCCATATTTTTTTAAAAAAAGTACATGTGCCTAATGTATCATTATGGCTAAATAAACCCAAGGAGCACGGGCCTACAGCATGCATTCACGTGTGAACATTTACAAGCCAGAAGAGGAGGAAATAAAAGTACTGCACAATAGTCATTCTTTTCTATCTGTTCAAGGTTGTATTCACTAGCAACATGGATCCACATATTGAATACAGCTTCACACAGTGGCGCAAATTACCATGATATCATATGGTAGAAAATTACAGAAACAGATAAAAACATCCTGCACAACATGATAAATTAATATGCGGATGTACATGGCTACATTTATAAAAGAAAAATCACAGAAAATAACGCACTTGCTAGATGCCAATATTATATATATGGACTAAGCCTTCACTCTCATATGATAAAATCTGAGACTCTTAGCCAATAAATTTTGATCAAAACACATCTGTGCCCGCCTACCAGCGCCAAGGTGGTCTCAGTCAGGCAGAAACTACACTAAACTTACCTATGCCGTTGCGCATCTATGTCCAGGAGCGCAGACCCTGCACATATTGTGTGCTGCTCCCAGTCACCTCTATGTGCATCAAGCAACAGATGAGAGGAGGAGCATGCACACCTATATATACCACCTAATAAAGGCCGCCTGTGGGATAGGCAGGGCAAAAGTGCACTAAAATGCTGCTCCCCTGATAATAGAAGCACATTCACACCTGAAGGTGCCACTCCTTCAAGAATATACTACAAACTAGTCAAAACATCCTGCACGATATGATATATGAATATGCGGATGTACATGGCTACATTTATAAAAGAAAAATCACAGAAAATAATGCACTAAGGCCCCAGTCACACGACCGTATGTATTCCTTGTCCGTATAAAAACGGAACGGAAGACATACGGAAAGTCTTCCGTAGTGTTCCGTAATTTTGCGGACCCATTGACTTTAATGGGACTACAGACGTGTTTTGCCGCCAAGTATAGGACATGTTTCCTTTTTTTGCAGGAGAACTTCCGTAATATACGGATGCGGAATGCACACGGTGTGCATTCCGCATTTTTTTTTTCTCCTATGGAAAAATTAATGGGTCCGTATGGTTCCGCATCTTATCCGCAAAAATGCGGATTGCGGATAAGATACGGAAATGAACATACGGTCGTGTGAATGGGGCCTAACACAGTACAGTTTAGAGTAGGTCCTGCCTTACTGAGACCACCTTGGCAGGGGTAGGTGAGCACAGATGAGTATTGATCTAAATATATTGGCTGAGAGTCTCAGATTTTATCATATCAGAGTGAGGGCTTAGTCCATATATAATGTTTGCATCTACAGTGTTAGTGCATTATTTTCTGTGATTTTTCAAGAAAATAATATAGAACTGGAGATGTGTCGATTCCGCTCCTTGTTAACATATTTCCGCAATGGATTGCTATGTTAGTGTATATGTTGTAAAGCAGCGGGTTTGGACCCACTGTAAAACAGATTTGACTTGGGGCTACTCTTGCAGGCCTATCAAGGTAGTTCCCTGTTATTCACACTTTCACCCCATTACGGGGATCTGGACATTAGGGTCCAACAGGCTGCAGCCTCTAGGTGTAGTCTCTGTTCAGAGGCTGTTGGTCCAGACAAGTTAAAAGACACTGGTGCGTAGCACAAGCTGACGTGTGGCCAGAAAGCAAGCCAAGGTCAAGACAGAGAATTTGTGCAATATGGCAAACAGGCAACATGTGAGGGAAGGCAGCACTGGATCAATATGGTAAACAGACCCTATTTGTGCCCCCACAAAGTAGAATGCCTCCTTAGTGCACCTGCAAAGTGAAATGCCTCCTTAGTGTCCCCAAACAGTAAGTGCCCCCACACAGTAATTATTCCCCCTTAGTGTCCCCACATAGTAGTTTGCTCACATAGTAGTTATCCATTTTTGCCCCCACACAGTAGTTATGCCCCATGAATGACCCCCGGCCTGTACGCTCTGTAGTCTTCTGCTCAGCTCAGCGGGTGTGATAATGTCATGGCATTTTGCTTACTGCTGGAGAAAGCACTAGCTGGGGAATGGTGGAACAGGAAGCTCCTGGCTTCACTATTGCATTCTACTGTATTTGTGTCCTTAGAACGCAGATACGGTTGAAATAGGGACATGCTTCATCCCTCCGAAATCTAGGATTGCATATGAAACTGACAGAAAAAAAGTTATGACATTGTCCATTGGACTCTTCTTGTATGGTGGTGTCTTCATACCCATGGCATTACACAGAGGCTCAGATGTACTAGGCTTTGCCGTGTTCATGACTCCTAATATCACTAGAGTCTTACTGATAATGATCCATCAACCCCACGTGTCAGGAAGAATGAAAGTATTTTGTTTTGGGAAAGGTTTTCCTTCGGCTCTCAGACAGGATGTAGTCCTGTTCTGGCGAGAATATATGTATGGGCCCACTAACTTCATATACAGGTATGCATGTTACACAGGTATGTACACAATAAATACATACTAAGATTCAGTGTAAAGCCCTGTAACTGAAGACCCTGGCCAAGACAGAGGGCTTGTTGAGACAAACTGGAGAAAAAACAGGAGATCGGCGCTGCTGATGAGGTGTATGATGATGTATTAAGATAACAATACAAATGTGACATGACCTGATGATTTTGTGATGCCCACATCAAAATGCGTCACCATTTTGTTGTTTACTCAATAAATCATCATTTACTTTATCGGCAGCGCTGATCTTGTTTTTTCTCCAGTTTACCTCTACAGTTGCGGACATCGCTGATGCCCAGGTGTGGATCTGGCTGCAGTTGTTATACTATTTCTAGATATAGACAACAAGTGAATCAGATGTATTAAAGTGCGCATAATCTCCTATAGCTGTCGGCCTGACTCCTCCATACACATTCATGTTCAGTTTGGCTGAGCGTGCATGTGTTTGCAATGGGAAGACAGAAGAAAGCCGCTGTCAGACACCACTGGAAGCAACTTAGCTTCCAGGAGAACAAAAGGAATGAAAAAAAAATTCAGAGTGAGGGCTCATGCACACTGCCATTGCCTGGCTGTTCCGTGCATTGGGACCGTTATTTGCTGTTTTCAATGCACCGGCGACATCCGTATGGATTCAGTAGACAGATCCAGACCCATTCAACTTGAATGGGGCCGAGATCTGTCTGCACCATAAGAAAAAAATTTTATATTCTGTCGCGGTGTGGAGGCACAGAGAGAAACCTCCACAGAAGCACTCCATAGTAGCACTCCATAGTGCCTCCGTGGGGTTCCGTGCCTTTACTCTGCACCAGACCTTGTGGATTGAGAACCCATTCAAGTGAATGGGTCCACATGGGTGATGCGGGGTGCGCACGGCCGGTACCTGCATATTGCGGACCCACTGTTTGCGGGCCACAATACAGGCACGGCCGAGTGCATGAGCCCTAACATGTATGGGAAGATCCCGTGTCTCCCCCTACATAATGTTTGAAGGAAGTCAGGGGCTCATGAAAACGGCGGGTTTGGCCTACAATACACTAATGTGTATGGGGGCCTTTAGTGGTCATCTCTGAAAGAGGGAAAACATATATATATATATATATTTCAGCTTTCAAAGTATTGTTTTATTCTCATCAGGTTTGTACACATTTACATCCAGTTTACAGTATTTATAACACCTGTACATCCAAGATGAAAAACGTTTCCCGCATCTGTATGTGAAACTTTATGGAGGCTCTCAGAACTGGAGATATATGAAATACAGCAGCGATCACAGGAGCAGTCATTCACTAGAACATTACCATTAAGCTGGATTTAGACAGCCCAATATTTGGGCCGATTATTGGGAACGAACGTTCCTATGAACGCTCGTTCCCAATAATCTGCCCGTTTAAAGGTGCCGCAGATCACACATTGTTCCTGAGCATCAGATCGCGCCGTCTAAACAGCACTCTGTGGCCCAGGAGCAATGATTTTGTATGGGGACGAGCGATAGCAGCAGAGATCCCTCATCCTCATACTGTGGAGGCGATCTTTGCATGTAAATGCAGCGCTTCACCTCCACTTAATGGGCAGCGGACTGTTGGGGAGAAACGCTTCCATCCCGCCAATCTGCTGCTCATCAAATTCCCCTTTAGTCTCTCCACAGACTGAAATGGCTGATAACAGATGACATTCAGTTGCACGGCAAATGTCGATAAGCCTTTAGGTGCCACGAGGGAGACAATGTAGCTGCCTGTGGACAATAGAAAGCTGTAAAAAGCTGACAACGTGCACTGATATGTACATGTATAGAAAGCTGCCGCTCTATTTTTGTAACCTTTTGTGTGCCAGACGTCAAAAACAGGCTTTGTTGGCTCCATTCCAGCAATTGTTCACTATAGCTTTAAGGAAACTGGGCTGGCTAAGGTCACCACACTGACTGTCATTTTAGCATGTCTACAAAAGGAGGTTGTCACTATGTATTTCTGGTTGTGGCCACAGGCAATGATGAGTAAAAGGGTTAATGGATGGTAAAGGAAAGTGGTAGGACAGGTAGACACTCCCATCAGAAGTTTATTACTGCTCTGCAAATGCTTCCAGAGTCCAGAAGAACATATGGACTGTTAACGTCTGGAAGACCCTTCATCAGGCTTGCTGAGTCTACCTGAGATCATTCTCTCTGCAGCTACAGGTGACCTTGGAATTTGACGAATGACCCCCTGCTTTGTTCTGTCCACATGCGCTAGTCTCCATGTTTACCCTGTAATTTGTTTTTTTTTTTCTAAAAGAATACGTCCTGGTCTTTCCGTGTTTGCTTTTCCCGTGCCCTTACTTCAGAGAGCTGATATCACCACATTCAGTTACCTTAGCAGAATTTGGAATAAGCAGGGTTCTGTAGCTTTCTTTGCAACCGACAAGTAAATATCCGCCCCCATAGTACACATTCAGTCGCCATATGCTGCGTTCATCTTAATCTAGGAAGAATCTTTTTCTCTCTCTCTCTCCACTAACCAGTCCAGTTTACAACTCTTGTTTTCTTTCACAGGAAAAACTATGACGTCTGGAATGGACACTAAGCGCTATTACTAGAGACAATGGGGACCACTGTAGTCTGCTTGCGTTACTTGGAAACACAGTGACTGCACTGGGGAAAGTGGATGGAAATTATCCTTCATTACTTCTGGACAGCAAATAAATTGAGACGATGAAGCTGCCAAATTTCCACATGTTTAGCTCTTGCTAACCCCATTCTCCATAGAGAAGTTCCTGCTTATGGTCCTCCATGGTTGACGTTTACCAGCTTGATTTGAAGTAGTAGTAGTTTCTGTACTGTTTACAATGAAGAACAGCTCGGGCACCATGTTGGACCTCAGCTACTTGACGGATGAGGAGTATGAGAAGCTCATGAAAGTTCTGCAGAGAGATGCTGAGCTACAGAAGAAAGACAGCGACCGCATCAGGTAGGACCCTATGAACCTGTCTACAAGAAGTGATCATGAAACCTCAGACAGAACGTTCCTCAGAGATCCTATCCTGTACTGTCTGATTAAAATGAACAGATTTAACTTTCATTGGTTGACATGTGAGGAAGAGTTAACATATGGTATTGTGGGTTTCTTTAGTGCGTCTGACACTGCCTTGCTTTCACTTGTATGTAAGATAGTCATTGCAGGATATTCTTCTCGGTGTCTGGAAAAGTAAAATGCCAGCTTTTAGGGTGGTTCCAGAAGTAGTGTTTTTTTTAATCCTGCTTTTTTTTTGGTCAGTTTTTTTTTCCTAAGAAAAAAATGCCAGATGTTGCATGTTACAA
Source organism: Rhinella marina (assembly GCA_900303285.1). Classification (NCBI taxonomy): domain Eukaryota; kingdom Metazoa; phylum Chordata; class Amphibia; order Anura; family Bufonidae; genus Rhinella; species Rhinella marina. The sequence goes on along the minus strand of ONZH01009754.1, from coordinate 169,614 downwards.
ACATTGCATTTTTGTAGTTGTATTTTAAGACCGTATCCTGGTCGTTTTTATTTGCCCAAGTTCTTTTTGGAGACTTTTATATTGATGACCCTATCCTTTGTATAGGTCATTAGTATGTGATTGGTGGGGTCCAACACCCAGGACCCCTGTCGATCAGCTGTTTGAGAAGGCACGAGTGCTCACAGTAACGCCACAGCCTTCTCTCAGCTTAACAAGCACAGTGCAGTCCATTTGATAACGACTGTGCTTGCTATCGCGTTCAGCCCAATTCACTACAATGGGACTTATCTGCGACTAGCCCATGTGACCAATGAACGTGACTTCACATGGCTTAAAGAAGAACTCCCGCAAAAATGTTTATTCCATGTCCTGCTAGAAATGTACATGTAATCTGTAGTGAATGTCATTTTCTTACCAGTGTCTGTGTTTTTGACTTATATAATCCTGAAATTTCTTATATATGTCATGTGACTAGGAATTAGACCCACCAACTCACACAGAGACTTATGTGTGGACAGGAAGTCTAATTCTCTATGAAGGCCTATGGGAGCCTCACTTTCAGTCTCATAGGAATGAATAGAGCAGTGACTGGCTTCCTGTCCTGGGTCAGTTGGAGGTCAGGGTGTTGGTCACATGACCCAGCTACAATAAGAAGAGAGGTTTTACTCACAATTACATTCTCTGATAAGAAGATGACATTCACTACAGATTATATCATGCACCTTTCTATCAGGTCAGAGAATAAAAATGTTTGAGGGAGTTCTTCTTTAAGCTAAGTTATGAAAAGGCTAGAAGGCTGTAGTGGTACTGAGAGGGCCGGTACCTTCTCAAAGAGCTTATCGGTGGGGGTCCCAGATGTTGAACCTTCACCAATCAGATAAAAGTCTCGGAAAACCCCTTTAAATTGCAGCATGCTTTGGGTGTTGCTTTTTTAAAGAGGACCTTTCACCACTCCTGACATGCCTGTTTTAATAGCTCCATGCATTCCCCACGTACTAACAATTCTGGAACATCTATTCTTATGGCTCTATGTTGTGCCATTCCTTTATTATTTGCACTAGAAGTTATGAATGAATAGCTATTTGCCTTCAGTAAAGGAACAGAGGGAAGGTGGCCAGTTGGGGGTGTGTACCTGCACAGACTGACTCTAGCCAATCAGTGCTGTCATGTTCAGACTGTGCAGGTACACACCCCAAACTTGTTACCTCCCCTCTGTTCCTTCACTGAAGACAAATAGCAATTCATTCATAACTTCTATTGCAAATAATAAAGGAATGGCACAACATACAGACAAGAATAGATGTTCCAGACTTGTTATTACATGGGGAATGCATGAAGCTATTAAACAGGCATGTCAGGAGAGGTCAAAGGTCCTCTTTAAGGCAATTTCTGATAGGCCTTTGTAAAAAAAAAGTAAAAAAAAATGCAAGTAAAACATTGTGATTAAAAAACACCACTGAAAAAAGGTTGTAAAAATGCATGGATTTCATGGTATTTATAAGCAGAAAAAGCACCCCCAAGTGTGAAAACACCCTTTAAACTCTTTTTGCAAAATGTGCATGGTTTCAAATAAACTTTTTGTGCACTAGCCATACGATTAGGGTAGGTCCACACGTGATGATGCACTGCAGATTTTTCATTGTAGAACTGTGAATGAGATTCTACAGAATGTGCATTTAAACTGACCTGTGGTGTGGACTTTAAATCTGCAGCGTCTCCATTCATGTTTTGGATTTTGTCATTGGACTTTCTGTTGTAAATTATGTCCTGTGAGGATGTAACCTAAGTGTGGATTTACGTTGGGCCTGTGCCATCAGTCACATGAACGCTGCAGCCAAACAATTCTACACCCAATCACGTTACACAAACATATAGGGAATTTTATAAATATTTTTTATCAAAACTACTTTGGAGCAACTCAACGTCAAAAAATCTAAATATAGGGTACATCCACATGTGGCATAAAGGCTGTGGATTAGGGTCCATTCACATGTCCTGGAAATGTGTCCACATCCGTTCCGCAATTTTGCGGACCCATTAATTTCCAATGGGGCCGCAAAAGATGTGGACGGCACACAGAACTTCCGGTCCGCGGCCCCGCAAAAAATAGAACATGTCCTATTCTTGTCCGCAGCCACGGACAAGAACAGGCATTTCTATTATAAGAGCCGGCCATGTGCGGTCCGCAAAATGCGGAACGCACTAGGCCGGTGTCCGTGTTTTGTGGATCCGCAATTTGCGGACCGCAGAACACTTACGGACGTCTGAATGAAGCCTTATCAGAAGAGGAATAACATGAGTAAAGTCTGTAACATTTGCACAGTACACTGTAGACCACCATCTATTCCTCACCATGCTCCAATCTATCAGCCTTAAAGGGGTTCTGCGGGAATTAAGAAAATGAAAATACTTAAATATTACTTTACTATAAATATATTCTCACATACATTTCATTAGTTATAATGGCTTGTTTTGTCTAGGGAGCAATCATCAGGGAAAACAAAATGGCCGCTGTCACATTAGTTCACACAAAACCTGTCCTGATCACACATGAGAACAAGTTACTTTACAACACTGAGGTAAAGAGCTGCCTCATCATCCTCTCTTCTCTACTTGTCAGGAATCATGATCCTGAATACAGGTGAATCTCTGTGGGAATGGAGAAGATCAGGAGACATGAAAGGAGGTGAGGATGTGGTTAATGAGCAGCAGCTCTTGTTTACAGTCTCCATTACCACAGCCCCACATTACCACAGTCTGTCCTGTCCGTCCTCTGTGTACTTCATGTCTCTTCATGAACTAAATTCCCCAGAGATTCAGCTGAAGATCTTATCACCTGTATTTAGGATCATAATCCCTGACAAGTAGTAGAGGAGGATGAGGCAGCTCTTTACCTCAGTGTTGTAAAGTAACTTGTCCTCATGTGTGATTAGGACAGGTTTTGTGTGAACTAATGGGACAGTGGCCATTTTGTTTCCCCTGATGATTGCTCTCTAGACAAAACGAGCCATTATAAATAATGAAAGGTATTTGAGAATATATTTATAATACAGTAATATTTAAAGGGGTTGTCCAAGTTATGGAAAAAAAAAATATAGCACTGTAAATCTGATGGGCAGCAATATATAACTAAGTTCAGCAAGTTTTAGGCAAAAAAAATCTATATTTCCTCATTTCCCTGGTTCTCTTCTGGCCTTTGTTTACATGCAGTAATAACAATCTCTGCCCCTCCCCCCTCCTCTGCAAAGGCAGTGACTATAAGTGCTGTGCGTACATGTCTGCCTGCTGGGATACTCAGCAGCATGTTGTTTGTGTAGGACTACAAGTCCCAGCTGTACAATGACACTGCTGATACACACAGGAAATTCTACCTACCTGTTCTTGTACAATACAATTCCTCTATAGCTCCTTGCCCAGCATTTGTCTCCTCTCACTGCTGCAGCTACTATTTGTTATAAAGCCTTGAGCCCTCAGTGTGTTCTGGCTGAAGGGGTTAATGTTTTATCTGAAGGAATCCAGGGAGAGAGCAGATAGCAGGAGCCTGGCAAAGAAAGGGGGCGTGGCCAGTGACGTCTCATGTACAGACTGTTATCTGAACTCTGAGGCTTGTATGCGAAACATCACAGACCAGGGAGATAAGGTGACATCACAGGTCATGTGACCCTCAGTCAACTCTGAGAAACCAGCAGCTTTAGAAACACAAAGTATATGGGAAAGTTGTTATACCTGACAAGTTAGAAACATATAAAGAACAAAAAAATAACTCGGACAACCCCTTTAAGTATTTTCATTTTCTTAATTCCTGGAGAACCCCTTTAAGGACTCTGCTGTGTGTTGGTTTTCTTCCTATGTCTCTGGCCGCTTTACTTCTTCTCTCTACTTCTTGCTGTTGGGGTTCCTCAGGGTTCAATTCTCCGCTGTCTCTAACATCATGTCCTCTCTTTATCTGAAACTGAATCTTTCAAAAACTGAAGTACTGGTATTATCTCCATCTACTTACCTACCCAAACCTGATATCTCCATCTTAGTGTGTGGCGCCACCATCATGCCTACACCCGTGTTTGACATTGATCTTTCCTTCACCCCCCATATTCAGTCTCTTGCCCGCTCATGCCGTCTGCACCACTAAAACATCTCTAGAATCTTTCCCTTTCAGACTGTGGAAACAACAAAAACTCTCACTGTTGCCCTGATCTATTCCTGTTTTGACTACTGTAACTCATTACTCATTGGCCTCCCCCTCACTAGATTTTCCCCTCTTCAGTCTATCCTGTACACAGCAGCCAGGCTCATCTGTCTAACCGCTTATCCGATGCCCCAGCTTTGTGCCAGTCATTGCACTGGTTGCCCAATACTGTACAGGATTAAATTTAAAGTCTTCATTCTCACCCACTAAGCTCTCCACAGTACTGCCCCCCTACATCTGCTCCCTCATTTCTGTCTACCATCTTACCCAGGCTTTCCGTTCATCTAATGACTTACGGCTGACATCCACCATAACAGATTTCTCCTGAGCAGCACCAGTTCTCTGGAATGCCCCACCCCAAGCAATTAGGTTAATTCACAACATCCACAGTTTTAGGCGCTCCCTAAAAACCTATTTTAGGGTAGCCTATTGCATCCCCTGATCTAACCCTCCTACATTTAAAGCTCCCCCTCTTCAGAATCATTCTTCTGAACCTGATCCATCAGTATCCATCACACTCCATGAACTCAGAAGCACTGCAGCTATCAGCTGGTGACGGCTCATGCAGTCTTCTATTTACTCCCCTATTGTGTTAAGATGACCATTGTACAAAACAAGCCCTTGTCACCTACTGTGTCACCTATCTCCTCATAGATTGTAAGTAGAGTTGAGCGAACGTGCTCGTAACGAGCACTGTAGTGCTCGGATCCCCTGCGCTCGCATGGCCGCAGGCATCTGGATCCGTCCTCACTTGACTTTAAGTCAATGGGGGCGGATCCGTCCCCACTGACTTGCAGTCGAGTGAGGAGGACAGATCCGGATGGCTGCGCCCAAGCGAGCGCAGGGGATCTGAGCACTACAGTGCTCGTTACGAGCACGATCGCTCAACTCTAATTGTAAGCTCTTGTGAACAGGGCCCTCATTTCTCTTTTTTAATTGTTGACTTGTTTGCTGCTGTGTTACTTATGACTCTGTTTTCTTCAATAGACCCGCTTCATGAGACCATAACCTAAAAATATTTTCTCCCAAGGTGAGGGTACAGCCAGGTTTCTGCATGTATTTTTGGAAGCCAAAATCAGGAGTGGATCATAAAAGGAGAAAAAGGATAAAGAACAGATATGATGTCTTCTCTTTTCTGAATCCACTCCTGGTTTTGGCTTCCAAAACTGCATCCAGATAACTGACCGTGTGGCCGTACCCTATGGCACTGCACCTTCAAATACTTAACTCGTCACACTATCCTAGGGATTTATGCAGGTTTCTATTTCCTGTATAACTCTTGCTTGGGACCTGAACAGGCGGCTGTGGTGAAGGCGTCACCCTCATGGATTTCCAGAATGTTAAAGGGGTTGTCCAGGTTCAGAGCTGAACCCGGACATACCTTTAAATTCACCCAGGCAGCCCGACTGAACTAATTAGCGCAGGGCAAAGGCATTTAGCCCAGTTCTGGTGACGTACCGGGCTCTGCCAGGCGGAGGCTTCCGCCCGGCAGTGAGCCCCGTGACGTCACCGGCGCTGATGGGCGGGCTTTAGCGCTGCCCTAGCCAGTAAAACGGCTAGGGCAGCTCTAAAGCCGGCCCATTACAGCCGGTGACGTCACCGAACTCACTGCCGGGCGGAAGCCTCTGCCCAGCAGTGTGTTATGCAAATAAAAGAGCCCTTGCCCTGCGCGCTCCAGCGCAGGGCAAGGGAGGGCATCAGAGCATGAGATGCTCTGATGCCCTGTTCAGGCGGGATGCCTGGGTGAATATAAGGGTATGTCCTTTAACTTTGGCTAAGGTTACATTCACACAGCAGTGAAAAACGGCCATCACACTGCCATTTTAAGAACAATAGTAGTCTATGGGGTTACTCATACGACCATTTTTTTTTTTACGGCCCAATAATAACAACTGTCAAAAAATGGACCATGGACCAATAGCCCCAATACAATTTAAGGGGAATGTTTTATTGAATGAGTGTTTCTCATAAAAGGCATCAGTGAAAAAAACGGCTGTTAAAAATGGACCATTTTTTCACTGTCTTGTGAATATAGCCTTAGGCCGCTTTCACACAGTCAGTGTTTGCTCAGTGATTTCTATCAGTGACTGTGAGTCAAAACCAGGAGTGAAGCCTGCACAGAGATAAGGTATAATAGGAAGATTTCCCTCATCTGTGTATTTGACCTGCACCTGATTTTGGCTCACAATCACTGGTGGAAATCACTGATTAAACACTGACCAAACACGGCCATACTTATAATAATATACCCACGTGCATAGAGTTCGAAGGAGTTACGGGCCGGCACTCTAAGTATGACCGCTGTCCAGTATGTAATGATCTGGGAGCACCCTGTACTTATGTACGCAGTCTGTGGCAACAAATTCCCCTCCTGAATTCAACTGTTAAATACTGTGGCGGGGCATAGGAGCTGATGGTTCCCAGCCCTGCCATTCACCCACATAGGCTGCATGCACCGGGACCCAACATGATGACATCATTGCGACTGGCCACCTTCCTCCCAGCATTCCAGGCGGTAGGAATGCTGGGAGGAATTTGTCATGGTGGTCTGGGCCGAAAGGAGAAGATAAGGAAAGAGAACGTCTGTATCAGAGGAGATGTCACTGGATGTAGTAGTGCTGTATTCTCCTGTATATTTGATAAAGCTGGCAGGCAGGCCTACGGCAGCACCAGCTATAAATATAGCTCTGTGACCAAAACACTGTGTGAAAGCAGCCTGATGCCTCATTCACACAGTCAGTGTTTTGCTCAGGCTTTTCCATTACTTATTGTGAGCCAAAACCAGGAGCCTCCACAGACATAAGGTATAATGGAAAGATCTGCTCCTGTTCTGTATTTAGAGCCGCACCGGGTTTTGGCTCAAAATCACTGATGGAAATCACTGACGTGTGAATGAGGTTTAACTTTGGGGTGGACATCTTTCCTATGGGAATAAAACTGCTTTTTCACATTTTATGAGGTCATTTTAAGAACCCAGAAATGTATGAATTCCCATCAGGAAGGTTCAGAGTCTAATAAGCCGTAGGACAACGCAGGCAAAAATAAATATACATAGATGTATGTGTCCAAACTATATTTTTTCCATTTCTTTTTACGGACTTCATTTTCTCAGGATACAAAATCAGTACATCACTAATCTTCTACTATCCAGAATAAAAAAAATTTGAAAGTATGAGGTTTTCTACTATGAAACATGGCGAACAGGTGGCATTGTACAGTATCTGTTTTTCTTGAGATATGTCGAGTTAAAGAAAAACTCCCTCAAAAATTTTTATTCCATGTCCTGCTAGAAATGTACATGATGTAATCTGTAGTGAATGTCATTTTCTTACCAGTAGCTGAATTTTTGAGTTATATCATCCTGAAGTTTCTTATCTGTGTCATGTGACTAGGAATCAGACCCACCAACTCACACAGCACCTTATGTGTGGACAGGAAGTCTAATTTTCTATGCATTCCTATGGGAGCCTCACTTTCAGTCTCATAGGAATGAATAGAGAAGTGACTGGCTTGCTGTCCTGGGTCAGTTGGAGGTCAGGGAGTTGATCACATGACCCAGCTACAATAAGAAGAGAGGTTTTTACTCACAGAAACAGTCACTGATAAGAAAATGACATTCCCTACAGATTATATCATGCACCTAACAGGTCAGAGAATAACATTTTTTGCGGGAGTTCTTCTTTAAAGAGGACACATCTGTATGTGAACAGAGATATAATAAGATCAAAGGAAATATGGTAGTAAACGAGCCTAACAGCCCATAATAAAAGACAAGCAAAACTATTATATGGCCCCAAAATCATGTTTACATGTAATACAAACTACAAAAAAGGTATGGTCACATAGCTAGAAGCAATTAGCCCCAAGCATTTAACTGGTCAAACCAGATTCATGATGAAAATTAGGTTCGTGAGGCACGCCTTATCTTATGTATTTCCGGAGGTTCCCTTTTTCTAGTACTGCCCGGTGTGACAACTGTGCATAATATAAAAAGGATTTTTACTTTCATAAGAACAAAACTGTAAAAACCAGTAGTACCAGTACCAGTAACTGCAGATTAATGGAGCTGTGCCTAGTGACAAGACCTCTTAAGTTTAATAGCCCAGTGCTCCAGCACCACAGATTCAGACCCTTGTGCTTGAATCTCCGCTGAGCCTGCAGCGGTCATGTGCCGTTCATCACTCACATGAACACTGCAGTGGCTTCAGCAGTCACATGTGCATGAACGGCATGCGGTGGCTGAGGCCTGTGATTGGCAGCAGGGTTCACGTAAACCATGGACTTGACATCCTCGCTGCAGAACCAGCTGGGTGCTGGAGCAGCAGTGCTGGAGCTGCGGGACATTCAGACGGCCTTATGCTGTCCGCAAAAAATGCGGATCCGTTTTTTTTTTGCGGATTAGATGCAGACCCATTCACTTCTATGGGATCCTGTTCTTCGCAAATAAAATATGTCCCTATACTTGTCAGTGAAATTCAGGATGTGGCTCCATTGAAGTTTATGGGTCGGCAAAAATGCGGAATGCAATCCATTTTTTTGACATGCTGAGCTGTCCGGAAAAAAAAAAACGGATCTGCATTTTTGTGGACAGCATGTAGCCGTCTGAAAGAACCCTTAGAAAGTATTTCTAGAGCAGTGTTCCCCAACTCCAGTCCTCAGGGCCCACCTAACAGTCATGATTTGAGACTATCCCACAGAATGAATACCTGTGTGTGGTAAAGGGGGGGTGCGTGTCTCCCTACTTTTTCCTGGAGACCAGTGGAGTACCTACCATCGGACATGCTTCCTCTGCTCGCTATGGCACTGCAGTGCCCCATGCAGCTGCTATTATAAGGAGGAGCACTGCATAGATTCATATAGCCCCCATTCAGTTCAGTGTTAGATGTATAAATCTGCAGTATATACAGGTAGTTGGCCCTGAACATGGGAAGGTAGACATGTAAGCAGAAGTGATGAAATAAATGGAGGGGCAGAGATATTAAATGTCACACTACTATTCACTTTAGCAAGTTGGCCATGGCTACCTGGGTGTAGATACCTAACCCTTCCTCTTGTGGAATTTGGCAAACTATGCAGTTAGGTCTCACAGCTCTGTTTAATAGTTCCTAATAGATGAATAGTAAAGACCAAATTACAATAAAGAAAATAAATGATATATTAAACAATAAAAAGAAAAAATTCTGCCATGTATTGTTTGCCCAGATCAGCGCCAACTTCCTCACCGTATCTGTCACAGCGAGCTAATCTCTGTTGTTTATGACATTGCAACTGGAGATTTCCTCTTTTATTAAACTATGATACTGTTGTACAATATGTTCTTGAAAGGGGTTCCTCAACAGTGTAAGGGTCCATTCAGACAGCCGTATGAACAGGCCCATTCATTTCAACTGCTGTCTACATCTGTAGTTCTGTTCCGCGGCCCTGCAAAAAAAAAATAGAGCATGTCCTATTCTTGTCCGCAATTGATGATCTTTCCTCAGAATAGGTGATCAATATCTGGTCAGCGGGGGTCCTGCTCCCAGCACCCCCACCAATCAGCTGTTTGAAGAGGCAGGAATGCCGCGGCCTCCTCCTAAGCCAGTGCCATTACTTTCATCAGTCACATACACTAAGTGCAGTTCAGTCCCATTCAGGTGGAGGGCGCTGTGCTTGCTATGCTGTGAAGAGGCTGCAGCACTCACCAGAGCACCGTGGCCTTTTCAAAAAGTTTATCAATGGCTGTGCCGGGAGTCAGACCCCCACCAATCAGATATTGATGACCATTCCTGAGGATAGGTCGTCAATATTTTCTTCCTGGACAACATAGAAGAAAGTGGATACATAAATAAGGGATCAGAAGAGACATCACGAAGTGTATTACGGATACAGTTAAATAGATTTTTTTTTCATTTAGACGTCTTCAGGGATCATTGAAAGATGAAAAAAAGAAAAAATTTGTGACCGGGGAGTGGTTTCATGATGTCAAGTCTCGACGTTTCAAGGAAGACTTACAAGGCTCTGACTTACTTAGAGCATCAATTCGGAAGAAGCGGAATCTAAATCAAAGTAAGCTTTATGGATGTCAAGTGTAACAGGTTATCATGTAATGTCGTTTTTTTGTATTGTTTAAAGGGGTTCTCCAAGTTATATTTATTGATGACCTATCCTTAGTCAATATCAGATCGGCGGGGGTCCGACACCTGGCCGTACCAGCGCAGCCTCCTCTTCATTGTTTACCTGCTCGCCATAACATCAGTAGTGGTGAGTAGGTGTAATTACACCTAACTGCTCCATTCATTTCAATTCACTTCTATGGGAATGAGCCCTACCATTGAAATGAATGGGGCGGCTTGGGTGTAATTACACCTGCTCACCGCTACTGATGTTATGGCGAGCAGGTAAGCAATGAAGAGGAGGCAGCGCCGGCATGACGCGTGCCTCCTCTTCAAACAGCTGATAGGCGGGGGTGCCGGGTGTCGGAACCCCGCTGATCTGATATTGATGACCTATCCTGAGGATAGGTCATCAATAAATATAACTTGGACAACCCCTTTAATGTATTTTCAGCACTCATCTTTACTAAAGGGTATCTGTCAGCTCCGAAACTAGAGTAAGTGGTGTAAAGTGGTGCGTAGTCCGGTTATGTCTGAGGCCTTACTGTAGCTGTACCTGGTCAAAGATTGAGCCCTGCATAGGTTTATGAAAGGGGGACTGGACAAAACCTAAGCAGTAGCCCCATCCATGGCTCTACCCTATGGTACGTGCACCCTTGGCATAATTCCTTTTCTAGTTCTGCAATTTTTACTTAGCGCTATCTGGCAAATTTTGCATACCCAACCATTTAATGCCCTCAGAAAGAGTGCCACAAAGAGTGCCAGTTTTTGTTTCCATTCCTTTCCAGCAATAGTTCCCAGTTCAGACTGGGTCTGTGCCAATGCAAACAGTACCTCGCTGCTATATTATATTTGTTAGCCTCCTCCTATGTTTGCCCATATCAGGTGACTTTCTCACTGAACAGGAAGTTGTTAAACCAAAGTCCTGGAGTGGATTAGCTTCAGTGGTTACGTGTCAGGCTCTGTCGGTATGGTTGTAGCACGCTGACAGAGTGATGACATACCCCACCAGTAAGACACAGTGACATTTCTGCTATGCTGCCATGTATGAGACTGTTCAGTTCATGGTAAATCCTTGTATTCTGCATTTTTTAGCTTTTATGCATGTTTATGTGTACACATTCAAATCGGACAGTTTTGCATATGACTCATAATTACACAGATCTAGTCACTAATCATGTACGCGTAAAAGCAGAAATTCTCTACACGATGACAGCGTATGTATGTACTGAATATCTGTCCGTCTCATGATAGAACAGTCCCATCCTGTTCTATAGTTTTGCGGATGCCATGGAACGGACGTACCGCATCTTTTGCGGCTGCATTGAAGTGAATGGGTTCGCATCCAACCTTCAAAATATGTGGATCGGATGTGGACAAAAAAATACGTTTGTGTCTCTAAAGCTGACCAAAACGGAGGATTTCAACCAAAACGAAAGTTCATCGGTTGAAATTTAACAATAAAGTATGGTTTCAGCCAACCAATAACAGACCATTATCATTTGAAAAAAAGTTGTCCACGCTTAAAGGGGTTATCCAATCCTAAAAAAGCCCCCCCCCATATGCTGGGCCCCCCCGCAATGAATATGCTTACGCATGTTCCTGCTCCCTGCGCCGCTCTTGGTCCCCGCACCGCCACTGCACGGATGAAAACATCTGGATTCTCCCTGTGCATGGATTAAAACATCTGAAGCAGCCAATGGCAGATGGGGACGAGCCTCCCTAGCATCGCGGGTGACGCTAGGGGATGTTTTCATCTGGGCACGGGGAGAAACAGCAGCAGCAGTGCGGGGACCAGGAGCGGTGCAGGGACCCGGGTAAGCATATTCAAAGTGGGGGGCCTGGCATATGGGGGTGCTTTTTTAGGATTGGATAACCCCTTTAATATTTTCATTTGATAGTCGGATGAGAGATTTTCCATTCAAATAAAGATGTTTCTTTGAAAGAATGTCCCCGGTAAGATCTTTCGTCCATCGTCCAGTTCCAATGAACATGTATGGGCAGTTTGACCATCTGTAACGGCCAATGTGGATTATAATGTGCATGGTCATTTCAGTGAAAGAAAGGTGATGATTGCTCAACTGATATTCAGCCATCAGCCTACTTCTATCTGTGTATGCAGGGGTGGATTGGCCATAGACCTTACAGGGAAATTTCCCGGTGGGCCGATGCCCAAGGGGCCGCCTGGGCCCTCCTCTTGGTGGACAGTGGAAGTTTTTGGGGAGGTATTTTGTGCTGCTGTCAGTATTTTATGATGGACTGTGGTATTTGGCTCTGTTGGGGTGGTATAATGTGCCACAATATGGTATTGCTGGTCCTGTCTTCCATCAATTTGAACCCGACTACAAAACGGGGCCACTTTTAGTATTTTTTCCAGGGCTACTTTCAGTTCCCAGTCCGCCCCTGTGTGTATGGCCAGCTTGACCACAGCCTGCTAGGTCAGGGATACGGAGGTAGGACCCGTACCTATCATGAATTTATGGCCATCTTATGACTACGATATAAACGCTTAGGGTACACGCACATGGCATTGTAGATTATGCGGATTTTCCACACGTGTTACTTGTAGATTCTGATGTGGATATTGAGGCGGATTTGCACCGGATCTCACTGTTTGCTTTGCAAAGGGTGAAGTCTGCACTGAAAATCCGCACAAACAGTACAAGCTGCAGATTTCAATATCCTCATGGTCAATTTCCGTGCAGACAATTTTTGCACCATGTACATGAGATTTAGAAAATATTATCTACTTAAAGGGGTTGTGCTGTTTCCTACATTGATAACCTATCCTTTCCATGGAGTACTGTGTACAGTTCTGGGCCCCTGTGAACAAGGCAGACATAGAGCTGGAGAGGGTTCAGAGGAGGGCAACTAAAGTCATAACTGGAATGGGTGGACTACAGTACCCAGAAAGTTTATCAAAATTAGGGTTATTCACTTTAGAAAAAAGACGACTGAGGGGAGATCTAATAACTATGTATAAATATATCAGAGGTCAGTACAGAGATCTGTCCCATGATCTATTTATCCCCAGGACTGTGACGAGGGGACATCCTCTGCGTCTAGAGCAGGGGTATACAACCTGTGGCCCAGGGGCCACATGCGGTCTGTGATACCATTCTATGCTGCCCCCACCCATCTGGTAACAGACATGTACGTCTATGTCTTGTGGCTGCTCACATGTATTTTTCTTGTATTCCCCCATTAGATGGGAGTCCTGGAACTGTAACTACAGTCATGGCCAAAAGTTTTGAGAATGATACAAATATTAATTTTTACAAAGTCTACTGCTTCAGTTTTTATAATGGCAATTTGCATATACTCCAGAATGTTATAAAGAGTGATCAGCTTAACAGCAATTACTTGCAAAGTCAATATTTGCCTAGAAAATGAACTTTATCCCCCAAAACACATTTCAACATCATTGCAGCCCTGCCTTAAAAGGACCAGCTAACATCGTTTCAGTGATTGCTCCATTAACACAGGTGTGGGTGTTGATGAGGACAGGGCTGGAGATCAATCTGTCTTGATTAAGTAAGAATGACACCACTGGACACTTTAAAAGGAGGCTGGTGCTTGGCATCATTGTTTCTCTTCTGTTAACCATGGTTATCTCTAAAGAAACACGTGCAGTCATCATTGCACTGCACAAAAATGGCCTAACAGGGAAGAGTATCGCAGCTAGAAAGATTGCACCTCAGTCAACAATCTATCGCATCATCAAGAACTTCAAGGAGAGAGGTTCCATTGTTGCCAAAAAGGCTCCAGGGCGCCCAAGAAAGACCAGCAAGCGCCAGAACCGTCTCTTAAAAGTGTTTCAGCTGCGGGATCGGGCTACCAGCAGTGCAGAGCTTGCTCAGGAATGGCAGCAGGCAGGTGTGAGTGCATCTGCACGCATTGTGAGGCGGAGACTCTTGGAGCAAGGCCTGGTCTGAAGGAGGGCAGCAAAGAAGCCACTTCTCTCCAGAAAAAACATCAGGGACAGACTGATATTCTGCAAAAGGTACAGGGAGTGGACTGCTGAGGACTGGGGTAAAGTCATTTTCTCTGATGAATCCCCTTTTCGATTGTTTGGGACATCTGGAAAACAGCTTATTCGGAGAAGACGAGGTGAGCGCTACCACCAGTCTTGTCTCATGCCAACTGTAAAGCATCCTGAAACCATTCATGTGTGGGGTTGCTTCTCAGCCAAGGGAATCGGCTCTCTCACAGTCTTGCCTAAAAACACAGCCATGAATAAAGAATGGTACCAGAATGTCCTCCGAGAGCAACTTCTCCCAACCGTCCAAGAGCAGTTTGGCGATCAACAATGCCTTTTCCAGCATGATGGAGCACCTTGCCATAAAGCAAAGGCGATAACTAAATGGCTCAGGGAACAAAACATAGAGATTTTTGGGTCCATGGCCTGGAAACTCCCCAGACCTTAATCCCATTGAGAACTTGTGGTCAATCATCAAGAGACGGGTGGACAAACAAAAACCTACAAATTCTGACAAAATGCAAGCATTGATTGTGCAAGAATGGACTGCTATCAGTCAGGATTTGGTCCAGAAGTTGATTGAGAGCATGCCAGGGAGAATTGCAGAGGTCCTGAAGAAGAAGGGTCAACACTGCAAATATTGACTTGCTGCATTAACTCATTCTAACTGTCAATATAAGCTTTTGTTACTCATAATATTATTGCAATTATATTTCTGTATGTGATAAAAACATCTGACAAACACACATAATTATTTACGGTAAGAGCAGTGAGACTATGGAACACTCTGCCTGAGGAGGTGGTGATGGTGAATTCACTAAAAGAGTTCAGGAGGGGCCTGGATGTATTTCTGGGGGGGTAATAATATTACAGGTTATAGATACTAGAGAGGGGTCGTTGATCCAGGGAGTAATTCTGATTGTCTGATTGGAGTCGGGAAGGAATTTTCTTTCCCCTAAAGTGAGAAAATTGGCTTCTACCTCACAGGGGTTTTTTTGCCGTCCTCTGGATCAGTTATCCTGACTTGCAGGATAACAGGCCGAACTGGATGGACAGATGTCTTTTTTTGGCCTTATAAACTATGTTACTGTGTCATCAATATCAGATTCAACTCCTATCCCTACCCTTCAGCTGTTTACCTGCCCACAAGGAGCATTCCATTCTCCTCAAACATTGGAGGGGGTTTCAGCAGTTGATCTGCTACTGATGAACTATCCTGAGGATAGGTCATCACTATAGGAAAGCAGACAACCGCTTTAACTGGTACTGTATTGCGCTATGGATTTTCCACAGAACAATCAGCAATGAAGGTTTTAACACAATAAGAACCGTATGCATATACCCCTTTTAAATGCATTTTCTCCTAAGTAGCTAATATTTTGTGAAGCCATTTCTTAGATAACTTTCTTTCAGATAAACCTGCGCCAACCAATACAGCCAACAGCAGTGTAAATATAGAGGTAGTCCACTCGACTTCTATGGGGCCCTTGGAGAGAGCAGTCCAGCTCTTCTTGGTCTCATCCCCTTGGCTATTGGTTGGGGGGTGCCTGTGCTGGACTCCCCTCTACAGAAGAACTGCACCTAGCACAAGGGGAGGGGAACGTGCCTTAGACTGACGGAAAGAGGAGAAAATCAGCACCAGATTTCACAAAAACTGACACCATAATGGGGGGCCTAATATGTTATAGAACCACCTCTCTTCTATGTACTCCACTGAATATGGCACTGTTACAGCTTCCACAGGGGAGGTCACCCACTTTTCTGGACCCCCAGGTGCCTTTTCTGGACCCCCAGGTGCCTTTTCTGGACCCCCAGGTGCCTCATTTTGCTGTGGTAACCCCCACTCCCTGCTTCTATGATGAAGAAGGGTTGTCACTTGGTAACCAAGGAAAGCTGGCTGATAACATGTGGTTATAATGGAAGTGACTGTATATTGGGTCATATACTTTCCCTTATGTTCAGAAATTTCCCCAGTCATCAAAAGATCTGTCTTGTATAATACAGTAAGTAGATGACAGGGAGGTGGGAGATGCCGCCGCAGCTTTTCAGAAGACCAGAGGCAGAAAACTGAGCAGAGAGAACAAATTGGGACTCTCGTCAGATTAAAAAAAAATATTGAGTAGACAACTTATTTAGCAATTTTTTTAATCCTTACCAATAAATTTTATATGATTGTCAATTATCTTGGAATCTGGTGCCTATTTTGTACAGAATTAAAGGATCTTTTCTGTATATTAAAAAAATGTGTATGTGCCACAATAGTGTGCAGTCAGTGTGAACGATGTACTACGGCATACAGTATAGAGCAGTGGTTCTCAACCAACGGTATGTGCCTCAGGTCCAGGAGGTACACAACAAGCATCCACGCTGTGTCACCCTATTGCAAGTTTTCAGTAAAATCTTGGCAAAATACTGTCAATTGGTTGTGGTTTTTTGGAAAAAGATCATGAAAAATGTGCAATATTTAATTAATGTTTAATTACATAGGCGTGAGTGGCAGCATTCATTTTTCTAGGGGTGGATACTGTCATCAGTTGAACGGTATGTAGGTGTCAGGATTTGTTTGTACTGGGACTGGGTAACTACAGTATAATTATAGTATGGGTGAGAGTAATAACTGTGATGTACGAACTGTGATGTGACCAGATTGACGACTAAATAGGCGCATTAATTGTACTGTCAATGAGTACTGGCAGCACGCAGCATTAATTTGACACAGAATGATGGCATTATATAATTAATTGTCTGGGAAGTATTAATGGAACACTGCATTGGAGTACTACATAAGCACTGTATGGCGGCATAAAATAGGGAAAGCCTTGAACCTCCACAAGCGGTATTGAATTTTTCTTATGTTGCTTTTCATGCCTGTTGTATTCAGTTATATTTGCAATACAGGCAGCGTTGCATTGTGATAAGCTGTACACTGGGTGCATTTGCTAAATTTGCAATTAACCGAAGGGGTCATTGTTTAAAGTTTTTTTGACTGGAGGAGAACAAAACTGAGAGCGGTTGAGAAACACTGATACTGAGAATTATACCAGAACTTATAACAGATAAGGCAGAATTATAACCAGTTCATAAACATGGACATGAAAAACCACATATTTGATACAATCTGCTGCGCAAGTGATTTTGTGTCTGAATTTTCTGTACATCCCACGGTGGCTGAGGTGAGGCATTTCCTCTACAAATTACTTGACATAACTGATGTATAGGTTATTAAATCCACTGTTGTACGTTGTAGAAATCAGACATTCAATGTGATATTTAACTAACCCCCACAACTGCTGTGTTGGAAACTGGAGTCTATCAGACCAACATTTTTTGCCAGTCTGATTGCAAAAAGTATCATCTGCAATAGTTTGATTAGGATCATCATGATTAGAAAAACATGGCTTTCTTCCAAAAACAGCGCCACCCCTGCCCATGGCTTGCGTTTGGTATTGCAACTCAGCTCTATTGAAGTCAATGCGGTGGAGCAAGACTGCACACAACCTGCGGACAGGGCTGGTGCTGTTTTTGGAAGAAAAACAGCCATTTTTCCTAATTGTGTCGGTGTAAATGTGCCGCGGATTACCGGATGAAGGAGTGAAACGCGCACACACATCCTCGTTTCCCGACACTCACACTTGAATTTTTTTATTTCTTGATAAGTGCAATCTTCTAGGCCAGGGATCAGTAATCTCCGGCACTCCAGCTGTTCTGAAACTACAACTCCCAGAATCCTCCTTTGATTTCTATGGGAGTTACAAGAACAGCCAAGAAAGTGTGCATGCTGTTGTGAGTTGTAGTTGCACAGCAACTGGAGTGCCAAAAGTTGCTGATCCCTGTTCTAGGCTTAAATGAGCTTGATACAAAAACTAGTAGACCTGAGTCACACTTTGGAGAATTTGGCGCGTGTTGAGGGCCAGATTTACCTATAAGCAGAAGGCCTAGCTCTGAGGCTTAGTGAATCTCCATAATTTTTTTTATTTTCCTCTATAGGGGGTGATATGCAAACTCCATGCAAATATTTTCGCAACAAGGCAACATTACAGGCAGCAAAGCAATATTATCAACCTCAGAGAGACTCTGGTGCATATTTAGGTTTAATGCCTTTCTTTTTATACAATATGCCGTAATTTAGAACAGCGAAGACACATGCCCAGCAAATTTTTGAACGGTTCCCCTTCCCCAGCAACCCCCTCCTCCCATGCAACCCTCAGTCCAGTGGATAGCTCTCTCATATCAGGCCACGTATATACTGTATGTCATGTCACTGTATACAATGTCATCGTATAATACTGTTGAGGGGCCCTGACAATAAAATCTTTCAGTCCTCACAGACAGGCCCTTTCTGAGTTAGAGCCCCGGAGCACCCACTTCCACTATAGCTACGCCCCTGCACATGCCAAGGTGTAACCTGCAGCTCGTAGTCACAGACAAAAGATCTGCTCTACACAACTGCCAATGACGTTATGTACTGTTCTGTACTATGCTGTATAGACTGCTGTCAGCACACGCCAATCCAAGAGCAGGGAGTAGTGTCTCAGACTGCTGAAGCACAATGGGAGTCATTTACGAACATTCATACACCAGTTTTAGGTGTAAAAAGAGTTGGAAACCCCCTGTTTGACACTGTTGCAAGGGCTTTTTTATGCCGTCCTCACCACATGGGAGTGGCGGGGGACAGGGCGGGGGCTACGACAAATTTACTATTATTTACTCCTGAAAACAGGAAAGAAGGAGAAAAAAACCACTTCAGGCGCCAAGATATGAAAGATGTGCACCTAATTTATGAGGAGGAGCATGCCTTATCATAAATTAGGCAAATCCTTTGGCAGCGCAGGGAGGAAACAAAGACTGGTGTAAAAAGACAGTCTTTGTAAATGACCCCCAGTGTGCATCAGGAACTGGTGGATTGCCATCAGAAATACTAAAAAGGATCGGGCGATTTGGGGTTTTAAAGGATTTAAATAAACATTTATGTTCTGCAGTATTCCTGCAGATTTATAATAGAACAGTATTCTGCAGCTGCTATGTACTGTAAAACATAGAAGCTGCAGAAGCCAAATGGTGCAGAGTTTTTAAGACAATCTAAAAACAGGGTCTTTTTTAAACCAAAATACATCTAGATCAATTTAAAAAAAATAAAAAGTTTCCATGTAGATGTCCATAGCCTTTTTATCTTCATCCTGAACTGCTCAGTGGGGGCTCTCCAGCCATTACAAATTACACTTTCAGATTTTTCGGCAGATGATCGCTAACGAGCGCTCATAGTAACACTTATTAGTGATCATCTGGCAGTGTAATACTGCTGCCAATTGCCCGATGAATCATTTGGATTGTTCATCGGGCAATCCAAATCTTTTGACAGGTTAAAAAATTATCATTTACACGCGGCAGATCGTGATGTCTAATCACAATCTGCTGCCGGGAAACAATTATTCTGTATAAGGAAGAGCAATGGTATAACAAATGCTCCTCCCTATACTGAGGAGGAGAATGCTGCATGTAATAGCTAGTGAGCAGGCGATTGCCGGGAAGGACACTCACCTGTTAAATCGGGCTGTCTAATACAGCCTTAAAGGGAACCTGTCATCTCCGAAACACCCCCTGAACTAGAGTAAACGTTGTATAGTGTAAGTGATGCTGAATCCGAATATGTAAGTTTTATCTTCATACTCACTTCCATTCTGACGCTGTGCTCCCACAAACCTGCAGTAAAATACACTCACTGGACTCCAGTGCTCACTCACATAATGGAGAGGACTCAAAGAAGAGTCCTGTCAATGTATTTTACTGCTGGTTTGTGGGAGCACAGCGTCAGAATGGAAGCGAGTATGAAAATAAAACTTACATATTCTAATTCAGCATCACTTACACTATACAACACTTACTCTAGTTCAGGGGGTGTTTCGGAGATTACAGGTTCCCTTTAAGTTTATCCTTGCACAGATAAGACAGCCTATTCACCTGGAACGCAGTCTTTTCTAGGAGTGGCCTGAAGAACATAGCAAATAAGAATAACTTTTCGGGGATTCAATCCTTCTCTATTGATTTCTCGTCATTCTCATAATTTGCAATGCTAAAAATCTTGTGGGTTAATACAATGAGCACATCTAGAATCAAACTTTATAATATAAACAACTGAAAAATTAGTCCCCAATAGTAGATCTTGTGGGCCACAGCTGAGGTAAGGTTCACTGTTTT
Organism: Rhinella marina; assembly: GCA_900303285.1. NCBI lineage: Eukaryota > Metazoa > Chordata > Amphibia > Anura > Bufonidae > Rhinella > Rhinella marina. The sequence goes on along the minus strand of ONZH01009754.1, from coordinate 149,162 downwards.
ATATATTGCTGGATTCAGGAAGAAAGGCTGCTGTTTCTACATTGAAATGTGTATTATATGTTCTATATTAACTGTAATTTAATTTAAAAAATTAATATATTATCCACATTTTACTCCACAATCAGGTGTAAAGAATGGAAAAGGAGATGGTTTCAAAGAGGCAATACACAATCTATCCGCACACGGGGAGCTTGACTCTCAGGGACAGCAAAGGTAAACTCACATAAAAACTCAAGTTAACAAAGTCTAGACTGGAAACCAGGAGCTTCTAAATATTCTGGGGTGGAATTACTTTAATCAGTTCAGTATAAAATTTCCTTCCTTAACTTTCAAATATTTTAGAAATTATATAGCTGCCAACAGTCTCGAATTTGCAGGGACTCCCCATGAACTGTCTCCCCAGCTGTGCCTCACCAACAACAGGGGGTTGCCTGACCATTTACTGCCTCCCCAGCTGTGCCTTCCCAACAACAAGATGTTCCCTTCCCATGAACTGCCTCCCTAGCACTCCCTAGCTGTGCCTCACCAACAAGAGGAAGGGTGCCTCACCATGAACTGCCTCCCTAGCAGTGCCTCACCAACAAGAGGGAGGGTGCCTCACCATGAACTGCCTCCCTAGCAGTGCCTCACCAACAAGAGGGAGGGTGCCTCACCATGAACTGCCTTCCTAGCAGTGCCTCACCAACAAGAGGGAGGTGCCTCACCATGAACTGCCTCCCTAGCAGTGCCTCACCAACAAGAGGGAGGGTGACTCACCATGAACTGCCTCCCTAGCAGTGCCTCACCAACAAGAGGGAGGGTGACTCACCATGAACTGCCTCCCTAGCAGTGCCTCACCAACAAGAGGGAGAGTGCCTCACCATGAACTGCCTCCCTAGCTGTGCCTCACCATGAACTGCCTCCCTATCTGTGCCTCACCAACAAGAGGGAGGGTGCCTCACCATGAACTGCCTCCCTAGCTGTTCCTCACCAATAACAGGGGGAACCTCACCATGGACTAGCTGGGACACAATTGTACATGCACCTTGTACACTTTGCATACTTTGTTGACTGATTAAATAAATAAAAAAGCAAAGTCATTAGGACCACCAATGCTGTGCGGTATAATGATATATTTCTTGTTTCATGCTTTTTCATTTGCAGTGCCGTTGATAGTACTTATGATGGGACTGCCAGTGTGCCTCAGCTACAGATAGATCCATCTGTAGAGCCTGAATCATCCAGTCACTATTTACCAGAAAAGGCAAGAAATTATCAGATAAATATGCTTGGTTTTGTGTGATATTTTCCTATATACCTATATAGTACAATAGGCAAAATTGACTACATTCATTAAACAATCTCCAGTGTCCACACCCTTCTGGTCACCTGTATGAATGCAAATTAAATACTATCCAAAGATGCTCTTTAGCATGATGAACGCTTGGTTGACCGACAGCTATCTCGTCCACCCACAATACACATGCGCTGGCAGTGGCATATCTTCAGAGCAGGCATATTGAAATCTACCCCATACAAATAAGAAGGTCATCTGGTCCCACCAAAAATGGCAGGTTTGGCTAAGATTAATGTAACTTGTATGGCCAGCTTTAGCCTTGCCGTCCATCACTTAAGTATGCTTATTATTAAAAAATTGAGAAATAAGCAAAAATTGTAGCTACAAATACCCTAATATCGTCCTCATCCTCAGTCCCTTCTTATCCCATATTCCAGTCTAAATATACAAGACCTCCATTTATGTCCCAGTAAGCACACATTTGTCCTCCTCTTTTTTTTCTCCCCTCCAGTACTTCTGCATATGAAACAATAGCTTCAGGAAAAAGGTATTGTTCTAGGGCAGGGATGCTCAACCTGTGGCCCTCCAGCTGTTGCAAAACTACAACTCCTAGCATGCCCTAATAGCTAATAGCATGCTGGGAGTTGAAGTTTTGCAACATCTGGAGGGCCGCAGGTTGGGCATCCCTGGTCTAGGGTGTGATTTTTTTTTTTAGCTTTGTTACCCTTCTAAAGCAGGTTTTAAGGATAAGAAAAACATGGTTACTTTCTTCCAGAAACAGCTCCACACATGTCAATGGTTGGTGTCTGGTTTTGTAGATCAGTTTTACTAAAGTGAATGTAGCTGGGTAGCAACACCACACATATCCTATGGACAGGTGTGGGGCTGTTTTTGGAAGACAGCAGCCATGTTTTTCCTAATTCTAGTAAACCCCTTTAAAATCATCTCTCCAATGATCACAATAGAATAGGATTCAGGGAAACAGTAGCCCCTCCATTGTTTGTCCACTACCTGCCCAGCTGCAATTGGCAATATTTCTATTATTATTATATTTGCAGAGGAGCCTCAATGGCAATAAACCAGCAGCACGTGTAAGTAATGAAGGCATATCTCCGTCTTCTGAGACTAGAAGCTTTCCTGAACAAGGTAAAGTCTATGAACCCTTCTCATATCTGCTATATATCTCAATTATTTGGGGCAGGATTCATGCCCATAGTTTGGTGACCTTCATGTATGGAGCTTGGTGTTTATTACTTTAAAATGTAACTCTGTCTACCACAGCACATTATCTCGCCCACTGATGTTTAAAGGGGGAAAAATAATAGTGACCTCACTGATCTCCCACCACTTCTGGTCTGGCACTGCCCAGGTGGTCTCTACTTCTTGGCCCTGTCTCAACACACAGGAAATGCCTGGCCACAGCTGTGACCCGCCGTATCCGGTCATTGGCTGAGTGGACATTTCCTATGTGTCAAGATGGGACCAGGAAGTAGAGACCAGTGGGCACCTGGGTAGTATCAGAACAGAAGTGGCGGGGGATCAGTGAGGAGTGTATCGGTTCTGTTATTTTTTAACCCCCTTCGAGCCTGCCGCCTCCAGTTTTTTTTCTTGCTGGAAAACCCCTTTAACAGTTTCTTAAATGTATCGGATTATCATACAAGAACGATTCTTGGTTGAAGTGAATAACATATACTGTATATGTCTATTAAATACCAGACTTTATTTTAAAATTAAAAAAGAAACTATCCAGTGATGAATTATGCATTTTTAAAATAATTGTAACGTATTATGAATGGTCTGGGTTTTACCTCCATCTTTTTTATAATTTGCCATTGTGAAATAACTGAGCTTCTACTGTACTTTGAAGTAGAGTCAGACTGGTCCACCAGAGTACCAGAGGCTCCTCCAGTGGGCCCAGGTTCTGATACAGTAGTGGGACATAAAGGTGGTCTTTTTCTTTGAATCAAAACCAATTAGACTTTATTCTCGTGGCCCAACCTCCTGTCTTAAATAATTTCCTCTGGTGGGCCCAAAGAACTCCAGTCCAACCCTGCCTTGAAGTGTATGTTCACATGATCTAAGGCTTCTTTCACACTGGTGTCATGCTTGTCTGGCAGGCTGTTCCAGCAGGCTGAATCCGTACTAACACTTGCACACGTTTGCTGCCGGAAGTCCAGCCCGGCCCCATTCACTAGAATGGGGACAGCCGGGAGATGCAACCAAAGCACGGTAAACATGCCGAGAGGCGGCCGGACAAAAAACGCAGCACGGCATGCCGAGAGGTGGACGGACAAGCCTAACGCTAGTGTGAAAGAAGCCTAAATCATATTAAAAATGTTATTGTGTCTGAACACCATTTTACAGTTTATATATAGAAAAAAAATTACTTTATCAAAAGACTGATGTATTTGCCTTGTATATATTTTTAGTTACAGCAGGTTGTATCCCCATTTTCACCTAGGGCTGCATTCACAATACTGCATACTGCTGAGCTGAGATCTCTTGGCATTCCCTGCTGGTTCAGTATCAGTATAGAACTTGCTAATGTGTGCTGGTATTTTGGGATGTGTGATCTTTATACAAGGCGTCGTACAGTAATCTGATGTGAAAAAAATCAGTTTCCCAGAATGTAGAGCTGCAGAGAACGTTTCATTACTGAATCAAGCTGTTAGGGGTGTGTACCGACAGGCTGCTTGAGTGTTACAGCACAACACTGAATGCACAGGATATAACGCAGAACCAGTGAAAGATTTAAAAAAATGCCAAAGCATTAGCTATGGAGACTATATACTGTATATAGACTTACCTGCATATCACAAACAGTGCTTTGGTGTGTTAACATCTTGTATACATCTGTATATGCTTATGAAATGTTATATTGTATACACCTTTATTATGTGCTACATACTGCAGCATGAGTACTCTGTATATACTGTATTTTACCATAGTGTTAGTTTTATAACTATGTGCTATTTCATATTTCCATAGGAGAACATGGAAGTAACCTGCAAGAGAGCAGCGCACCAAATAAGAATTTAATATCAAGACCTGTTCCTCTTGCTAGAAAATTATCTTCTCCTGAGAAAAGTCCAAACGAAGAAAGTGGAAGTCCTAGTAAGATACCAGTCAAAAGGAAAATAAGTAGGGAAGCATCAAAGACTGACATTTCACCACAATCGGATCATTCAAGCATCACTTTCAAGAAGACAGAAACATTGGCACAGTCTGGATTATCCTCTCCAGAAACAGAGCGGCCGAAAAATGTCAAAACCAATGCAAACTTTGAAGTCCATTCAATGAAAGATATGCAAGGAGAGCAAGATTCCATGCTAGACAAAGGCCAATTTATGTCTCTAAGAAAATTTTGGGAAAAAGGAGCAGGGAATTCAGGGAATGCAAGTCAGGGCCATTTAAAGCAAGAAGCAGAAGATGCAGGGAATTTAGATGAGTCTCCTGCAAAGCCAAATCACTCAGTTACCATACAGTCCACCACAAAAGTTAATAGCGAGGAGAGATCTCTACCAGAGTATACACATCGACTGAAGTATTTCTCACAAAGACCTCAAGTGGTATCCTCCAGTGAAGATGAAATGGTCCATGTGGTTCCACCTCGAAAAACCCCATCCTCTTCAATACCAAGATCAACTTATGCTAAAAGCAAGGGTTCGTCAAATTCGAGAAGTGTGTCTGTATCAGAAAGCAATGGGACAACCTCACACAGTGAGGACAACAGTGGCGTTAACCGCTCTTCTAAGAAATCAAAGCTTCCAGTTAGAGCTTCTTCAGTTGTGAAAGAGACTAAAGGCGATCCTTCTTCTTCTCCGAAAGACAAGATACCTGTCGTTTCGGTGCCAGAGATAACAGACTCTGTGGAGGAAATCATTGTCCCACAAAGGAAACCAGAAGTAGCAGAGTCACTTTATAGCAAGGTTCAGATTTTAATTGATACTGTGTCCTCTGATGAAGAACAGGGAGGGACAGACAAAAAACCCAAGAGTGAAGACAAGACAGGACATTCACCACTGGAAAATGAAAACGGTATAACTGTTTGTATTGTATTCAGCATGTTTTAACTTCTGTCAAGGGATATTTCAGATCTTAAACGATATTAAAATGTAGACTGGATTTAGGAATATTTGATCTGACCTATTTTATTTGAGGAATACTTCAGAAAATAATATGTCATACAGTAGTGTTCTCTATAGTGCAGTCAATCAGGGGTTGTCTCATCATGGAGAATGGGGGCATATCGCTAGGATATGCCCCCATTGTCTTATAGGTGCAGGGCCCACTGCTGGGACCTGAACCTATAACGAGAACGGAGCGCCACAAGGTGGTGGCTGGAGGAATCTGGTCCGGCCACCACCAAGCCTACTCCCCATAGAAGTAAATGGGAGCGCACCGTGTCTGCGCGGCCCCCGCTCCCATTCATTTCTATGGGGCCGACAGAAATAGCCGAGCCAATGCTTGGCTATTTTTGCCGGCCCCATAGAAAATAAATGGAGGGTGGCTGCGCCCTCCATATAGAGCCCTCCATATAGAGCTAATTTCACAGTATCCCCACAGAAGAGCCATACATTGTGGCAGCTATGGTTGGCTATGTTATGGAGATAGCAGAGCTAGCCAAAGTGCTGTAGCATAGCAGAGCCGCCACAATGCCCTCATAGTAATTTACAGTAGCCACAGAACCTATAATGGCACTTTTAGTGATTAGTAGTTCCCCATGTCTTAAGTGTTTTAGTGACGATACAGTTTGAGCACACACATTGGCTGAACACTCGTCTGATAGTATTCCTCATGCTCAGTGTGGACAAGGATGTAGGGTTTATTTTGAAGGGAAGGGAATAATTCTCTTTCAGACTCTTGTGGCCGTGGTTCATCTGCCACAAGGAAATAAAGAACGGCATGTTGAAATCCAACATGCACAATTTTTCTTTCCCTCAAATTCTGCAGTAGAAGAAGACACAGGAGACCTCTATGCACATTAGATTGCTGTCTGATCCGGCCAAGGTTGGCAAGTTTGAATTTCTTTTATCTTATGTGTTTGGCCAGTTTCAGCCAAGGTGAAGACCGGCTAAAAAGAGTGTCTCTTACATTTCCATAAGTTAGAAGTACAGTCCATTGACTATTATAGTCACTAAATAATGCTTCATTTGCACCTTTTTGACACTGCAGGGAAATTAAAGACTTGTTGCTGGGTTCCCACACAGATTTAAGATAATCCTTGGGTTACATAAGACCACGTTCGCTCATCTCTAGTTACAATTATACAAAAATTGTGCTTTTTTTGTTGTGCTATCTGAATATAGAAGAGTTATAGTACATTCTGATGTCACCTTGGTTTTTACCTAATTTATTGGTTCTATCGGTTTCCAGTAGTGCTACTCCAAGTAAGTGTAAAGGGGAAGCTCTGACACTTGTGAGGTCACAGCATCATACCTGACTAAAATCCACTTTTGATGTCACAGAATCATACCCACCTGATTGAAATCAATTTGTGATGTTACAGCAGATTACCTTACTGAAATCAATTTGTGATGTCACAGCAGATTACCTGACTAAAATTCACTTGTGATGTCACAGCAGATTACTTTACTGAAATCAATTTGTGATGTCACAGCAGATTACCTGACTAAAATTCACTAGTGATGTCACAGCAGATTACCTTACTGAAATCCACTTGAGATGTCACAGCATTATACCTAACTGAAATCCACTTGTGATGTCACAGCAGATTACCTTACTGAAATCCACTTGTGACGTCACAGCAGATTACCTGAATGAAATATACTTGTGATGTCACAGCAGATTACCTAAATGAAATATACTTGTGATGTCACATCAGATTATCTCACACAGATACATTTCTGATGTGACAACTACTCTCCTGACACAAACACAGTTGTGATGTCACAGCAGCTTAGTGGATAAGCATATTTTATTCATTTCCAAATTCCTCATCATTGTGCCAAATCACCAAATTATTGGAGACATGGATATACTGTGTAGCTGTGTACTGCGATCTAATAGACCATAGGGATCACTATTATTTTTAGGGTATCAGTGGGCTTCCTTGTTGAATGTACACATACTATGACTTCTGACATATCATAGAGAACATGTTATCTGTGGAGACCCCATAGACTACAACATAAGAAAGTTTTTTCTCCTTTGGATTAACAATCAGTCCAAGACATCTGGATAGTCTTTATGATATATCATAAGTTCTTTGAAGTGAAAGCAATACATTAAATTCACTCAAAGATTCATAAAGGAAATCTGTCACCAGTTTTATGCTGCCCTAACTGAGAGGAGCATAAACCCATGAGAGATCATGATTCAAACACAGGATCACTTTTTTTTTTGCCTAGTCATTTTCTTAAAATCCCTGTTCCAGTGAGTACCAAGGAAATCGATTCTAACGAATCAATTCGTCTCATCGGTGGGGCTGACCCCAAAAGTGAAAAAACACCCACCTGGCGAACGATTGACAGGACTGGACGTTTAGAAATTGGCAGGGTTGTGCTAAATGTCCAGCCCTGTCAATATTGTAGCAGTTAGGCGCTTCTTCACCTATGGGTACAGCCCCCCATAATGAGGAAGATGAATTCTGATGAGATGTTTCAAGTTGCTCACCTTAACCCCATAACTATTTGGTTTCTTCTCTAGGCCAGAGCGCTGAAGATTACCCTGAGGATGTGGCTGCATCAAGGTCTAATAATGTTAGCAACGCAAGAAGCATGGTGAATATTTATACAACCACGGAAAGTGAGTTTCACAGAGATGGAAGATAGTTTCACTGTCTTAGTGATTGGTCCTCTTCGGGTTTTGGTGAAGAAAACCATGTTTTTTTCTTCTAAAGATTGCTTTTGTTTCTTTAAAATCCCATTACCGATGATTACAGCACAATCCTAGCACCCCATCTGTCAGTTTACCTAGGAAACCAAGCATTCAGTTCATAATGTTGACTCTGTTTTACAAATCTACTGTTTGTTCGTCCACATCCTTTTCCTGGTACAAGTCATGGAGTCAGGTGTAAAATACATTTCCGCAAGGTCTTTGTATTTGAATAAAGAACTGTTGACAACTTGTGCAGGGAACGTCAGACGCAAACCGCATGGAAACAAAAACTGAAATAGAGAGGGTGAAGTATGACACAGTGACGTGCGTCTTGGTCACTAATCTGTTTCTTGCGGATATTGAACAGTTATAAAATGTGGAAGACAGCAGACTGGAAAAAACGCCTACGTGCACATAGACATATATCTATAAGCTATTACATCAGGACATCCGGTGAAGTGACTTATCCTGGGCTTCACTCTATGTAACCTTCAAAATATCTCTTTTTGCCCTTCTTTTGTAGATCTCAGGACCATTTAAATCCAAGCATAACTCGAAAGGAACATTTATTGACTAGGGTCTGATTTCTTTTTTTAGCAGATATTTGCTACATCCTTAGCAGGGCATTTTCTTGAAAGGACTCTTCAGTAGATTTGGCCATGCTAAGCTGCTGGCAGCACTAGGTAGGGGAACTTTTATCATCAGGAGTAGTGTGAATTTGTAGTTTTATTCTGCTTGGTTCTGTTCCTGTTAGTTTCCAGGAGGTGGAGCTTCATTTGACGTGCTCAGTGCATTGAGCTGATTTATGGCAACCCCCCCCCCCCACTGCTCTGAGGGACAGCTGTAGTTGTCTTCTAGTTGGAGGCTACACCTGTCACTCAGAGCAGAGGGGAGGGGCGGTGAAGCAACTCAATACAGTGAGCACTTAACTGTGAATCTCCACCTCTTGGGCTCTTGCAGGAGCAGAATCAAGCAGAATAAAAGTTAATATTCACACTACGTCTGATAATAAAAACCCACAAAAGGTGTGTTTGTCCTGCTTTCCCCTGCCTAGTGCTGTCAGCAGTTTAGCATGGTCAGAACTGCAGATATACTGTCACGGTGTGGAGTAAGTGAGCCCTGCAAGTCCACCCTCACCGCTGTCCCTGACTGATTGCATGACCCACCCTAGGTAGCGGTCCACAACTAGACGGTGGTCCCTTAGCTAAATGCAGGGCCTTAAAGGGACGGGGACAAATGGGAGACTAATGACAAACAAAAGACAGAATGACACAGAGCACAAAGTCACCAAGCCAAGGTCAAATACTGAGAGAGTGATTAATTCCGAATCAGGGTCACAAACCAAAACCAGGGGAAGCCAAGAGTCAAAACCAGGAGAACACGTCAAATTCAAGGGTTAAACACGGTCATGGTGAGCCATGGTCAGAATTTCAATAATAGCAATACAAGTGCGAACACTAGTGTGGCAATCCAAGAGGCAACCTGTGGCCAGCAGGCTGTCTGTTTAAATAAGGCGCCCAGAGGGGTCATGTGACATGGCCAGCGTCACGTGACCCACAAAACTTGTGCTGTACAACCACGGAGTGCCGACATTGTCTAGCGGGACGAGGACGCCGGACGGGCACCGCCAGCTCCTCTCCGCCCCCTGTCTCCATAGAGATGAGGACAGCGACCGCGCACGCAGAGAGAAAGCACCCTGCCGGCTCCCCGTTCCACATACTCAATTTAATGACATATGCACCATTTTTCTTAGGAGAATGGTTAAGGTAAGGTCCTCCTTGAAACCCACTTCACCTTATTATAGGAAAAAAAAAAAAGAAAAAACTTGAAAACCACGTGTAGAAAAAAAGAGAAAAACAAATGTAGTATGGCAATGTAGTAAGGAACAACTAAGGTCGCATCATTATTATATGTTGCCAGTTTGATGTGTCCTTTTTGTTTCTCAAGGTTATGTTTATCGCTATTAATTTCCTTCTTTTGTTCCTCTAAGCATATAACAAGCCGAACACGTTAAGTCACCAGCTTCTGGAGCCGGAACGCGCTAAAGAGCTGAGCAGATCCACTCCTGCCCTGCATTCAGAGGTAAGGACAGACGCAGGAAAGAGCATGACTGGTGTTTGTATAGCTTCTGCTTCGCAGCAGTCATTGGAAAGCTGTGTTGACATCACAATTTTCTCCACCCTTTAATTATACACATGATATAATGGATGCCTCAGACCGTACAATTGCATCTGGAAAAAAAAAGTATCCGATTAACATATGTCTACGTCCTGGGGATGCTGTGAACAGGGCCTTACAATTATGAACAATAATACAAATTCTCTTGAGACGTACATTTTTAACCTTTGTTTCTCTCTGTTTTGGTATCAGACTGAATCTGACACTGCCTCTGAAATCAGCTTCAACATTAAGAAACACAGAAAGACCCTTAGCACTGGCAGCAACTCCTCTGATATGGCATCAGTATCTTCCGTAAGTAGAGTATTAGCGCACCCGTTCACTTTCACTGTTCTGTGTCTCATATTATTATTACTGAGTACATAGAATGCAAAACTGAGGGTAAAATGTATGATCCAGGACCAACTCTGTGAGGAGCGTTCTCCATCTTCACTGACGGCTATAGGGCTGTATTATCTATATTGTAGATGCTGGCAGACATGTAGTGTGAATTTGTTGACTGCTCGCTCACAATTAGGGGCAATTTGCTTAATTACTTCAGGAACTTGTGATTAATGATGTATTTGCTCACTTTCACGTCACATTGTTCCTTTGTTTTTTTAAACATTAGTCCCATCTCATAAAGTGATGCGTATTGCTGGGATATGACATCACTTTATGATCGGTGAGGGCCTACCGCCAGTTTGCCATATTGTTAGGACATGCCATCACTTTGAATACTGCAGAATGGGACTATGAACAGTCGGTGGGCGGGAAAGCCAGTGCACATGGAAAACTGGTTGCTTCATTTTACGAATAATTCCTTCTTGAACCCGCAAACATATTTGGATGGTTTATACTGGATGAATTGAACATCTTTCACCTTGTACTTTTCCTTATTAAAGGGGTTATTCCATTACAACAATTTATCCTTTATTCACAGTAGGATAGTGGCAGACACGCATCTGCATTGCTGCTCCATTGAGCTCTATGGGCTGTCGGATCCAGCTGAGCGCTTGTATTCGGCTATCTCCAGCAGTCCCATAGAGTGGGGGACACAGATGCATGTCTGCTCTTTTATTCAAACAGGAGAACATAGAGCTGTTATCATGATCGTCTGGGGCCCCAGCAGTCGGCTCCTGCAGATCAGACACTTATCCCCCACAGGTTGTTGTAATGGGACAACCCCTTTAATTATTACTCCCAATACCAGTGATCCAAAGAAAAATGTCTAGACCTATCATTGTTTTGACAATCTCTACTAAAAGTGGTCCTGGTAATCTGCTGACCATGATAGCTCTGATTCCTGAACCAGCAATCAGCTATTATTACTGGGTGAAGTGGAGGTGGCCTCACAGATTACCCTGCTGTAACTAATACTGCACTATGCTTGGTGAAATAAATGCATTTAAACTTTCTCTGATATATTAGTATATTGCATTTAACACATTTTCTTAATATGTACAGTATCTATTAGCAGAATAACGAAGAACTTATCTCAGCTCCATGTATCCCTGAGTGTAAGACAGTGGGGGATGAGATATTAGGGTAAACTGCAATCACAACTGCATTCTTAGGTTTTCATTGGATGTAGGTGTCAAGTATGTCTGGTTTAGTTTTAAAGGGGTATTCCGGTTACCATAAATATAACTTATGATTTAGACTAACTCATCATGAATAATTACCTAATATAATGTAAATCTCACAAATGTACTACTTTATAAAAGTAGTTTTCTTCCTCTGCTACCCACTGTGTTTCCTCATAAGTTACCATGGCATCGACCTGTAGTTCTGAGCCTTTGTTAGGTCAAGCATGCTTAGTGTGTAGAGTAGAGGGGTTGTGAGCGGACTGTATATCAGGCAGCCAATCAATAAACATCAACACTGATGAACAAGCACAAACTCACAGCAGGAAAGCTAGGGATTGTGGGGATTGTAGTTTTGTGAGGTAAGATCAGGCGCCATGACACTCTCAGTGTGTTGCAGGCTCACACAGGAGCTAGACAAATGGGTGGCAAGGTAAAATGAAGCTCTGGTTATATGTATAGGTATGGGTTCTTGTTGGGTCACAGCTTCCAGCCTTAATGCAGTTTTTCAAAAATTAAGTTACTTTACCGGAATACCCCTTTAAGAACTACTCCTGTCTATCCTTGTGTAAATCATACTTTAACCTCTATTATTTTGGCAGGTCAGTAACAGTGTCCTCAGTGTGTACAGCGGTGATTTTGGAAGTGTGGATGCACAAGGAACTGTTCAATTTTCTCTGGATTATGATGAGAAGAACCGTGAGTTCCAGATATATGTAGCTCAGTGCAGGGACCTGGCTGTGGTGGATGAGAAGAAAGGACGATCAGACCCGTTAGTATTGAAGTTTCCCTCTTCTGCATTGTGGTTATTATGTGTCTTTTGTGCATGTTGTACTTTCTGTCCACAGCAAATGTGTGAACTCTGGATATATGTGGATTATATGTGCGGTAGTAAAGCTATTCTGGGGGATAAGAATGGACGTAGTTGTGGACACATGTAGGAAACACTAAACTGACATTAAGCATCATCACACCTGCCTGGTCCTGTCAATCAAAGTGCAGAGGGCACAGCAGCTGTAGAGAGAGCAGAGCCTTTAGGTGTAATGGCAACGCCCACGTTGCTCCTAGAGGCTCATTTGCATATATTAAAACATCATTGTGGACACATATGAACATGGGACCAACACAGATGTCTTCAGCTGCCAAGTGCACATGTAACAAGTCAGCCAGTGTCATAGGTACAAATCTGCTGACAGATGCCCATTAACCTGTTACATACTATTGGAATGAATGGTGTGTACTGTGTAAAAAGGCAATTTTAAAGAGGTTGTCCAGGCTCCCAGCGGTCTCTGCTGGACCACTTGTGATGGGGACCCCTTCCTTTGATACAAGACCACTGCAGCCAATCAGTGGCCTCAGCGATCACCTATGCAAGAGGTTCAGCAGTGACATGCTGTACCTACACAACAAGAACGCAGGAATAACACACAATATACATTGGAAGAATGTTGGCTGAACCTGACGATTTCAGTGTCACCAAAGTGCTGTAGATGGAAATATCCTGAATCTCCACCGATGTGAGATGTTGTAGGAAAGAAGGATCTTACTATTTCAACATATTTGATCTTATGACTTATGATCAGGATTTATTTTTTTTTAAATCCCGATCAGTGGAGAACCAGACGACTGTCCCCAAGCGGCGATCCAGCTTTGGTCATCAGGTCTTGGACCACCCGCTCCCAGAAAGATCCAAAGCTGGAGCGCCGCTTGGGGACAGTCGCCTGGTTCTCCATTTACATATATACAGCTATATAAGAAGAAGGTTATTGTTTTGCTGACAAGGTAGAATGTGCCCATTATGAAACACTGGATATTTCAAACTCAGGAGAAACCTGTTTGACAAAATGTTGTGTTGCGTCCAAGTGCAATTAATGACTCCATTTGCAAACAATCTGCTTTAAGATGTACCTGTGTGTTAGCTATGTTTTCATACAAGTGCCAAGAATAAGAATAATTCTTGACAGTGCCAACAGAAGAAAATGAAACACAGAGACGTTATCTACATGATTATAATTGTTGGGAACAGCTCTTTGTAGCCATCGGCCATGGTGCTGAGGGACACCAGTGTAATGATACTTTATGGAATCTTACAATCTACTAATGGCTCTGAACCAGGCTTTCCAGGAACACTGGCCAGGGTTGCCAACCTAAATTTGTATTTTTTTTTTCTGGACAATTTATCCAAAAATCATGGACAGCCAACATTTTTTACGGACAAATTAGAAAACTACAATGAACAATCAGACTGCTCAAATCAGCTTTACGAAGAGTTGAGCAGCGCTGAGGTAAATTACCCCGTGGATAAGAATTGGAGAATGCTATACTTGCCTCGAGACAAAGCGTCTTTAAGGCAGGAATGGCATAAGGGGTTCACCAAGAGTGGAAGATACTGTACATTTGCTGTGGATTTCATTCCCCAACAAGATGTGGCAGGGGCCTCACAAAAACTTCCAAGTATATACGTTCAGTATGTATATACAATATACTGTATATGCCCCATAGTTTATCACTATTTGTGCTAGTTATATTGCCTCCAGTGGTGCCTGTCAGGCTGCAATCTCTACAATATTGTTTTATTCTTTATATAATTTTAATGTTTGTCAGGCGACCTGAGGTTGCCATAATTTTCTATGGTGGTTGGCTGCTGCCAAATGCATTATTTTATGTCTTTATTGTAACAGCTTTAGAGGCCTGAAGTTCATAAGCTGTGGCCTGTATGCAGATTTGAATACTTTTATGGACGTATGTCCTGCTAGATTTCTTTCCTGGCCAGTGATACATGTCAGTTTGGAATCACAGTATTTCATTCTTCGTGTACAGAGGTTTATATTAAAGAAGAACTCCTGCAAAAAAAATTATTCCATGTCCTGCTAGAAATGTACATGATGTAATCTATAGTGAATGTCATTTTCTTACCACTGGCTAAATTTTTGACATATATAATCCTGACGTTTCTTATCTGTGTCCTGTGACTAGGAATTAGACCCAACAACTCACACAGAGACTTATGTGTGGACAGAAAGTCTAATTCTCTATGTATTCCTATGAGACTGAAAGTGAGGCTCCCATAGGAATGAATAGAGCAGTTACTGGCTTTCTGTCCTGGGTCAGTTGGAGGTCAGGGAGTTGGTCACATGACCCAGCTACAATAAGAAGAGAAGTTATTACGCACAATTACATTCTCTGATAAGAAGATGACATTCACTACAGATTATATCATGCACCTTTCTAACAGGTCAGAGAATAAAAAATGTTGCGGGAGTTCTTCTTTAAAGGGTTTCCCCAGATTTATGGCAGCCTTCACCCCCTCCCCTGTGGCTCCCCACTGCTTGGTTCCAGCTCCTTCAGTTCATGCACTCCGGTTCCCTGCTTGTCAACTTCTGAAGTGAAAGAGGGTCACATGTGCCACTGCAGCCAATGACTGTCGGGGTGTCATGTCCCAAAGTGTTATAGGTTTCTGGACAGAATGTATGTTTCCTGATGAAACATTATTGGCATGCAGACATTACCTTTGCAGATTTGTTTCCGCAGGTATATTAAATGAATATTTAGCTTATATCTGCATCATGCATGAAATCAGGTTCAGACTGGTCCACCAGAGCACCAGAGGTAGGATCCTCCGGTAGGGCCAGGGTTTGATACCTTAATAGACCCTAAAGGTCCTGCTTTTGGAGCCAGTCACTTGCCACTAGGATCTATTTCTGTGATTCAAAACCTAATAAACTTTACTGATGATATACGGGTTGGGCCTCAAGAATAAGTTCCTCTGGTGGGCCCAAGGAACCCCAGTCTGACACTTCATGAAATAACTTTTTGTAATCTCAACCAAACAGTCTGTATTTTTTATTTCTTCACCTAGAATCAGCATTTTACAGCATAAATCACATAGACAAACTCTAATTGGATTACAGTTCTAGAATAAATACAGAAGTCAATGTAAAGATGCGATCACTTCACATACAGATAACAGCAGTAGGCTGCGGACCTGCCATTGATTACTGCTTGATTTTGGTAGTGGTATTGTATTCTGTTTCATTCTCTTTTATTGGATCTATGTCCACATGTGAATTATTACAATCCTCAGGATTATCAACTATTACTGTACTGACTGCAATGTATTTAAACTGTTCTAGGTATGTCAAGACCTACCTACTGCCGGATAAGGCAAGGATGGGGAAGAGGAAAACGTCGGTCAAAAGAAAGACAACCAATCCAATTTACAATGAAGTCTTAAGGGTAAGCCTTCCCATTTGTTTCACATCACAGCAATCATGAAATGCAGAAATTGTTTCATATCTCAACCTGCGCCTCATATTCCCTTTAGACCCATAGCTTCTATATTGAGTTGTTTTATAATATACAGTATATACAGTATATATACACACATCAGACCATATACATCATGTACATGAGATCTGGCTAGAGGTCGAAATAGCCATTAGATTTTGATTTTCGCAGGATGGGCCAACCATCTAATGTGTATGGGGGATGATGTCGGAGAACATAAGGATTGGATAGTTAGATTTCAGCTGCCCCATCCTTTTGTTCTCACTGCTAGAGGTGTGTTCCCTCTCCCCATGAGAAAATATGCACATGAACATATGCTCAGTCAAGCCGAGTATACAAGTGTATAGGAAATCAGGACGGGTAGCTGGAAGGCCAAACTATCCCACTGCCGTCTTAGCTCCTCCAAGAGCAGATGTCAGGAACATAAGAACTGGGTGTTGGATTTCAGCAGTCTAATACTAACATTATGTGTATGGGGACCTGTAATTTGGTGAGATACACAGAGAATCTGGTTTGTGGTCATCATAACTTTAAGAATAACATCAGATGTTACAAAAAATAAGCTAAATCTGCCAATGATCTACAGATACCTATCCCATATGTATGGTAAGTTTTAAGGAGGCCATATACCTTCAATAGCTGTTAGCTGAACTCTTGTTTGGCTGACGGGACCCGTCTCCAAGCACATGAACGCTGGTCGAGCATGCATGTGTTGTCAATAAGGAGAGTGGAATAAACTGCTGTCAGACACCTCTTATCATCCGCGAGAACAAAAGGATCTGGAAGCTGAAATCCAACATTCCCAAGACATCTGAGAATAGGGGAGAGTTGGGACACCCACATACACATTAGATGGTTAGACAAAATGAGCAGGTTAAACCGACATTAATTTATTGTATAAGACCACCTTAAGCTTCACACTGGTCTGTCTGGTCTAGTCCTTAACAGGCAACCAATGTCTACTTGCATCTGAATTAATTATATAATATTTTATTTATTTATATTTATATATTTTATATTATTTTTGAAGGAAATCATATAACATCTGCTGTGACATTTTTCTATCTAGCATCCAGTACATCAAGGCTACTTTCACACTTGCGTTTAACTCTTCCGGTATTGAGATCCGGCAGAGGATCCTAATACCAGAGAAAAACGCTTCCGTTTTGTCCCCATTCATTGTCAATAGGGACAAAACTGAACAGAACGGAGCGGAGTGCTCCAAAATGCATTCCGTTTCATTTGGTTGCATTCCCATACCAGACAGAAAACTACAGCATTGGGTGCAGAGCAAAAACCATTGTAAGTCAATGGGTGCAGGATCTGTTTTTTGTCTGAGAAAACGGATCTGGCACCATTGACTTACTTGGTGTGTCATGCTGGATCCGTTTTCTCGGACACAATAGAAAATGGATCCGCCCCCCCATTGACTTTCAGTGGTGTTAATGCCGGATCCGTCATTGCTATTTTAGAGTTCATACAACCGTATCTGTTCATAATGGATGCATCCGGTTGTATTATAAATAACGGAACCGTTTTTGCTAATCCCTGCCGGATCAGCAAGTGTGAAGTTAGCCTTACCCTGCTACCTCCCCCAAGATACACCGCTGATTTACAAATTTACCTAAAGTAAACTTGGGCTACTTTCACATCTGCGTTTTTGCCTGATCCATTATAATAATACAACCGTCTGCATCCGAACAGATCAGGTTGTATTATCTCTAAAATGGCCATGACTGATTCCGGCACTAAAACAAAGTCTAGTAAGTCAATGGGCGCCGGATCTGTTTTCTTGTGTCTGAGAAAACGGATCCGGCACCATTGACTTACATTGTGTTTCATGCGAGATCCGTCTTTCTCCACATCCCATGCCAGACAGAAATTGCAGCTTGCTTGGGAACGCAACCAAACATAACAGAGTACATTCTGGTGCACTCCATTCCGTTCAGTTTTGTCCCCATTGACAATGAATGGGAAGAAAACTGAAGAGTTTTCCCCCGGTATTGAGATCCTATGATGTATCTCAATACTGGAAAGGAAAAATTAGATGTGAAAGTAGCCTTAATTTTCTATGAGCCTTGATTGACTTGTTTTTTTATTTCTTTCATTTTAGTACAAAATTGAAAAAATGGTGTTGCTGATTCAGAAACTCAACCTTTCTGTGTGGCACAACGACCCACTTGGCAGGAACAGCTTCCTCGGAGAGCTAGAGATTGATCTGACTAGCTGGGATTGGAGTAATACAAAGCCTAACTGGTATACCTTAAAACCTCGGGTATGTAAGCGTTCTAGTAAACAGCAGGGCTACAATGATACAGTGTACAAGTCTCATATTGCAAGTATAACCCATGCACTGCACACCGATATAATCCTGAGCTTCTGGGGAAATCCCTGGTTGGCCATGGTTTACTTGGGAAAAATCAGCTTTTTGCGGTTTGTGCCGGAAATGGAACCTGAAGCAATCAGCTGATCGCTGACCACATTTTCTTGGCGTTGTCTCTGTTGACATATACCTGTTTAGTCTGGGTGTATATATATATCAGTTGTGTCCAGCAAGCTGTTTTAAACTGCTGTTTGTCTACTTAGCCTTATACACTTTAGTGTACCCATCAGGGGTTCATAGCCTGAAAGCGCCAAACAGTAAACGCTGCATCACCAGGGCTAGGAGACATTTATCATAACAACAACATAACAATTTTCACAATTGGGAAGTTACAGACTATCCCTGCTTGTAGCAGAGCTGATGTTACAGATGCACCCCCTAGTGGAGGCTGACTGAAACTGTCACTAGAAGATATAACAATGTATCAGTCTGGCAACAGCAGAAACATGATGTGCCTCACAATATTGCTAAGAAATCACAATATTATAATACAAATACATGACTGCATTTCACCATGCTAAATTATTAAGAAGGTGCCACCATTTTCAACAGCATCACGAAGTAAATGAGTGCGCTGTACAAATGATCACCTATAGATCCGTCTACAACAGTAAATGTTTTTTTTTTTCTTATCCCACAGAGTCTGTCTGCAATGAATGGTGTGGATCATCTTGGAGTGATGAATTTGTCAATTAGGTATATCCCTCCAGGAAGCCTTGGTAAGATTCTAAATGAGAAGCATTCATTACAGCAGATTAGAGGTCTTGGTTAGATCTTAGTAAAAAACCATCATCATCCATCTCTTAGGGAATATATCATAATTATGATCCTGGTTGAATAGCGAATTTATTAAAGCACATCTCCACCCAAATTATAAAACTTACATGTGGACTCATAATGACTTTTCCTGATGCAGTTTTGGAAGCCAAAACTAGGAGTGAATTCAAAAAAGAGGAGACATCATATCTGTTCATGATCCACTCCTGGAGAAACCTGATCGTGTGGCCATAACCTTAGTTTGTGCAATGTTTCACTAGTTAGAGTCAACTATGCGGTCAGCTAGATTTTTCCCAATGTAATTGTGTCTGAATGTATAATAAACTTTTCTGTCCGGGCTTCAGTGGCTCAATCCTCAGCCTTGGCAAGGCCGTGTCAGGGGAGATGTGCTGCTGAGCTGTGCCCCCTGGTGATGCAACCGCATCCTTAGTAACAAGGATGCAATGCTCTGTTTCTCCCTTCCTGGCCATACACCATTGCCAGTGATAGTCTTTGGTCTTATTGGCATAGGGACCGTTAACCAGTTGCGGTCTAGCTATCTACGGCTTGTACTGCGAATAGGTAGGGGAAGCAGGCTGGTTTCTATCCTCAAAGCACAATGTCCTTGTCTGTCCCTACCTAGAATCGTTATAGAATATTTGCTAAAATAAAGCAAATATAAGAACATTCTGATTAAAACTGTCATTGATTTTAGAGTTTGTGCCAGATTTCCAATATGAGCAGTGCACGAAAGTTCACACACTCACCTGGGATGCCATCTGCACTTGTCTGCTGTTTTAGCTACCAGTTATGTTATATGGCACAGTATACCAATAACATCCAGAGCAGGCTACATTTTCTTTCACTGCCCCAGCTCTTGGGCAAAGTCACAGGCTGACAAGGAATACTGCCATAGTTACAAAGTCCGCATGGTGTGGGATACTACTTGCTAGTGTAGGTGGTATATTATATATAATTACACTACTAATGGGAGAACTTATTCACACAAATGGAAATGCGATTATTTGAATTTTAAGGGGGTTTTCTAGTAGTAAACTAGTGACAACCTATACTTAGGATAGGTCATTAATATCTGATCAGCGGGGGGCAGATACCAGGCACCACCACTAGCTGTATGAAGAGGCTGGGGCACAGTGCTGTACATTGTATAGGGGCTGTGCTTGGTATTGCAGTCCAGACCCATTGAATGAGACTGAGGTGCACCTAGGCCATGTGACTGATGAATGTGAGAGGCTGCGGCGAACAAGAGCGCTGTGGTCTCTTAAAACAGCTGAGAGTTGGACCCCCGCCAATCAGATATTGATGATCTATCCCGAGGGTAGGTCATCATTGTTCTACTCTCGGGAGATAATGCTGATTATGAAAAAAACATTTTCTTACATTTTCAGGTCCAAAGCATCCAGCCTCAGGAGAAGTTCATATTTGGGTGAAAGATACTAAAGACTTACCACAACTTCGACCTTCTGGGGTTGACTCATTTGTAAAGTGGTGAGTATATGCTTAGGGTTGAGTCTGTGAAGCAGACTTTCTCCCACTCTGGCATACTCCATGCAACTATGTATGTAGTTGAACATTCATTTGATTAGGACCCCCTGTAGACACGCTTCTACTACCAACAGCAGCTGATCACTGGGTTTAGAGAATCCAGGCCCGCACTATTTGGCTGATCACCATGGCAGCTTCATTTCAAGATGCATTTGTCTCTTTCGGCTTAGGCACCAGGGCTGTGGATTATGTTCAGTGATACCTTTTGAAATAGTACCCCCAAACATATGCCGCAGACATATTCAACATATGCCTCTACCTCTAAAGTGTCTGTTAATTGTTTTTGTGCATACAATTCTATTAAAAGGCTCATTGACTGTTTCACATTTGAGACACCTGTATCCTGTCATATACTGGCAAAATATATGCTGAAAAAAACATTCTTTTGGCATATGTTTGGTTAATGAATGTCTATGGAAACAGATGTATAAATGTTAGGTGGGAGTCTAACCTCACATAGTCTTATTAGTCTTATGTACCTTCTATTAAAGGGGTTGTCCCATGAAAAATATTCTACAGTTTTCAAACCAGCACCTGGATCTGAATACTTTTATTACTTTGCATGTAATAAAAAATTTAGCATATCCACTGAGTTATTCAATAAAATGTATCTGTATAGCGCCACCTGCAGTTTGTTTTTTTCTTATTTCTTTGTCCTGCTCACTGAGAAGGCCGCAAGTGCTCAGTTTCATCCTTCAACCACCTTCTGAGTTGTGATAGGGAGAGATGAGACACGCCTCCTTAGCTGCAGCAGAATAGACACTCCCCTTGAGCTGTCAGCTTGATATAAATCTAGCACAGCAATGAATGGGGAGATCTCTGGATCCATGTGAGGTACAGGGCTGGTTCTAGCTTTATTAGAAAGAAATTGTCATGTACTATATGATGCTGATTTTCATTTTTTACATTAATCATGAGATAACCCCTTTAAAGATAACCTATATTTAATCTTCGTGATTATTTCTATCTTACTTTCTGCTCAGCTGCAGCAAGGATTTACTTCCTGAGATACATTTCCATATTTCATGCCTCTGGCCATAGCATAGATTTGTGAATTCGTTTATGGTAAAATCTTTTGCATGGCCTATATTTGCTTTAAACTTTAATTCCATGTTTGTGTTGTAATGGCAATATTAGTTTATCTGAGTAAATATTTGTCATCATGTAGGCAAATTATGCAGATTCATGTTTGGACAATTTATTTAAAGGGACACTCCCATCAATATTCCCATCTAATATATAAAGCTTAGTGTATGTGTGTGTATGTCCGCTAAAGGAATCCGCACCATTGCAGCTACAATCCCGAAGATTGGCACACAGGTACATCAGGTGTCCGGGAAGGTTTTAGAATGGGTCTCAGCTCTTCAGGACGTACCGTTCCTGAGATATTCCCAAAAAATGCATTAGCCAATAGAAGCCCACAGGCAGTTAGTCTCCACACACACCAGGTTTCCATAACAACCTAGCCAGTTCACTACTGTTGGTCTGCTTTAAAGGGGCAGAGCGCTGTGGATGACACTGTTAAAGGAATATTCTGGATACCATAAATATAACTTATGTTTTAGACTAACTCATCATCAATCATTAAAGGGAACCTGTCACGTCAGGAATACTTATAAACCTGCCAGCATTACCTTATATTAGCCCCCAGTCTGTTCTTATTAATGGTTTTGATGTGGTAGTCGGATGGTTAATAGTTGATAAAAACGCTCTTTTAAACACCATGAGCGCTGTCTTTCAGCTCGGCTTCAAGTCAAGGGGGCAGTGGCTTCCTTGCTTCAAGTCAAGGAAACCACGCCCCCTAACCGTCTCCTCCCTTCTGATTGACATACTGCCTTGTGTCTGGCAGCACTGAATGCAGGGTGCGCTCTGTTGTAAGGTGCGCTTCCATATCCATCTCCCGCTGCGTGCCCGGTTCAAGAGGGCGCACTGCACATGCGCTGGCCATTGAGAGCGAGAGCGCTCGCTATACTTTCTGCTTCCTGAGCCGGACGCAAGGCAGTATGTCAATCAGAAGAGATGGGATGGTTAGGGGGCGTGGTTTCCTTCACTTGAAGCAAGGAAGTCACTGCCCCCTAGACTTGAAGCTGAGCTGAGCAAACCCCCAGGTCCCACTAAGTCACGCCCCCGACTCAATCAGGCCATGCCTCTTCCACGCCGCATCTGACCGGGATTGAAAAAATTAAGGTAAAAATCAACTTCTGTCAGCTGCAGAGGAGGGTGACTTTCTGAGGGAGTACTGCTGTCTGAGAGTGAGCTGTTCAAAAGGACATCCCTGTGTCCATCCAGGCCCTGCACATGACAGAGAACAGGGAGTCTGAAAGCCAGAATGTCCAGCCTCCCCCCAACGTGAAGCCATGCCACCGGTCCCCATGAAGCCACACCCCTAAACATGAGGTTATGCCCCCTGGTTCCACGAAGACACGGAGGAGAAGCTGTCTGAGCGTGAGCTACTGAAAGGGTAGACATCCCTGTGTCCATCCAGGCCCTGCGCCTGACGGTGGACAGGGAGTCTGAAAGCCAGACTGTCCGGCCTCAAACCAGACCTCTGGCCACCCTAGGGGCAGGCTGATGTTAGGGTGGCCAGATGTCCGGCTTTAAGCTGGACATTCTGGTTTTCTGGCTCCCTGTCCTCCGTCCTGCGCAGTGCCTGGACGAACGTAGGGATGTCCACCCCTTCAGTAGCTCACGGTCAGACAGCTTCTCTGTGTCTTCACAGAGCAAGGGGGCATGGCTTCATAGGGACCGGGGGCGCTGCTTCACGTTTGGGGGAATGGCTGGTGAGGTCCAGCTTTCTGGGCTGAAGACAGTGGCCACCCTAGCTGCTGTGGAGGTTACAGTTAAAGGGGAGGGCGCTGTGGGTGTTTCTGTTAAGGGGCGGGCTGCTGTGGAGGTCACTTTTAAAGGGGCGGACACTGTAGACGTCACTCTAGATATCTTTTAACGACACACACAAACATTAAATGAAATAGATTAAATATACCTGGACGAAGCCGGGTCCTTCAGCTAGTCAATAATAAACATATATTAACAGCCTACGTGTGAATATTATAGGTATTATTTTTTTTATTAAATACACAGTTTTAAAGGGAGTCTTTCACCTGTTTTTCACTGCCCCACAGAAGATCCAGAGGATAGGTCATGGAGCACCCAGCCTCTTCTAACTGCTGATCTACTGGGGGTCCCGGGAGTCAGGCTTCCGCCGATCTGATATTGATGACCTATACAGAGAGTAGGTCATCAACAGTAATTCCCAGATAACTCCTTTAAAGGGAGTCTGTCACCTCATTTTCACCTATATAACTTAGGTAACATCACTGCCCCACAGAAGATTGCATACACATCCCAGACATACCTGTGTGCTCTGTGTGTCTGTATTACATGTCCAGGAAAAGCAGTTTTATTCTGCTGGAAAAAAAACTCCCAAGCGCCCAGCTGAAAGTGAAACTAAAAACAGCTTTCTCTCTCAACTCGATTTCTAACAGCTGAATCTTCTGATATACTGGATATAATGCTGTGAAAGCTTGGAATGCCAGCTTTTATAGAAGGTCAGAACCATTTTTCTATCTGCTACCAATCCCAAGATGTGAGCATCTAAACCAGCCCTCCCCTCTTCAGTCTGGTTTGCTTTGAGCACTTGGGAGCTGTTTTCCAGCAGACTAAAAGTGCTTTTCCTGGACATGTAATTCAGACACACAGTGCACACAGGTATGTTTGGGATGTGTCTGCAATCTTCTGTGGGGCAGTGCTCTTAGTTATATTGGTGAAAAACGGGTGAAAGACTCCCTTTAAGGATATCATTTTTTGAAGTTACTCCGTGTAATCTACTTCCTATCCTGGCTATTTAAAGGGATCACCAGGATTTACATATTGATGGCCTATCTTCAGGATAGGTGATCAGTATGAGATCTGTAGGGGCCTACTCCCAGCACCCCCGCTGATTAGCTGTCAGACCACGTGATGTCATGTTCATCAGTCACATGGTCTAGGTGAATAGGGATGAGCTGTTATACCAAACAAAGTCCTGTTCTAAGTGTGGCAGTGCTGTGGCAGTGCTTGTGGCAGTGCTGAGTTACTGCCGCTCAGCTCCCATTCACATGAACAGGAGCTGAGTTGCAGTACCTGAGAATAGCCTCTTCAGAGCTGTGGTGTTCCAACTTCGTCCTCTGTGAACCCTTGGAACCATAGCTAAATGAGGAGTGAACAGGCCAGTTTTTAGAACATATTCTATAGGTATTCACAAGCAGTCATTAGAGAAGAATTGGGGAAATTGGTATGAAGTCTTGTTTTGTTTTACAATAAGGTATAAAGCTCTTTATAGGGGGGTCATTAAATATTAATGGCTAGTAGCTTGCAATACACAGTTACTGTATTCCAGAAATAAAATGCTTTCATTTACTTTGTAGCTATGTATTACCGGATACCAGCAAGAAGAGTTACCAAAAGACACGCGTCATTAAGAAGGATCCAAACCCAGTATTCAACCACACCATTGTCTATGATGGCTTCCACACTGAAGACCTAAAAGATGCATGTGTCGAGTTGACCGTCTGGGATCACGAAAAACTCAGCAATCATTTCCTTGGGGGAATAAGACTTGGACTTGGTACAGGTAAAGCATCTATAAAACAATAAAAAATCAGGACATAGGCTACTTTCACACTAACATTTTATAATTCCGGTATTGAGTTCCGTCATAGGGGCTCAATCCCAGAATATAACGCTTCCGTTTTGACTCCATTCATTGTCAATGGGGGCAAAACTGAACTGAAGACAACGGAATGCTCCTAGAAGGGAATGCTCCCCCAATTAAAGTCAATGGGGATGGATCCGTTTGGTGTGATACAATGGTGAACGGATCTGTCCTCCATTGAAAGTCAATGACGGATCCGTCACCTGCACACATACATACATACACACATACAGACATACACAGACATATACACATGCAAATACACATACATACTTACATGCTCCTGGCAGGTCACCAGAGCGCAGGAGGAGCAGGACGGCGCACACATAGGACGATTCCACCCGGCGCCCAGCAGAGGACGCTGTGGGGAATCGTCCTGTGTGCGCGCCGTCCTGCTCCTGTGCTGTGCTGTGGAGACCTGCCGGGAGCATGTAAGTATGTATGTGTATTTGTATGTGTGTGTGTGTGTGTCTGTGTATGTACTGTGTGACATGTGTGGGGCTGGAGCGTGGTTCCGGCCCCACACATGTCCCTGCGGCAGCATGGATCCGGTGGCACCCTTCACCTGCTGGATCCAGGCTGCCGCTAGTGTGAAAGTAGCCTAAGGCTACTTTCACACTGGCGGCAGGCCTGATCCGGCAGGTGAAGGGTGCTGCCGGATCAGGCCTGCCGCAGTGACATGTGTGGAGCCGGAACCGCGCTCCGGCCCCACACATGTCACACAGTACATACATATACATACACATAAACATACACACACATATAGACATACAAACACACATACATACTTACATGCTCCCCGGCAGGTCTTCGGAGCGTCAGGACGGCTCACACAGGTCACGATTCCCCACAGCGCCCTCTGACGATTCCACCAGGCGCCCAGCAGAGGGCGCTGTGGGGAATCGTGACCTGTGTGAGCCGTCCTGACGCTCCGAAGACCTGCCGGGGAGCATGTAAGTATGTATGTGTGTTTGTATGTCTTTATGTGTGTGTATGTTTATGTCTGTATGTGTCTATGTGTACCCGGATCCGTAATGGACTCCATTGAAAGTCAATGGAGGGCGGATCCGGTTACCATTATGGTCACACCAGACGGATCCACCCCCATTGACTTGCATTGGGGGTCATTCCGGATCCGTCTTGGTGCGGATGCCTGGACCGGAGAGCAAACCGCAGCATGCTGCGGTTTGTTCTCCGGTCTGAAGACGGAACGGAATGCTTTCAGGAGCATTCCGTTGTCTTCAGTTCAGTTTTGTCCCCATTGACAATGAATGGGGACAAAACTGAAGCGTTTTATTCCGGTATTGAGCCCCTATGACGGAACTCAATACCGGAATTTTAAAATGCTAGTGTGAAAGTAGCCTTAGACAATAGATAGGCAATGTAAATGCATTGTAAGTAGGAGGAATAGGGGGGTCCTGTTTGCACATTTGAGATATCTTGTCTGCATTGTGTAGATAGAATGCAGCCCTCTCAACAGAGTAAGGCTACTTTCACACTAGCGTTAGCACGGATCCGGCACCTAAAGGGTGCCAACGGATCCGTGCTAACGCTATACATGTGTGGAGCCGGAGCAGCGCTCCGGCCCCACACATGACACACATTAAAACAAGACACAGACATACATACAAACAAACATACAGACATACATACAGACATACATACATACTCACATACTCCCGGGACGCCGGCAGAACGTCTTCACGCGCCTCCTGCGCGCAGTGATGACGATTCCCCACAGCGCCCTCTGCTGGGCGCAGTGGGGAAATGTCATCGCAGCGCGCAGGAGGCGCGTGAAGACGTTCTGCCGGCGTCCCGGGAGTATGTGAGTATGTATGTATGTCTGTATGTTTGTATGTATGTCTGTATGTTTGTTTGTATGTATGTCTGTGTGTATGTATGCCGGATCCGGAATGACCCCCCATTGGAAATCAATGGAGGACAGATCCGGATTACTGGTGTGTCCACACCAAACGGATCCGTCCCCATTGACTTGCATTGGGGGTCATTCCGGATCCGTCTTGGTGCGGATGCCTGGACCGGAGAGCAAACCGCAGCATGCTGCGGTTTGTCCTCCGGTCTGAAGACGGAACGGAATGCTTTCAGGAGCATTCCGTTGTCTTCAGTTCAGTTTTGTCCCCATTGACAATGAATGGGGACAAAACTGAAGCGTTTTTTTCCGGTATTGAGCCCCTATAACGGAACTCAATACCGGAATTTAAAAACGCTAGTGTGAAAGTAGCCTAAGTGGCAGAAGTCAAATGCACTCCCACAAAAGTCGTTGCTGTAGAGAGGGAAGGATATGGGCTCCCTATTAAACATAAGATAAATCTAAGGTTTTCAGCAAACTCTAAGTAACCAAAACTGAAAAAAGTCTTCTGAAATATGTCTTGTGAAATATCTAGTCTTTCTTTCTACTACTGATTTATGCAGAATTTATGATTTTGTGTATTGGTAATGTAGGTGGTAATTATAATATTTAACCAGTCTTTGATCATATTCTATATTAAGGTTACAGTTATGGGATTGCTGTGGAATGGATGGACTCCACCCAGGAAGAGGTGGCCTTATGGCAGGAAATGATGATGACTCCAAATGAGTGGATTGAAGGATCCCTCCCTTTAAGATCTTTGGCTGGGAGAAGGAAGTTCAAATAGACTTGCTGTTTGCAGACACATCATGGTACTCATACAATATGGAACTATATATATATATTTTTTTTTTGGGGGGGGGGGGGAGAGGGGTGAGAATGTTGTTTTAATTAAGTGTAGAGAATACAACACATTTTGTTTTTTTCCTGCTACAAGTCTGTTTCTAAAAGTTTTTTTTTTTGTGACTGTAAACTTAAAAACAATGACCTGCACAGGGGTTACTTCTTTCTTAATGCCAAAGCACTTTATTTTGGATCTACTCTAATGACTACCGTGGACGTCCCTTGGAGGGGAATATTTGGTACAAGCTTCCATTTTTTATACCTTCTCAAGAGGTAACAGCAATGATTGTCATTTGCTTAAGTAGCAGAACATTTTGAACGTTTCAGTGTGCCAAAAGAGTTGAAAACCTTTGTACACCACAGATGTGAAGGTCTCAGCTTAAATGAAGGTCTTAAATGATCGCCTCAAGAACTTGGTTTCAGTCAATGGAGTCATGGTACTGTGGCAGAGGACGGACAAGAAAAGGAAAAAGAAGACGTAGCAAACCATACAATAGCATAAAATCATACATGGAGCAAGCAAATATCTGGAATAATTAGAATTTTCCTAATCACTGCCATGTCTAAGGATATGTGGGTACAATATTTTATGTTGTGGGTTGAAAAAATGGCTTTATTTTGTTTTATGTAAATCAAAGGTATGGATCTAGAGTGCTTCAGTGTTGCACTTTACATTGGGAAATATGGTAAAAAAATAAAGTAATTGTACTTGTGTTTTTTTACATTATGCAGCTCCTGTTTTTGTATAATAGTTGATATTAAATATGCTAGGGGTATTAAAAGGGTATTCCCTTCTGGGACATTGATGGCATATCACTAGGGTATCAGTGTCAGATCTGTGTGAGTCCCACCTCAGGTCCCCACTCTTATCTCCAGAATGGGGTCCCCAAAGTGAAGGGAGAGCACATTGTGCACGTGTGGTTGCCCTCCTTTACAGCTATGAGCGTTCTGAAAATAGCTGGCTCGGCTATTTCCATCAGTACCATAGCAGTGAATGGAGAGGTGGACATGCTTGCACACTATGCACTCCATTCACTTCTACGGGACTTCCAAAAAATGGCCAACTGTGCTTGCTTTGCTATTTTCGGAAGTCCGATAGCAGTGAATGGTGCACAAGCCGCGCATGCACGGTGTGTTTCCCTTCACTTTGGGGAGCACTGTTCTGGAGATTCCAGCGGGTTCCAGCAGTGGGACATGCATCTGTCTGACACTGATGCCAGATCCTTGAGATATGCTATCACTGTCCCTTTAAGATATACAAAAAATTTCTAGAATCCAAATTCTGAAACATATTGCTATTCGTTAAGGTACCTTTACACAGGACAATACAGCAGCAGATTATTGGGAAGGAAGCGTTTCTTCCCAACAATCACCTGCTCGCTGGTGGAGCAATCGCTAATGCCTTCACCATACTGACTCATTTGCCGCAGCAGAGGCTCATTCATTGGGTAATCTGCGGTACATTTACAACTCCAGATAATCTCTGACAAGTTAGTTAGTGAGTGATTATCTGCGGGATTCTCAGCCCAGGTAAAGATATACGTCAATTTTGGGCGTATATCTGTTGCAGATTCAATCACAAAGGGTATTTGCGGCCAAATCTGCGACTTTTTCCCACTCACGCCAGGTCTACAAAAGGGGGTGGGCCGGCTATCCCATCACATTTATCTTTTTCTACGCCTGTTATCAGGGTTGCACCTAGCCTTTATGCTGCCTGAGGTGAAAATTGAAACGGCACCCACCCCAGTGCCAATTTCGTAACCTAACCCCTTTGCCACAATGAAAGCACTCATTGCCGATGGCCCTTCTGCTGCCCCTCCCTGGTGTTGCCTGAGGTAATCACCTCACCTGGCCTCATTGGTGGTGCTCCCCTACCTGTTATCATGATTTAAGTTATGTAGACTCTATATAACTTAGGCCGTATTCAGACGTCCGTAGTATTCCGCAATTTGCGGAACACACGGCCGGGCGCCCAGTTCAAAATGCCTATTCCTGTCCGCTGTGGCGGACAAGAATAGGACATGTTCTATAATTTCTTGCGGAGCCGCGGCTCGGCAAGATCGCGAGCCGGCCATAGAAGTGAATGGGCCCGCACCTATTCTTAGCTGCATGGTGCTCCAGCGCAAGGGGTATTATGACCGGCGTCTAAAATGCCGGTCTTAAATGACCTCCTATATAGCTCAGTAGGTACCTACAAAGGATTCAGTACTTGAGAGATCCAGAAACAACATTTACATGTAGAATAAATTTGTTTGCCACTCACTCATGCGATGCACCACTAGGCAGCCATGACATTGCCTGCAAGGCAGAGGAAACTCCTTCACAATCTTCTATTCATTTGTTTTGGGTTTGAAAAATTGTTCTGTGTAAATAGGACTTTATCTATGAGGATGGTGATATGTTGGTGATGATTGAGACATAGCGTGGGTAGAACTTGTAGAGCGAGTGACAAATTGCAACATTTTTCACGCTACCCAGACTTTTTACGAATATTTTACAATGGTAATATACCTTAAAGGTATGGACACCTTCAGGGCAGTTTTTCTTTGTGATTGGGCAAAAAATAATTTTTCCACTGGGTCTTTATTAAAATTATCAGTGTTTTTCGAGAAACAAGAGTTAAAAATCAGTCTAATTGCAAGCGGTCACTTTGTGTTTTATTTGAATCCATCAATTCTTATCAAACTCGGAAGAATATGGCTTAAAGCAGCTCTGAACCCGAACATATCCCCATTTTCACTCAGGCTGCTCTCCTGATATGCTGTATCGTGCAGGGCAGAAGCTTTTTTTGGAGAACCGGTGATGTCCCGGCCCTCCAGGGGTAAAGCTAGGTGAAGGCTTCCACCTAGCAGTGAACCCGGTGATGTCACTGACACTAATGGACGGGCTTTAGCGCTGCCCTAGCAAGCAGCCTTGCTAAAAGGATACTGATGGATTAAAAATTATACAGTGTGGTGCGGTTAGGATAGTGAGGGATTACAAGGGATATAGTATGTCATTAGCAAGCTTTAATAATTACAATTAGTAACTGAACACAGGGCCATATGTAGTATTACATGACTGTCCTGTCCTAGGCGTTACAATCCTGTTTCTTCATCAGGTTGCATCTGAGTCACCTACTAAAGGCATCTTATAACCCCACAATGCTATAGCGTTTTCCACATATACCAAATCTTGTCACAAAACATCCCTTTCAGCAGGGGTGGACTGGGAACTGAAAGTAGCCCTGGAAAAAATACTAAAAGTGGCCCTGTTTTGTAGTCGGGTTCAAATTGATGGAAGGCAGGTCCAGCAATACCATATTGTGGCACATTATACCACCCCAACAGAGCCAAATATCACAGTCCATCACAATATACTGCGAACAGCACAAAATACATCCCCAAAAACTTCCTCTGGCCGGCCGCAAGGAGGACTCAGACGGCCCTCTGGGCATTGGCCCACCGGGAAATTTCCCTGTAAGGTCTATAGCCAATCCGCCCCTACCTTTCAGCCTCTGGAGTCCAAACAGGGAGGGTTCTGGGTGTTGGACCCCTACCAAATCAATACCGATTAACTATTCTGAGGATAGATCTATAAGAGAATGCGAAAAATGTGCAAAATAGTCACCTAGTAGAACATAGTATTGGTTTATCACTGTATGTGCATTAAATTTGTGTTATTGCATAGTTTTGTCTTATGTGTATACAGTAGGTGTCTTCAGACTGTTGCTATGTACTGTAAATGTTGGCGCTGTGTATATACTTGGCTTTGACTCATAGTACAAAATTGTTCCTGTAGTCACAATGAATAATGGTTTTCTGAAAAAATGTCACTTTCTAAATGTGAATGACATTTAACTGGAACCTCTGCAAATATTCCACTCGCTACATATCTTACAGACAAGGTCTTTCCTTAACATTTTACTTGCAGACTCGACAAGTCCTTTGATCTCAGTAGTGGGAATAGAGATCATTCTCTCACAGAAGAAAAAAGCGACACTAAAATGATCTATTACTATTTAGAAAATTAAAGAGTATTACACAGCAGAAAGAGCAGAACCATCTTGTAGGGAAATAAAAAGGATCTCCATTTTTGTACTTAAAGGGGTATTCCCATCTGAAACAACGAGGGCATATCGCTAGGATATGTCCCCATTGTCTGATAGGTGCGGGTCCCACTCCTGGGACCTGCACTTATATTGAGAATGAAGCAGGGAAAGTGATGGCTGGAGGATCCCGGGTTTCACGGGCCCAGCCACCACCAAGCGCTCTCCCCATAGAAAGGAATAGGAGTGCACTGCGCTTGTGTGGCCCCCGCTCCCGTTCACTTCTATGGGTCTGATGGCACTCGGCTATTTTCGGCAGACCCATAGAAATGAATGGATGGCATGCATCCGTGGTGCGCCCTCCTGGACTTTGCCAGCTGCGTTTACGATATAAGTATAGGTTCCAGAGGTGGGACCCGCACCTATCAGACAATGGGGCCATATCCTGGTAATATGCCCCCATTGTCTGAGATGGGAATAACCCTTTAAATCAGGGGTGCACAACGTTTTCTGATTGTGGGCCACATTGCCAGACTGAACCAATGATGAGGGCCGAAAATAAAATTTAAAAGGGTATTGGAAACTGAAATACTGTATTTATACCATATTGAACACACAGTATATACCATTAATGTCTAGTTAGAGTTCCAGGACTTCCATGGGAGAATACATGAAAAATACATGTTAGCAGCCACAAGACATAGATATACATGTCTATTATCAGATGATTGGGGGCCGCACAGAATGGTATCAAGGGCCGCATGTGGCCCCCGGGCCGCAGGTTGTGCACCCCTGCTTTAAATGAACATAGTGCACATGAATGTAGCTAGAAATATTTCTGTTCTGTATTTTGTTTATTTATTTGAAGTTTAGTGTTGCTTTTTTCCATTTTAAGATCATCCACAAAATTTGAAAATTTTCCATTTTAATATCATCCACAAAATTAGAATATCAGAACTGACCTTTAAAGAGGACCTTTCATGGGTTTACATTATAGTAGGTAAATACCTTTACTTGCAGGGCACCCCCCGCTGATGCTGCCAACCGCCCAGGTTTTTCAAAATAGCGCTCCTGCGCCCCGCTCTGCCCCCCTGTATTTTTCGCGCTCAGTATGTTAATACTGAGCATCGGTACAGGGAGGAGGAGACACCCGGGTTTCTCAATTAAAAAAACTCCTTGGCTGTGACGCTCTCCGATGTGATTGGATCGCGGCACAGCCAGGGAGGAGGAGACGCCCATTGAGAAACCCGGGTGTCTCCTCCTCCCTGTACCGATGCTCAGTATTAGCATACTGAGTGCGAAAAATACAGGGGGGCAGAGCGGGGCGCAGGAGCGCTATTTTGAAAAACCTGGGCGGGTGGCAGCATCAGCGGGGGGTACCCTGCAAGTAAAGGTATTTACCTACTATAATGTAAAACCATGAAAGGTCCTCTTTAAAGGAGTAGTCCAGCTTTTTCCAAAGATGACCTTTCACCACTCCTGACATGCCTGATTTAATAGCTTCATACATTCCCATTGTAATAACACTTCTGTGTATCTGCACAGTCTGAAAATGGCAGCACTGATTGGATAGAGTGAGTCTGTGCAGGTACACCCCCCCCCACCCCACCTGGTTACCTCCCCTCTGTACCCTTACTGCACACTGCTAGCAATTCATTCATAACTTCTAGTAGAAATAATAAAGGAATGACAAAACATAGAGCCATAAGAATAGAGACTCCAGAATTGTTATTACATGGGGAATGCATGAAGTATTAAAACAGGCGTGTCAGGAGAGGTGAAAGGTCCTCTTTAAGTAATCGCCTCTCCTCAAAATAGACCATCACTAGCTGATCTGCTGGGTTCGACACCTTGCACGCCAATCGATCCACTGCTTGGCACCAGAACTACACAGCATGTCAGCCTTGTAGTGGAGGTAGCACATTGCTACAGCACTGCTCCCATCAACGTCAATGGGAAGTGTTGAGATATGTCCACTGCACAGTCGCTGGAGCTGATCAGTGTCTGCCCATGCCGATCAGCTAGTGATGGGCTATCCTGATGATAGGCCATCACTTAGTATAAACTGGACAACCCGTTTAAGGAATCTTAATATTTTTATTTTATTTTTTAGTGCTTAGACCCTTTAGTATAGAAATACTCAGACAGTAACAGTTCTTCTAAATTTAGTAGGTTTGATACCTTAGAGTAGGCATCTGAATGATAAAATACGGCAACTTTCACGTGTCTGCTGGCAGAAATACATGTTTTATAAGGGTTCTCACTGGACTTGGCCATTTCTATTGAATTGTTTCAGCTATTTGTCTTCTCGATCACACCCAGATGCCAGATAAACAGGCGTTACTAGAAAAACCAGTCTATGAGGAACAGTAGTGTTTGCCAAAATGTCTGTGCAGTC
This sequence comes from Rhinella marina, assembly GCA_900303285.1. Classification (NCBI taxonomy): domain Eukaryota; kingdom Metazoa; phylum Chordata; class Amphibia; order Anura; family Bufonidae; genus Rhinella; species Rhinella marina. The sequence continues at coordinate 114,480 of ONZH01009754.1, read as the reverse complement.
AGACTGTATATACTGGGGGCTGTGACTTAACACAGTAATGGGGTTAGTACACATTAGATAATTGCCTTTGAAGAGATTTGCCAATAATCTAAAGTGTATGAGGACATGCCAACTGTCCCCTGGCATCTGCTGCCAAGAGGGAACAAGAATCCGGCATGTCGGAGTATAATGTGACACTTGTTAAGAGAGGCATTTTTGGCTGATTTGTAATGACATCATGGGGGTCATTTATCAAACTGGTGTAAAGCAGAACTGCTTAGTTGCCCATAGAAACAAATCAGATTCCTTCTTTCAATTTCAAAAGCAGCTGTCCAAAATGAAGGTAGAATCTGATTGGTTGCTATAGGCCTACTTTGATAAAAAAAAAAATCACCTGCTCTGCTGTGGGTTGGGGTATCCTTTTTTTTTGTTTCAAATGTTTTGCAGGTTGTTTTTTTTTTTTGCTGTATGTGCTATATTTCAGAATAATTTGACTGACTGCATCACAGTGTTTTATCATACAGTTCCTATCAGATCACGGGTTTGTTGTACTGAACTTTCATCATTATGTGAGTAAAGTACAATAGACTGGCGATCTGATGCTGTGACTACAGTACAACAGACTGGCGATCTGATGCTGTGACTACAGTACAACAGACTGGCGATCTGATGCTGTGACTACAGTACAACAGACTGGTGATCTGATGCTGTGACTACAGTACAACAGACTGGCGATCTGATGTTGTGAGTACAGTACAATAGACTGGCGATCTGATGCTGTGACTACAGTACAATAGACTGGCAATCTGATGGTGTGAGTACAGTACAATAGACTGGCAATCTGATGGTGTGAGTACAGTACAATAGACTGGTGATCTGATGGTGTGAGTACAGTACAATAGACTGGCGATCTGATGCTGTGGCTACAGTCCAACAGACTGGCAATCTGATGCTGTGAGTACAGTCCAACAGACTGGCGATCTGATGCTGTGAGTACAGTCCAACAGACTGGCGATCTGATGCTGTGACTACAGTCCAACAGACTGGCGATCTGATGCTGTGAGTACAGTCCAACAGACTGGCGATCTGATGCTGTGACTACAGTCCAACAGACTGGCGATCTGATGCTGTGACTACAGTCCAACAGACTGGCGATCTGATGCTGTGACTACAGTACAACAGACTGGTGATCTGATGCTGTGGGTACAGTCCAACAGACTGGCGATCTGATGCTGTGAGTACAGTCCAACAGACTGGCGATCTGATGCTGTGAATACAGTCCAACAGACTGGCGATCTGAAGCTGTGAGTACAGTCCAACAGACTGGCGATCTGAAGCTGTGAGTACAGTACAACAGACTGGCGATCTGATGTTGTGAGTACAGTACAATAGACTGGCGATCTGATGCTGTGAGTACAGTCCAACAGACTGGCGATCTGAAGCTGTGAGTACAGTACAATAGACTGGCGATCTGATGTTGTGAGTACAGTACAATAGACTGGCGATCTGATGCTGTGACTACAGTACAATAGACTGGCGATCTGATACTGCGAGTACAGTACAACAGACTGGCGATCTGATACTGCGAGTACAGTACAACAGACTGGCGATCTGATGCTGTAACTACAGTACAACAGACTGGCGATCTGATGCTGTGACTACAGTACAACAGACTGGTGATCTGATGCTGTGACTACAGTCCAACAGACTGGCGATCTGAAGCTGTGAGTACAGTACAATAGACTGGCGATCTGATGTTGTGAGTACAGTACAATAGACTGGCGATCTGATGCTGTGACTACAGTACAACAGACTGGCGATCTGATGCTGTGACTACAGTACAACAGACTGGCGATCTGATGCTGTGAGTACAGTACAACAGACTGGCGATCTGATGCTGTGAGTACAGTACAACAGACTGGCGATCTGATGCTGTGACTACAGTACAATAGACTGGCGATCTGATACTGCGAGTACAGTACAACAGACTGGCGATCTGATGCTGTGACTACAGTACAACAGACTGGCGATCTGATGCTGTAACTACAGTCCAACAGACTGGCGATCTGAAGCTGTGAGTACAGTACAACAGACTGGCAATCTGATGCTGTGAGTACAGTCCAACAGACTGGCGATCTGATGCTGTCAGTACAGTCCAACAGACTGGCGATCTGATGCTGTGAGTACAGTACAACAGACTGGTGATCTGATGATGTGAGTACAGTACAACAGACTGGTGATCTGATGTTGTGAGTACAGTTTAATAGACTGGCAATCTGATGCTGTGAGTACAGTATAATAGAATGGCGATCTGATGCTGTGAGTACAGTCCAACAGACTGGCGATCTGAAGCTGTGAGTACAGTTCAACAGACTGGTGATCAGATGCTGTGAGTACAGTACAACAGACTGGCAATCTGATGCTGTGAGTACAGTATAATAGAATAGCGATCTGATGCTGTGAGTACAGTACAACAGACTGGCGATCTGATGATGTGAGTACAGTACAGTAGACTGGTAATCTGATGCTGTGAGTATAGTACAATAGACTGGCGATCTGATTGTGAGTACAGTACAACAGACCCATGATCTGATGCTGTGAGTACAGTACAATAGACTGGCGATCTGATGGTGTGAGCACAGTACAACAGACCTGCGATCTGATGCTGTGAGTACAGTACAATAGACTGATGCATGAAGATTGACAGAAGGTCCTGCACCTTTTTCAATGAGATTAAAGTCGCTGTAAATATTGGCGATATAGATGAAATCAATAGTAAGAAAGAAGAACACTTGTACAAACTAGGGCCTAAAAACCGCCCAAGGGGCAATATATAACAATGGAGGGCACATGCAATAATGCACGCATAATATCCGAACGGTAGGAGATCCCCTCATGACAGAAACAAAGCCCCAGCATCATTTCAATATGAGCCCCTAAAGGCAATATGGGGACCCCCAGAGTGATGACAAGTACGAGGAGCCCCAGGCTTGGGGGTCAGTATGTTTCACTATATACACTCAGTGGATCTGCAAGGCTACATAATTACCTGACAAAATTCCCCTTTCTTTTTGTGTCACCAGTATGTCGATGTCACCAGGGCACACTGGTGAGTTAGGTCAGTATGTGCAGGAAATATTAGCTGAGATCATGCCAGGTACACAGTATCCATAGATAAAGATACCTGGGATCACCTACAATACAATGTTGATCCCAAATCTCCAGAGGTGTAATAGCTGGGGGCGAACTTCAAAAAGCATGCATAGGAGATATGTTCATTCAGGCTCTCAGGACACACTGTTCGGAGCCTGAAGGTCCAGTACGCCCTCCTTTTGTAGAAGTTTTCTGTTAAAATCACCCCGTCTGGGTGACCTCCGCACCACCTCCACACCCTGAAATTTGATGGCTCTAGACTGGTTGTGGTGACATGCAGTCACATGGCGTGCCACTGGACTGTCCGAGCCTTTGCGTACATCACTTAAATGCTCCCCAATCCGTCGCCTGAATTCCCTCAGGGTCTTCCCAACATATTGTTTGCAGCACATACAGGTGATCAAATACACCAGCCCTGTTGTACGCCAATTAATGAGGGAGCGAATGTGAAAAACCTCGCCAGTGGAGGTGATTTTGAATGTATTGCCCTGCTTGATGGACAAGCAGGCAATGCACCCCTCACAGCCAAAGGTGCCCGTGAGGCCATGCCCCAACCACGTGCCTGCGGAACCTGAGGGAGACTGGTAAAAACTATGTACCAGTCTGTCTCGTAAATTGCGGCCCCTACGGTAGGTAATTAAGGGGCGTTCGCCTACCAGGTGTCCAACATCAGGGTCCACATGGAGAATACCCCAGTAACACTGCATTAGGTCACGGATCTCCCTATGCACATCATCAAAGGTAGCAATGATCCGTGCCATATTCTCCGCTGGCTTAAGAGCCTTTGGGTCCAGCAACTCCTCCCTATTGACCGCCAGTCTAGATTCCAAGACAGGGGGTACCCACAGCGAGTTCTCATTGATGCGTTTCACCATTCCCTGGCGGTCAATATTATGCGTGCATTATTGCATGTGCCCTCCACGGTTATATATTGCCCCTTGGGCGGTTCTCAGGCCCTAGTTTGTACAAGTGTTCTTCTTTCTTACGACTGATTTCATCTATATCGCCAATATTTACTGCGACTTTAATCCCATTGAAAAAGGTGCAGGACCTTCTGTCAATCTTCTTGCATCAGTATGAGGAGGCGGTGTTCTCTTGGGCAGGCCGCGCCCCTCCATCTCCTATTGGCTACTAGCGGAGGTCAGCACCCAGATTGAGGGGAGGAGTTTTTTACCTTTTTAAGAAGCCATGAGCTGCGGCTGCCTCACGGCCATTACAGCGCCGGATGCCGTCGCTCCACCACCAGGAGCATGCGGCTTTTTGTGTTGTCTGTCTTCTCTGTTTGCAGTCCCAGCTAGGCACGTCAGTTTATTTTCATCTACTCAGTTAGGTACACAGATTACGGAATTCAGGAGTGCGCAAACAATAACTTGAATAACACCAGTGTGTCCGCTACTGAGGGGGATTGTGGGGCTCAGCGTGCTGCACAACGCCCTGTACCATACATAGGTGTCACAACGCCCTGTGCCATACATAGGTGTCACTTTATGTGCAGTGGCCTGGCGTTTAGTGTGTGGCAGCTGTCTCCCTCTGCGTTCATTTGATCACCACGGGATATTAGGGACATGAACTGATAGTTTATATACCAGCGCGATGTTGCCTATCTGTCAAACACCTGCGCCTGCTTTCGGTTCATTTCCCTCCAAGTGGCGTTTACTGCCTTTTTGTCCCACTCAATAGTTGGGATTTGGCTCTCCTCTATTTACTTTTTAACACAGTATATCAGTAATAAAGACTTTGTTGTTTTATTTTTAAATGTCCTTTTTTTGCAGTGATATACAGTACAATAGACCCACAATCTGAGAGGAATTGCTTGTATCATAAAACACTATCATGCAGTCAGTCTGGGTCAGGGGAGCTGTGGATGGTCCAGGATATGTGGCCAACACACGGCCAGCGTTTCCAAGATCAAGCACCGTCATGTAAATCAGCCCTAAGAGTTAAACCATATGGAGTGGCCACGCTGTGCTTGGGATGCCTACACCTGCAGCCGAGTATTGTACAGCCATACAAACTGCAACTGCATCCGATTGAGTAATTACAATTGCATTGTATTTTCTATCTTCAGTGGCAGTGTGGTTTTTGGTTTGACCATTATCAATGAAAACAGAAGAAACAGCGCAGTTGTAATTAGTTAATGTGGTACTCGGCTGCGGGCGGACGCATCCCAAGCACTGCATGGCCACCCCATATGGTCGTACCCTAGATTCTCTCCTGAGGAAATAACAGTCACCCCATAACAAAGGTTTGTCTAAAAAGCAAAACTCCTGTAAGGTCACTTCACATGGTAAGTATTTGGCCAAAACCAAGAGTGGGTCCAAAATACAAAGAAGGTGCAAGGTATTTATTTTACACGCTTATATATTGCTGACATATTCCACAGCGTTTTACAGATATTATCATCACTCGCAGTTTCCTGAGGGGCTTGTAATACAAGTTCCCTAGCAGTATGACTTTGGGAGGAAACCCACACAAACACGAGGAGAACATACAAACTCCATGCAGATGTTGTCCTTGGTTACATTTGAACCTAGGACACCAGCGCTAACCACTGTGCTGCCCAGGTATGTCCTTTTTTTTTTTTTTTTCAACAAGCTGCAAACAATTAAAACTCATGACATACCTATGGAGGTTTTCTCCCTGAGAAGCATGATTCATGATTTGAGGATAGCCCATAATAAGAACATCTATGAAAATGCCTGAGAATAATCTTATCATCTGTGCAAAACTAAGGAAAACCTCAACACATGACCTGCTGAAGGTGCTTGAGGACTGGAGAAACAATTCTATAATAAAGCCTTTGTCATTTTTTCGCAGTTACATAATAGACCAGAACACAGAGGTATTGTTTAGTAAAGTAGGATTGGCTAATGCTTCCAGTAAAGCGCTGTCACATTCACAACTTTGTTAGATTTCCAGCTTTGAAGATTTTCAGAGAGGCCACACAAAAAGGATATTTAAGATTTCAGAATGGCACTACTTAACATTTCATATGATGTAGTGGGAAGCTGGAAAAAAATTAAAATTATGTTTTAATACGTAAAAAATTAAATAAATTCTTTGTTCTTTTGTTTGGGGGGTGGATGATCAATAGCTTTTATTGATTTTTGATCACTCTTTATTTTTTGGAAGGCGACTTGGCCATTTTGACTTTTTTCTATTACATCATTCATTAGATAGGATAAATGCTTAGATATTTATCCTATTTTTGGACAGGGTAATACCAATAATCGTTATATTTTTTATCTTTATTTATCAAATAGAGAAGGGGGGGTATATTTTTTAAAACTTTTTTTGTCTTTATTTTTCCTATAACAGTGGTTAGCAGTTTTGTTAGCAATAAATGCTAACAAAATAAGGCTATTCTCATGCCCCTGTCAGCAGTTTCTTCAGATTTGACAGAAAGAATTGCGCAGCATGCAGCACTAATCTTCCTGTTAAAATGACAGACTCCACATTAGAATCCATGATTGATGACTATTATTCTTTGAATTACATTCAACACAGCATACAGGAGAATATAGCACTACATATCTCTTACATCCAGTGACGTCTCCTCTGATGTATATCTTTTCTTTCCTCATCTTCTCCTTCTGGACCAGACCGCCATCATCCTTCCCACTTTCTGAACAACCCAATATTGTGCCTGATGTGCTCTCTGATAGTATACTGCAGAAACAAACAATGCCTCTGAAAATACTAGTACCACACAGATAGTGACTCCCTCAATAATTATTGCCACACAGTGCACTCCAAAATACTTGCACGCAGCAAATAGTGTTCCAGGCAGTAATAGTGCCGTAAACACAGTGTCCCCCAAAAATAATTGTGCTAGGCTGATAATATGCCAGGGTGCCCCCACAGTAATAGTGCTCCCAAAATGTCCGACCAATAGTATTAAATCTCTGCCAGAGTGCTCTTAGTAGTAATAATGTCCCTACAGTGCTCCCAATAGTAATAATTTCTCCCATTGTGCCCCAGAAGTAATTATGCCACCACAGTGCCCATACTAGTAATCATGTTCCCCATAGTCCCCCAGTAGTAATAATTCATCCCTATAATGTGCCCAGTAAGAGTAGAACCCACCAGAATGCCCCTAGTAGTAATAATAATCCCAGAAGTAATAAATACCATCTATAGTTCCCAAGTAGTAAATACAGCCCCTTATAGTGCTGCCAATAGTACTAATGCCCCCTAAAGTAACCCCCAGTAGTAGTAGAGCCTACCATAATGCCCCCAGTAGTATTAATAACCCCAGAGGTAATCATTCTCACCTATAGTTCTCCAGTAGAAAAAAAAGCTTCCTTATAGAGCTGCCAGGTGTACCAATGTCCACATAGTGCCCCCAGTAATGATAATGCCCCCCTATAGTGGAAAAATAGCACTGGCCCAAGTTGCCAAACAAAAATAGCAAATGCAAATACTCACCTCCATGCTGCTGTGATGCGGTGGAGGACACAGGTCTCTTCCAGCCTTTGTCCTTTGCTGCCAGGGCAGTTTCTTGGGAATTTTACCAACAGGGCTAACATTAAAAAAGCGCCCCCCCCCCCAATCAAATAACACTGACTTAAACAATGTTGCAGCCCCCCGCCACCCTGCACACTATGCTACAGGGGCCCCCCGCTACCCTGCACACTATGCTAAAGGGGGTATAACTACCAGCAGGGCTGATTCTAGCTTTTCTGCTGCCTGAGGCGAAAAATGAAATGATGTTTTCTTTTTTCTGTTCACCTGCTCATCGCAGCATTTGCAGTGGTGATCAGGTAAACATAGCAGAGAAGGCAGCGCTCATACAAGTACATAGAGCTCCACATATGTACCTCTTACATCCAGTGACATCTCCTCTCTGATGTAGATGTTCTCTTTCCTCATCTTCTACTGTCAGACCAGACCGCCATGATGATTTCTTTCAGCCATCTCTTCTCTCTGCAGAGTTTGACAAACAGACATTTTAGTTTCCTACTTTTCCATCATCCTCCTCACTTTCTGAACATTCTATTTTGCCTCTAATACTGTGCCTGCTGTGCCCCCCCAAACTATACTGTAGAAACAGTCCCCATAAAAATACTGGTACCACACAGATAATGTGCCAGTACAAAAAATACCCCCTTACCTTTCAGATCAGACCCATATCAAACCTCAGATGAGACCCCCATCTCAGACCAGACCTTCATTAGACGTCTGTCAGACCCCATATCAGACCTCAGATCAGACCCCCATTAGACCTTCATGTCAGAACCCCCACCATCTCAGACCAACCCCCCCATGTATAAAACCTCAGACCAGACCCCCATCAGACCCCTGACCCCCATATCAGTCCTCAGACCAGACCTCCAGACCCCAATATCAAACCCACATTAGATCTCCAGGCCCCCATTAGACTTACTGACCCCCATATCAGACCTCCAGACCCCCCCACTGGACCTCAGACCCCCAATCAGACCTTCATATCAGGCTTTAGACCCTCAATCAGACCTCAGACCCCCATATCAGACCTCAGACCCCCCATATCAGAACTCCAGATGTCCCATATCAGGCCGCAGACCCACAATCAGACCTCCAGGTCCCCCTTATCAGATGTAATACCACCCCCCCATCAGCCCTCAGACGCCCTTATCAGCCTTTCAGACCCCCCTTATCAGCCCTTCATACCCCCCCTTATCAGACCTCAGATCAGCCCTTCAGACCCCCCTTATCAGCCTTTCAGACCTCAGATCAGCCCTTCAGGCCCCCCATCAGCCCTCAGACCCCCTTATCAGCCTTTCAGACCCCCCTTATCAGCCCTTCATACCCCCCTTATCAGACCTCAGATCAGCCCTTCAGACCCCCCTTATCAGCCTTTCAGACCTCAGATCAGCCCTTCAGACCCCCTTTATAAGACCTCAGACCCCCTTTATAAGACCTCAGATCCCCTTTATCAGCCCTTCAGACCCCCCTTATCAGACCTCAGATCAGCCCATCAGACCCCCAATCAGCCCTTCAGACCCCCTTATCAGACTTCAGATCAGACTTAAAAAAATAAATTAACTTACCTCTCCTGCTCAGCCGCTCCTCTCCTCTTCCGGCGCTCTCCAGTTCTCCTCTCTTTTCAGGGCCCGCGCTGCAGTCACCTGACCTCCTGCAGCGTCAGGTCAGAGTGCGCTCTGTACGTCCTGGCGCTGCAGGCAGCCAGGACACAGCAGCGCAGGTCCTGTGAGCCGGAGGAGGGGTATGTACAGCGTATGACCCCCCCTTCCCCAACCTCCTGCATATGCGCGCGTCTCATCGAAGAAGAGGGGGGCGCCGTGGTATATTCGGAATATAGAGGGTGCCCCCCTCTTCTTCCTTGAAACGCGCTCCCCGTGCGGTCGCACCCCCCGCCAGGTTGTAGAAACGGCGCTGTTTGCTGCCTGCAGCAAGGCTTAGGCAGGCACGATAATGATGATGTCATCATGCAGCCTGCACCATCCTCTCATAGGCTTCAGGCAATGATGTGCTCTCATCTTCCGGATAGGGCTGCTGAGACAGATTAAATGGCCGCAACAATAACCAAAATGCAAGGTGAGAAGCTCTGCTAAATTTCATGAAGAGGCAGTAGGTTGGTGCTGCTGGGCCAAAGAGGAGCCAAAGCCATGTTCAGATCCTGGAAAGACTGGAGCAGTGGGAGAAGTAATGTCCTGGACAGATGTGACAGGTGACCCCAAGCTAAAGACCTAGAGCCTAGTGCCCTAACATAATCTCTGGATCAGGGGAAGTCCCCTTTGAACCTTATGGGCTGTAATATATGGACTGTAAACAAACTACATGAGTACCAAATGCTTATTGTGACTCGGGACTGCAGATGTGTAACCGCCAAGTGTATGTGCCCTCCTCTGTAGTGTCCGAATGTAAATTGTGTAAACAATTTACAGTATGTGCTTCTACCTACCTTATTTCTGCTCATCTAAATGACACATATGGTGTGCTGTCCTCCCTCCATCATCGTACATATCCTATAATCCCATGGAGCAGCACCTGTCTCCCTCCTCTGCTAGCTGTGTCCCCACTTGAACTGAGCGTGCATGTATATGCAGGGATGAGAAGGAATGGCTTCCGGCGCTCTCCCGTTCTCCTCTTTTCTCAGGGCCCGCACTGCAGTCACCTGACCTCCTGCAGCATCAGGTCAGAGTGTGTTCTGTACGTCCTGACACTGCAGGCAGCCAGGACACAGCAGCGCAGGACCTGTGAGCCGGAGGAGGGGTATGTACAGCGCTTGGCCCCCCCTCCTGCATATGCGCGAGTCTTAAGGAAATAGAGGGGGGCACGTGGTATATTCCGAATATACCACGGCGCCCCCCTCTTCTTCCTTGAAACACGCGCCTCGTGCGGTTGAACTGAGCATGCATGTATATGCAGGGGTGAGAAGGAATGGCTATAGGCTGAATGACTGCTGGGGCAACAGCTATTAACCCATAAAGTGTCTGTGGCCACTGTATGGGTAAATATGTATGCCAATCTCTGGTGTATCATCTGGTGTAACAGGGTTTAAGGGAGCTTATCAGACATGTATGGCTGTCCTGCCTCTGATGGAAATACCTCTCAATTGTCCCAGATCTGGCGGGATAGTCCGAAGATTTTGGCGGTTATCCCAGGGTCCCGGAAGGGCTGTGGCACATCCTGATTTCAACTGTATTTGCATCCACAGGACCCATGTCAGACTGGGGTCCACTAGAGAAAATTATTCTTGAGGACCAACCCTTATATCATCAATAAAGCTAAACAGGTTTAGAATCAAACAAATACATCCTAGTGGCAAGTGACTGGCTCCTAAGGCAGCCAAATGTGTTTCACTCCCCTGGGTCCCATTGTGGTATCAGAGCCTGGGCCCACCAAGGATCCTCTGGTACTCTGGTGGATCAGTTGACCCTGCTGAGGACACAGATACGGTCAAATACAACAGTATAGCAGGGATCTGTCTGTACACTGCTCCGCCATTCAGTGGCCTATGCTCTCCAGCAGCAGGAGCGATGGAGTCATTACACCTGTGGAGCTGAGCTGGAGACTAGAGGATGTACAGGCCGGGGATTATCCTCCACCCTGTGCACTGTCCTGCTCAGCTCAGCAGGTGTCATGACATCATCACATCATGCCTGCTGCTGGGGAGAGTATTATATGCTCCATTGGACGGGGACAGGGTGGGGTATTAGGTTTTTTTTTTCACAAATACAGGGACAGCACTAGTGTAAAGGGGTTCCTAGGGGGGCAACATTACTGTATGGGAGCACTAAGAGGGCATTCTACTGTTTAGGTGGCACCAAGGGGATTGGGGGTGTATAGATTGACATTATACTTAAAGGGGTATTCTCATCTTAGACAATGGGGGCATATCGCTAGGATATGCCCCCATTGTCTTATAGGTGCGGGTCCCACCGCTGGGACCCGCACCTATATCCAGAACGGAGCGGGGAGCGCTGCGCCTGGAGGACCCCGGGTTTCCGGCCACCACAAGGCGCAGCTCCCTGCTGCGCTCCTAGAAATGAATGGGAGCCGGGCCGTGCATGCGCGGTGCGCTCCCATTCATTTCTATGGAGCTGAGGGAAGTAGCCAAGCCAGTGCTCAGCTATTTTCGGCGGCCCCATAGAAATAAATGGGGGCGGCTGCGCATATGCAGTGCGCCCTCATTCAGTTCGGGGGCTCCGTTCTGGATATAGGTGCGGGTCCAAGCGGTGGGACCCGCACCTATAAGACAATGGGGGCATATCCTAGCGATATGCCCCCATTGTCTAAGATGAGAATACCCCTTTAAAGAGAACCTGTCATCTCCGAAACACCCCTTGAACTAGAGTAAGCGTTGTATAGTATAAGTGATGCTGAATCCGAATATGTAATTTTTATCTTCATACTCACTTCCATTCCGACGCTGTGCTCCCACAAACCTGTAAAATGCACTGAGAGGACTCTTCTTTGAGTCCTCTCCATTATGTGAGTGAGCACTGGAGTCCAGTGAGTGCATTTTACTGCTGGTTTGTGGGAGCACAACATCAGAATGGAAGTGAGTATGAAGATAAAACTTACCTATTCGGATTCAGCATCACTTACACTAAACACCGCTTACTCTAGGGTGTTTTAGAGCTGACAGGTTCCCTTTAAAGGTGTGACTTAGTTTAAAAAAAATAAATTGTGATGTGCTACTCTGCTGCTGTTCCTCGTTAGGCTTTTTAAAAGATGAGAGGTATAACAGAATATAGAATAATGGCGATAGATAGATAGATAGATAGATAGATAGATAGATAGATAGATACTGTAGGAGATAGATATATAGATAGATAGATACAGGGGTGTAGCTTTAGGGGAAGCAGGGGAATAGGCTGCTTTGGGGCCCGTACTCAGAAGGGGCCCACCCAGAATGAGGACTGAAAGATTTTATTGTCAGGACCCCCTCAAAGGTATTACAAATGACTTTATGTACAGTAACACTGTAGGAAATGGATGGAGCGGCTGTGAGAGCCATCTAGACTTGATGAAATAGTGGAGGATGCACAGAAGAAGGGGGTTGCGAAGAAGATGGGGGTTGGGGCTGTCCAGAAATTTGCTGCGGGGTCCAGTCATTTATAGTTATGCCGATAGATAGATAATATAAAATAGCAAAAAGGCATGCTAGGCAAGGCAAAAAAAAATAGAAAATGTCCGCAATTGCAGACAAGAATAGGCATTTCTATGATAGCCGCGACATGTGCGGTCCACAAATTGCGGAACGCACATGGGCCGGTATCAGTGTGGAACGCACATGGGCGGATCCGTTGTGTGAATGTAGCCTTAGATGGATAAAGATAGATACACAGATTGTAAATAGATTGATAGGTAGAGAAAATAGTTTGATAGATAGTTAATTAGATTAGATAGATGGATTCCCTTCTGTTTTCCTCTAGGAGTACAGGCGCGCCCCTCTTAGGAGCATTACGGTAGAGGCGGCCCGGCCCGTATAGTGCGGTGATTACGGGAGCTGCTGATGCCAATGATGAGTCAGAGTGTTTGGTGCTGATGTTGCTGCCATTTCATCAGCTCGGTGCGGGCAGCATCCTCTGTAGCCCAGCTCTCCATCTTACAGCAGCGGCGCCCTCCATTGTTTCCTGGGCACTGCCATCTGCCGGGCACCGCCAGCCTAGGCTTGTCGCCGGAGACAGATCAGCTGATATTACGTGGCTGAGCGGCCCCGTCCATGTGCCCGGGGGCTGATGCTGATCCCTGGCACCCACTGTGTGAGCCCTGCACGTTCCTGGGGAGGTAGGTGCCCGGATCGCGCCGTGCAGTGATCCAGTGCACGAGTCTTACCTTGTGCAGTGCACCGAGCAGACCTGGCCTTGCACTGCCTACTGAGGCCTTGTGCCCCTGCAATGTGCGTGTCCCCATCGCCGGCCCCCACTGATGTCACCCCTTCTGTGTCATTAGCTACTTCCCTGGCCTGTGCATAACAGACTCCTCATACTCTGCTGCAAAATGGAGGCTGTCTGACCTTTCCATCACACCCCTCCCCTGCTGCCAGTGATCAGGAAGAACATGGCTGAGCTCAGCACACACCTCCTGCTGCTTCACTGATTCCAGCAGCTGCCCTAGACCTGCTCTCACCTGTCTGCAGCGCCCCCTGGAGGCCCAGCTTTCCACCGCATTCAGGTGAATGTACTGACTGAGCTCCGCTAAGCAATCAGCTTTGTCACCTGGTTCATCAGGGTGTCCTGTGCTGGGAGCCCTTAGTATAAGGTAACCATTGTGTAGCGTTGGCCTCTGCTGGTACCTGGAGACATAGGACAAGGTCTTTCCGTATTAGCGGTCCCTTCAGAAGACCAAATCCCACGGCCGGAGAGTCCTACAGGATATAAGGACGAGCTGAGACGAAGCCGGGATAATGGAAGCAATCTGGTTGTACCAATTCCGTCTTATCGTGATTGGGGACTCCACGGTAGGCAAGTCATGTCTAATCCGGAGGTTCACAGAGGGGCGGTTTGCCCAGGTGTCTGACCCCACGGTGGGGGTGGATTTTTTTTCCCGGCTGGTGGAAATTGAACCAGGCAAGCGGATCAAGTTGCAGATTTGGGACACGGCTGGCCAAGAGAGGTTCAGGTAAGGAGCTGTTGGCAGCCAATCTGATTATTTCATTTGTATTGTGCATATTTTAGAAAAATATCAAAGATATAGTTGATTGAGTGCGCCAGCGTGATATATCCCGGAAAGAGGCACTCTAAAAGGATCAGAAGTTCATGTCAATGGTCGTCCGTGAACATAAGGGGCCTCCCCTGTACCACAGTGTACATTCAATTTCAGTCTTATGGATATATGCTTTGACATACAGTCAAGATTGAGCTCTGCAAAGCATTGCTATGTGCATGAGGCCTAAGGCCTCCATCACCTGTTCATGTCTGTGATGGGTGTCTAAGACAAAACAGTGTTTCACGGTCACCTGTGAAGGGTCTGCCTTTGCTCCCTGTATTTCTCGTGCACTGCTAGACTGAAAAAAGGATTTCCAGAGCATCTCCTACCAATGGTCAGTGAAAAACCACTGACAGAACACTGAACATGCAGGGTATAGGTGTTGGCGCAGTGTCCGGGCGTTGCCTCCAGATTACCACAAGAGAAAAATAGGTGCAGTAATCAGGCCAAAAGCTGTAGAAAATTGCTCAACATGAGAATCTTACAAAAGCCGAATTCACATGTCCATTTTCTGTGCGTCACAGCCCTATCGTGGGTTTAACTGATCTGAACTCGCAGCATAAAAGGTATCTGTGGTGCGGTGAGTTCACATCAGTAAAACCCTCGATTAGCTGTGACACACAAGAAATATGGACATTTGAATCCAGCCTTTAGAGAGAACTTGTAGGTTTCCAAAACACTCATAGGTGGTCATCTATCAAGGACCGTCATTTTACACTG
The DNA here is from genome assembly GCA_900303285.1 of Rhinella marina. Lineage (NCBI taxonomy): Eukaryota > Metazoa > Chordata > Amphibia > Anura > Bufonidae > Rhinella > Rhinella marina. Next base: position 99,465 of record ONZH01009754.1, on the reverse strand, counting down.
CAAACTCTCCCCGGTCAACCAAGTCCGCAGGCCTTATCATAAATTACAGAGAAAATAGTAATGAGTGGCTCACCTCCATTTCGCACCCGCGTGATAAAAAACTGAATGTTTACAAACAACATCTCTAAGCAATCATCAGTGAATCACGCAGACCCATTCACTTTAATGCCCCTTTCACACGAGCGGGAGACTCGCATGTCTCCCACAACGCATCTACAGGGCTGGACTCGGCACGGACAGGGATCGCAGAGCATTATATGTGATCCCTGTCAGTGCCGAGTCCAGCCCTGTAGATGCGTTGCGGGAGACATGCGAGCCTCCCGCTCGTGTGAAAGGGGCATAATAGGGCCAGGGCTACGTGAAAAACGCAGAATATAGAAGATGCTGCGATTTTCACGCAACGGCGAACTGATGCGTGAAAAACATCGCTCATGTGAAAAGACCCATTGAAATGAATGGGTCAGGATTCAGTGCGGGTGCAGTGCGTTCGCATCACGCATTGCACCCACGCGGAAATCTCGCTCGTGTGAAAGGGGCCTTATAAGCGTAGATTAATGTGGGCTGTTTTTTTTCAGCCTGTTTATGTTGGTGTGCCTTTTTTAAGTATGAATTTGTCAAAAATTAGCTTTATTTTTACTCCATTCCAGGGGTGGCATAGTTCTGTTTGTCTGTGATGTTTTGGGCCTTTTGACAAACATAAAAACGTGTCTACGGCTACGACTTTTTATTTAATGTGCGACTTTTGGGCACACATTTGCGCCTAAGGCTAGTTTCACACTAGAGGCAGCCCCTTCACCCGCCGGATCTGTGCTGCCGGGACACGGGCACGTTAACCCCTGCTGAGAGGCGGCCGGAACGAAAATACAACATGTATTATTATAAAAAAAATAAAATACATTTAGAATGTATGCTGGCAGCTTTCCCATTGTACATGCTAAACAGACATTGTGTGAACGTGGCCTTACTGATACATCACCATACCCAAAGCTCTCTTGATTGGGTAAACATGAAGAGGGAGATTTATCAAACTGGTGTAAGGTAGAACTGGCTTAGTTGCCCATAGCAACCAATCAGATTCCACCTTTCAGGTGGAATTTGATTGGTTTCTATGGGCAACTAAGCCAGTTCTGCTTTACACCAGTTTGATAAATCTCCCCTGAAGATCGAGTTCTGGGAGCTTAGATGTGCTGACATCTCGGTACTGGGCCCTGTGGCAGGCGCTGCTATGTCGGTGCTGTGTAATATTATACGTGCAGGAATTGGACTGTATGCTACAGTTAGGTCCCATTCACACTACGTTTTTTTTTTTTTTGGTGCTGTTTTAGTCATGTTTTCCCTCACCAAAAAAACCCTCTAAAAGGCCTCATTGGGAGCAAATTCTGCCTCCCACTGAGGCTTTTTAAAGGCTTTTTGGCATGGTAAACACGTGAAAAACAGAAGCAGCATACTCTATGGGGGAGCGTAATCCATGCTAATTCTCCCTTTCAAATGAATAGGAAGCTAAAAAAAAGTGCACCAAAATCACCTGGAAAATCAGTGCTGTTTTTTTTTTCAGCACATCTTCAAAATCCGTCATGTGAACTTACCCTCAGGCTTCTTTCGCACATGAGTGAATCACAGACACGGACAGCACATGTACTCATTGACTTTAATGTGTGTATTCACATGTCAGCAGTTTGCAGTGAGTCCATGGTAACACCACAGATGGATGCCGTATTTTGTCTGTAATTACGGGTCCCTCATGCATATTATATCCTAATGGTTCATTCAGAGGCGTAGCTAAAGGCTCATGGGCCCTGGTGCATGGGTTCAGCTTGGGCCCTGCTCCCTTTGTGCTTTGTGGCCAGGGGCAGGGAAGCACATAGCCTTCATGCCCCCCCCACGCCAATTTTTTACCTAACCCCTTCCCTCCAAAGGTGGAACTTGACCTGCATGCACTTTCTATAATACCGGTGTCTTCTTTGGGCCCCCCTCAGCCCGGTAGAAACTGTTACCTCTGCACCCCCTATAGCTACACACCTGGGTTTATTGAAATTTATGGACACAACATGGATGCCATTGGTAAACTGTTCCCTGGAAACTGATTTTCAGCCTTGCAGTGTACATGAAACACGGATGACATATGGACCAAACATGGATCCTTCACAGGTGAACCATCCTGTCAAAGATGACATCACTGATGTGTAAACGAGGCCTTACTTGGAGATAGTCACAGTTATTTTGTAAGTGTAGGGCAGGATTATTAACTTCATGCATTTTTTGCAGGCTGTGCAAACTGGAACTGTAATACGGAGGTGCAGTTCTGATGAGGTTCCACTAGGTTCCACAGTGGTTCTCAAGCCAAGTACCCCCTAATGACAAAAAAATCTGACCCTGTATCCCAAGGAAGCGAACAGTGTTAAAGTAGCATCCCCATTTTTATTCTCTGACCTTAGAAATGTACATGATGTAATTTGTAGTGAAAATAAACTTTACCAGTGACTGTATCTGTGAGATATAACCTCCCTTCCAATCCTTAGCTGTGTCATGTAGGGTTGCACCAGGTATCAAACTTTTGATACCCAATCGATATGTTTGCACCCAGATTGATATGATACCGGGATTTACTGTTTCTGATACTGGGCTGCGCTACTGCACAGCCTAGTATCTTTTAGAGAACATGGCGTGCGCCCTGTTCTAATCAGCCAGCACAGTGGGGAAGGAGGGAGTCTGTGCAGGGAGGAGGCTGTGACGCTGCCACCAACAGGCCCCCCTACCCTCCTCAGAATTTTATTCATTGGTGGCAGTGGTAGGTTCCGATCGAATACCTTGGCAGCCTGGACACTACTGAAGCCTTCAATGGCTGCCATGGTAAGCTCCCTGCTGCTGTGTGCACAAAGCACAGGGCAGCAGGGACAGTATCAAATCATATTCACCCTAATAGATCTCTATTTGGGTGAATAGGACATGGGTTCCAGCCCCAAAGGGGGCTAAAAGTTATTAACCCCTTCGATACCATCGCCGTACATGTACAGCTAAGTGCAATAGCACCTGCTGCGGCTGTCATGGCCAGCGGGTCTTCATTGTTTCAAACCCGCGGCTAATGACCGCGACCGGAAATAATGCCAATCGCAGTCTTTAATGATGTCGTGATCAAGTGAGATTAATGATTTTAATGCGTTGTGTCTCTCTGAAGAAGCTGCAATTCTTATTTTGGCCAGCAGGTGCCAAACATAAGAAATTAGCAATTCTGTACAAATAATGGATCTAAAAAATCCATTATTGTTCAAAATAAAATAAAAAAATTGATTTCAATCATAAAAACAATTATTTCCATAGAATGAAAAAATAAATACATAAATAACAAAAAATATAAACATCATGGGTGTCACCACAACCGAAAATGCCCATACTATTAAAATAACGGAAAAAAGGCCAATGGCCAATTTACAATTTTTTCATTGTTTCTCTTACCGAAAAAAAATGTAATAAAATGTGATCAAAAAGTTATACACACTCCAACATGGTATCAATAAAAACCACAGATTGTCCTGTAAAAAATAACCCCCACAAAGCTCAGTAGATATAACTGTAAAAAAAAGTTATGGGGAGCAGAAGATGGTGATGTAAAAAAAAAAAAGAAGGGCACAGGTCAGTGGGAACAAAACCAAGATGGTTGAGGAATTTTTATTTATTTTTTTCTAACTCCACCCCATTTGGAATTTTTAGGTAGGTACCTCTGCTGTGACTGATGGAGCAGGCATGAGGCGCTGGGATAATATAATCCTGCCCCTTGCCTACACGTGCACGGTCCTGAGGCTGCTAGACTATCTGAAACACTAGCAGTCTCAGCGCTGCACACCCTGTACAGATCGTGACAACCTCTGGTAAGTGGTTGCCGCGATTTGTATCTTACAGGAAAGAATGACCGTGAGGTGAACGGGAGCTACTGCGAATGTGCGCGGCCCCGTGCACGCTCACTCCATCAATTCCCGGCCACCAGTAAGCCAGCTTTTTTTCTAGCTGTGCGCAATCGCGGCCACCACTGTTGCACTGCAGTGGTGGCCGTAACCCCTAGAGACGAGCAGTCTATAAAGAGGACGAAGAATAAAGATAGTGGGGACCAGATACATTTCTGCTAATTCATCTACATTAGTAAGTTGCTTATATCAGTGTCATGCACATAATAAATATAACTTGATGAGTTGAGACAACCCCTTTAATGCAGTGCTGCCTGAGGGCCCGTAGATCATAAACATCCAAACTGACCATCTGGCTGAATCCTTGTGAGGTATAGGGCTGGTTCTAACATTGTTAGAAAGAGATTGTCATGTTCTATATGATTTTCATTTTTACATTGATCATGAGATAATATCTTTAACTAGAAAACTAGTTAAAGACACCTGGGTTGGGGCAACTAAACCACCACCATGCTGATATGCAGCTGGGTTCTAGATTTGCCTAGAGCAAACCAAGGTCCCCACAAAAGATATTAAATGAATATTGAACTAAGGCTTAAGAGATAACACTTTAGTTATTTGGTCATTTATTGTGAGCTAAAACCAGTTGCGGGTCCAAAACACAGAACAGGTGCAGATCTTTCCATTACACCTGATCTCTGTGTAGGCATCACTACGGGTTTTGGCTCATAATAACTGATGGAAATAACTGACCAAATAACTGAATTGTGAATTCTGCAGCCCTTCTCCAGCAGCATCGGGGGCATGTGCGCTGCTCCAATGAAACTGAGGATGGTACACCTCTCTTTGCTGTGTCTGCACTGGGCCTGTGTGCACTGAAGAAAGGTCTACTAGTGAGCATTCCCGTTGATGCCACTGGAGAAGATCCATCCTCCATCCAGTAAATTCTGTATTTTTTGTGGCGGCTTATGGGTTAGGTTTGGGCCGGTCTAAAACAGTAATGGCATACTATTGTATTAGTGGCCCCAAACTAGATGGCAGGTGACAGTCTTTGGAGCTTTGCTATGCCACTACATAGGCATTGGTACTGTATGCAGGTTCTCTAACAATTGTCATCAATTTTGCCAATTTTCCCTCACACACATCTGTATGTATTGTGTGACAAATATTTGGATAATTTATTATATTCACCTAGATTGATCAGGGATGTGCTACATTGCATGTAGATAAACATACAGTGGAGGAAATTTGATCCCCCACTGACTTTAAAAGTTTTAATACCAAAAAATAAATGAAACGTCTCATAATTTTATGCCAGCTTTATTTTAACAGTGCCACATAGAATATCAAAAGAAAAACTGAGAAAATTACATGAAATAAGAAATAAAAATAATTTGCATTTCTTTGAGGGAAATAAGTATTTGATCCCCTAGTAAAACCATGACTAATGTTGGCTCCCACAGACCACTGACACACGCTAATCACAGTGAAGTCGTTACCTGGATGAGAGACACCTATCCCAAATTGTCACCTGTATAAAAGGCCACCTGCCAACAGTCTCAGTGACACTCCAACATCTCCACCATGGGCAAGACTAAAGAGCTGTCTAAAGATGTCAGGGACAAAATTGTTGACCTACACAAGGCTGGAATGGGCTACAAAGCCATAAGTAAGAAGCTGGATGAGAAGGTGACAACTGTTGGTGCAATTATTCGGAAGTGGAAGAAGTACAACATTACTGTCAATCGACCCAGGCCTGGAGCTCCATGCAAGATATCACCTCATGGAGTCTCATTGATCATGAATCATGAGAAAGGCTAAAAATCAGCCAAGAACTACACGGGAGGAGCTGAGTAATGATCTCAAGGCAGCTGGGACCACAGTCTCCAAAAAAAACATTGGTAATAAACTGAGACGTAATGGTTTAAAATCCTGCAGTGCACGCAAGGTTCCTCTGCTCAAGAAGGCTCACGTCACAGCCCGCCTCAAGTTTACCAATGAACATATTAATGACTCCGAGAGAGACTGGGAGAAGGTGCTGTGGTCAGATGAGACCAACATTGAGCTGTTTGGCCTCAACTCAACTCGACGTGTTTGGAGGAAGAAAAATACAGAATATGACCCTAAGAATACCATCCCCACTGTCAAGCATGGTGGTGGAAGTATTATGTTTTGGGGGTGTTTTTCTTCTAAGGACACAGGCCAACTTCACCGCAGTGACTGGAAGATGAACGGGGCCATGTATCGCAAAATCCTGGATGACAACCTCCTTGCCTCCGCCAGGGCACTGAAAATGGGTCGTGGATGGGTCTTTCAGCACGACAACGACCCAAAACATACAGCCAAGGAAACAAAGGAGTGGCTCCATAAGAAGCATATCAAGGTCATGGAATGGCCTAGCCAGTCTCCTGACCTCAATCCCATCGAAAATCTATGGAGAGAGCTGAAGCTTCGCGTTTCCAAATGCATACCTAAAAACCTTAAGGATATGGAGATGATTTGCAGAGAGGAGTGGGCCAAAATTACTCCTGAAGTGTGTGCAAACCTTATAAAAAAACTATAAGAAACATCTGACTGCTGTGCTTGCCAACAAGAGTTTTGCCACCAAGCAGAGGCGTAGCTAGAGGTTCAGCACAGGGGGGGCGAAACATACTTGAGTGGGCCCCCCACTTGGCTTCCCAAACGCACGTTTCCAACTTCACAGGCACATACTACTAGTTGTGGTTATAATATTGTATTAGAAAGATGACTGTATAAACTGCTAGATCATCTATGCTGTTAAGTACAGTACAATAGACTTTCTACATACCCTAGTCTAAATACTGTACCATATAATGCAGTAAAATATAGGAGAAATAGGATTGAAAAACAACGGGACTCCTATGTTAAAGGAAACCTGTCCCCAGTTTTTACATCAGTAAACTAACAGTCCCCTGCCCCCATCAGACCTCAGATCAGCGTATTGTGCCCCATCAGACCTCAGATCAGCAGAATATGCCCCCATCAGACCTCACATCAGCCTACTGTGCCCCCATCAGACCTCAGATCAGCGTATTGTGCCCCATCAGACCTCAGATCAACAGAATGTGCCCCCATCAGACCTCAGATCAGCCTACTGTGCCCCCATCAGACCTCAGATCAGCGTATTGTGCCCCATCAGACCTCAGATCAGCGTATTGTGCCCCCATCAGACCTCAGATCAGCAGAATGTGCCCCCATCAGACCTCAGATCAGCGTATTGTGCCCCATCAGACCTCAGATCAGCGTATTGTGCCCCATCAGACCTCAGATCAGCGTACTGTGCCCCCATCAGACCTCAGATCAGCGTATTGTGCCCCATCAGACCTCAGATCAGCAGAATATGCCCCCATCAGACCTCACATCAGCCTACTGTGCCCCCATCAGACCTCACATCAGCGTATTGTGCCCCATCAGACCTCAGATCAACAGAATGTGCCCCATCAGACCTCAGATCAGCCTACTGTGCCCCCATCAGACCTCAGATCAGCGTATTGTGCCCCATCAGACCTCAGATCAGCGTATTGTGCCCCCATCAGACCTCAGATCAGCAGAATGTGCCCCCATCAGACCTCAGATCAGCGTATTGTGCCCCATCAGACCTCAGATCAGCGTATTGTGCCCCATCAGACCTCAGATCAGCGTACTGTGCCCCCATCACACATCAGATCAGCGTATTGTGCCCCATCAGACCTCAGATCAGCAGAATATGCCCCCATCAGACCTCACATCAGCCTACTGTGCCCCATCAGACCTCACATCAGCGTATTGTGCCCCATCAGACCTCAGATCAACAGAATGTGCCCCATCAGACCTCAGATCAGCCTACTGTGCCCCCATCAGACCTCAGATCAGCGTATTGTGCCCCATCAGACCTCAGATCAGCGTATTGTGCCCCCATCAGACCTCAGATCAGCAGAATGTGCCCCCATCAGACCTCAGATCAGCGTATTGTGCCCCATCAGACCTCAGATCAGCGTATTGTGCCCCATCAGACCTCAGATCAGCGTACTGTGCCCCCATCACACATCAGATCAGCGTATTGTGCCCCATCAGACCTCAGATCAGCAGAATATGCCCCCATCAGACCTCACATCAGCCTACTGTGCCCCCATCAGACCTCACATCAGCGTATTGTGCCCCATCAGACCTCAGATCAACAGAATGTGCCCCCATCAGACCTCAGATCAGCCTACTGTGCCCCCATCAGACCTCAGATCAGCGTATTGTGCCCCATCAGACCTCAGATCAGCGTATTGTGCCCCCATCAGACCTCAGATCAGCAGAATGTGCCCCCATCAGACCTCAGATCAGCGTATTGTGCCCCATCAGACCTCAGATCAGCGTATTGTGCCCCATCAGACCTCAGATCAGCGTACTGTGCCCCCATCAGACCTCAGATCAGCATATTGTGCCCCCATCAGACCTCAGATCAGCAGAATGTGCCCCCATCAGACCTCAGATCAGCGTATTGTGCCCCCATCAGACCTCAGATCAGCGTATTGTGCCCCCATCAGACCTCAGACCAGCTTATTGTGCCCCATCAGACCTCAGATCAGCGTATTGTGCCCCCATCAGACCTCAGATCAGCATATTGTGCCCCCATCAGACCTCAGACCAGCTTATTGTGCTCCATCAGACCTCAGATCAGCGTATTGTGCCCCCATCAGACCTCAGATCAGCGTACTGTGTCCCCATCAGACCTCAGATCAGCGTATTGAGCCCCCATCAGACCTCAGATCAGCCTACTGTGCCCCCATCAGACCTCACATCAGCCTACTGTGCCCCCAGACCCATCAGCTACTTGCCCCAGACCTCACATCAGCCTACTGTGCCCCCCTCAGACCTCACATCAGCCTACTGTGCCCCCTCAGACCTCACATCAGCCTACTGTGCCCCCATCAGACCTCACATCAGCCTACTGTGCCCCCATCAGACCTCACATCAGCCTACTGTGCCCCCATCAGACCTCACATCAGCCTACTGTGCCCCCATCAGACCTCACATCAGCCTACTGTGCCCCCATCAGACCTCACATCAGCCTACTGTGCCCCCATCAGACCTCAGATCAGCGTATTGTGCCCCCATCAGACCTCAGACCAGCGTTTTGTGCCCCCATCAAGACCTCAGACCAGCGTTTTGTGCCCCCATCAGACCTCAGATCAGCGTACTGTGCCCCCATCAGACCTCAGATCAGCCTACTGTGCCCCCATCAGACCTCAGACCAGCGTTTTGTGCCCCCATCAGACCTCAGATCAGCGTACTGTGTCCCCATCAGACCTCAGATCAGCGTACTGTGTCCCCATCAGACCTCAGATCAGCGTATTGAGCCCCATCAGACCTCACATCAGCCTACTGTGCCCCCATCAGACCTCACATCAGCCTACTGTGCCCCCCATCAGACCTCACATCAGCCTACTGTGCCCCATCAGCCCATCAGCCTACTGTGCCCCCATCAGACCTCACATCAGCCTACTGTGCCCCCCTCAGACCTCACATCAGCCTACTGTGCCCCCTCAGACCTCACATCAGCCTACTGTGCCCCCCTCAGACCTCACATCAGCCTACTGTGCCCCCTCAGACCTCACATCAGCCTACTGTGCCCCCCTCAGACCTCACATCAGCCTACTGTGCCCCCTCAGACCTCACATCAGCCTACTGTGCCCCCCTCAGACCTCACATCAGCCTACTGTGCCCCCCTCAGACCTCACATCAGCCTACTGTGCCCCCATCAGACCTCACATCAGCCTAATGTGCTCCCATCAGACCTCAGATCAGCGTATTGTGCCCCCATCAGACTTCAGACGTGCAGCGTCAGGTCATAGTGCGCGCCGCCAGGGAAGAGAGCAGAGCGCGGACCAGAGGGCAGCCGCAGCGCAGAACAGGTAAGTAAGGTTTTTTATTTTAATCCTATGTGGCTGGGTGGGCTGATCTGAGGTCTGATGGGGGTCCCTAAATACAAGTGAGCGCTTCCATAATGGAAGCGCTCACTTGTATTCGCCTGATAGTAGGTAAGGTCCTCCTTGCTGGGCCCCCCTGAGTCACTGGGCCCGGAGCCGTCGCCCCCCCCCCTGCCCCCCCCCCGGTAGCTACGCCACTGCCACCAAGTATTAAATGATGTTTTACTAGGGGATCAAATACTTATTTCCCTCAAAGAAATGCCAATTATTTTTTATTTCTCATTTCATGTAATTTTCTCCGTTTTCTTTTGATATTCTATGTGGCACTGTTAAAATAAAGCTGGCATAAAATTATGAGACGTTTCATTTATTTTTTTTGTATTAAAACTTTAAAGTCAGTGGGGGATCAAATACTTATTTCCTCCACTGTATATGCGGTTCTAGTAGGGTGGCCACTTGCTTCACCCACAAAAGCCGGACATTACAGGTCCACGCCACCACTTCCACTAAGCAAAGTATTTGACGACCTGACAGTGAGCTGTGCAGGACCTGGAGTGCTTCTCTCGCCCTCAGTCAGTCACAGAGGGACATGTCTGCCAGCTCTAGTGACTGACTGGGGGTTAGAGAAGCATCAGTCAGGTTTTGGAGCCACTGAAAAGGAGGACACTCTAGTATCTGTTCAGGACTGTAAAGGACAGAGGAGCCAGGAAACCGGAATATCTGGCCTAATATCGGATGCCTGACCACCCTAGGTGCTAAATGAATCCCTGCCAGAAAAAATTCCCATATAAAACTTAACTTTTTAATTTTTCCTTAAAACGTCACAGATGATAAACTGAGAAACCCCTGGTAAAAATCAGTAATGGTTTCAAAATATACTCCTCTGGTCAAAAACACAGTATTATGGGTTCATCCACGAAAAGTATTACTATGCAATAAATAGGGCATTTCATATTATGTATTATTGCAAAAAATGTTTACTAAAAATGTACGTTTTCTTTGTATGTACATTACAATTTCTCTCTGGTAGCTCCCCCTGCTGTTTATTCTTCTGGACCACCTTCCCTTGCATTCAGTGGTGGACTGACATGCTCAGTAGCTTCCCTGCCCTCTTCCTCCAGTGTAGTGTTATCATAGTGATGCCACCCAGACACCTTTCATTCCCCCCCCACTTCTGAATTCATAGAAGTACCGTATATCTAGACAGGGGAGAAGGAAATTGTGGAGGCATTACAAGCCATATGTATCTCTGGGATTATATGTGAGGGACTATTTTCAACAGGGGGGAGGGGTAAACAAGAACTAATTGCAATACATCCTGGGAGATACGGGTGCTTGATGAGCTGCTGCCCACCCACAGAAAGGAAAGTATGTTCTCTACCTATGTGAGTAAAAACTGTTTTACATTTGTGGGATAATGACCTTAATGGAAGGATCATGTAGGTTCTGTGTTAAAAGGATTGGCTTATTTAAGACATTGGTGGCAAATATTTAGGATATGCCATTGATTTCAGAAAGTTGCGGGTCCCACCTCTATGACCTGCTCCTATATCCACAAGGGAACCGCCGAAGTGAATGCAGAGCAGCCGCACATGCGTGGCCACTCTCCCTTCAGCTGGCTTGGCTATTTCCGGCAGTCTTATAGCAGTGAATGGAGCTGTGACCACGGTTGCACTCTCCACTTAATGCTATCGGACTTCAGAAAACAACCAAGTGCACTATCTTAGCCATTTTATAGCTCCCATAGTGATTAATGGAGAGCACGCTGCACATGTGCTGTCCTTCACTTTGGGGGTCCCTTTAAAGAGGTATTCTGGTTTTAATGCTTGCTTTTATTTGTTTCAAGCAGGGATGTCAAACTCGTGGTCCTTCAGCCATGATGCCCGAACAGCCTACAGCTATCAGGGTATGCTGGGAGTTGTAGTTTTACAATAGCTGGAGGGCCACAAATTTGACATCCCTGCTTTAGAGAATAAGACTGTGGACAATTTTGTAATATACCTCTATTTCAAATTTTGCTTGCAAACCTTTATTATATCTGTGCAGTAACCTCTGAAGAAAAAAATGGTATGGCCCATTTTAGTCCTGTAAAATGCATCCATAGGAGAATATGACTAAACATGGCTTCACTCATGTGAGCCTCACGTGTCATGTGATCTGGCTTTCAGTTAACTTCCCAGTCTTGGTGAATAGCAGTGTACTGAGGAGCAGAACATATACATTATATACAGTGTTATTACTTGCAGCAGCACTTCATCACGTGCGTTATTGTGTGTGTAGAACCAGATCTGTGTTTGTTTTTTTTTAACTCTAAACTTTGATGACATCACCTAGAAATAGGCAGCCATTCTAAAAATCACCTAAAGACAGACAGCCTTGTGAATACACACAGTGATATAGTTACTGTAACCACAATAAAAATCATTATGCCATGTTTCAGCTAGGCCATGGCTACATTACGCAGGACCGATGCATGGGCTATACCATTCTACTGTACAAAGGGGTCAACTGCATGATATAAGAAATATATTTAATAAGAATTATGAATACATGTACAGGGTGGGCCATTTATATGGATACACCTAAATAAAATGGGAATGGTTGGTGATATTAACTTCCTGTTTGTGGCACACTAGTATATGGGAGGGGGAAAACTTTTCAAGATGGGTGGTGACCATTTTGGATCCAACTTTAGTTTTTTCAATGGGAAGAGGGTCATGTGACACATCCAACTTATTGAGAATTTCACAAGAAAAACAATGGTGTGCTTGGTTTTAACTCTTTCGCGCCCGGAGGTTTTTTCGGTTATGCATTTTCGTTTTGCGCTCCCTGCCTTCAAACAGCCATAACTCTTTTATTTTTCTGTTCACATAGCTGTATGAGGGCTTATTTTTTGCGGGACAAGTTGTACTTTCCAACGCCACCATTTAATATTGCATATGGTGTAGTGGGAAGCGGGAAAAAAATTCCAAACCGGGTGAAATTGCAAAGAAAACGCTATTCCGCTACAGTTCTACGGGTTTCTTATTTACAGCGTTCGATGTGCATTAAAACTGATCCGCTACTTTCATTATACTGGTCAGTACGAATCCGGCAATACCTAATATGTATAGTTTTTCCTGCGTTTTCATAGTGATAAAATAATTAGAAAGTTGCCCTTTTTTTTTTTTTTTTTCCTTGTCAAATCTTGACCCCTATAACTTTTTGGTATTTATGTGTACAGAGCTGTATGGGGGCTCATTTTTTGCGGGACGATCTGAAGTTTTTATTGATACCATTCTGGGATGTGTATGACCTTTTGATCACTTTTTATTTAATTTTTTTTTAGAAAAAAAAAAGTGACAAAAAACGGCAAATCGCCATTTGGACGCTTTTTTCCGCCGCACAATTCGCCGTATTGGAATTTTTTTTTATATTTTAAAAGTACGGGCGTTTTCGGTCACGGTGATACCCATGATGTCTATATTTATTGTTATTTAGGTATTTATTTTTTAATTATACGGAAAGGGGGGTGATTTGAACTTTTATATCTTTTTTATTTTTTATATATTAACATTTTTTTTTAATTTTTTTTCTACTATTTGAAAGGTCAAATATGGGCTGATATATTGTGGCTTTTTTTTTTTCTTTATGAGCAATTATGGATTTTATAGACTCAGAAATCCAAGAATTGCTCATTTCTTATCCTGGCCTGCCATCTAGTGGCCAGAATAAGAATTGCACTTTGAAAACTGTAATCCTCACCAGCGAGGATTACAGTTTTCATATGGTGTACAGACACCCCGATTGGCCACACGGGGTGTCTGTACACCACCCGGAAGCGAATGCTTCCGGGTTGAGACGCAACTAGATGCCGTGATCACGGCATCTAGGCTCCCAGGAAGACGCCGCCGATGGCGGTAAGTAGCGGCAAGTCTCTGCTGTTAGAAACAGCAGAGACTTGCCGGCCATGACGCCCGCCGCACCCGCGAGCGGGCGTCATGTGCCCGCATCGCCCCAGCGCCGTACATGTACGGCGCTGGGCGCGAAGGGGTTAACGTAACTTTTTATTCTTTCATGAGTTATTTACAAGTTTCTGACCACTTATAAAATGTGTTCAAAGTGCTGCCCGTTGTGTTGGATTGTCAATGCAACTCTCTTCTCCCACTCTTCACACACTGATAGCAACACCGCAGAAGAAATGCTAGCACAGGCTTCCAGTATCCGTAGTTTCAGGTGCTGCACATCTCGTATCTTCACAGCATAGACAATTGCCTTCAGATGACCCCAAAGATAAAAGTCTAAGGGGGTCAGATCGGGAGACCTTGGGGGCCATTCAACTGCTACATGATGATGTGTTTCCCTCTTTATGCACTGAAGCTGGCACGTTCCCTGAGTTTTTCCAGCAAGATGGTGCACCACCACATTATGGGTGTCAGGTCCGAGCATTCCTAGATGAACCGTTTCCTGGAAAGTGAATTGGTCGTCGTGGGCCAGTTGAATGGCCCCCAAGGTCTCCCGAACTGACCCCCTTTAGTTTAAGTAATAAGTTTGATGTGTCACATGTCCCTCTTCCCATTGAAAAAACTAAAGTTGGATCCAAAATGGCTGACTTTAAAACCCATCTTGAAAAGTTCCCCCCTCCCATATACTAATGTGCCACAAACAGGAAGTTATCACCAACCATTCCAATTTTATTTAGGTGTATCCATATAAATAGCCCACCCTGTATATTAGAAAATTGTATGATTTCCCATTATATAAAAGATAACATAAAAATACCATATTTTTATATATATATTTTATAAGACACACTTTTTCCCCCAACAGTAGGGGGAAAATTGCTGTGCGTCTTATAAAGTGAATACTAATACCATTATGGAAGCACTCACTAATATGTAATAGGTGCAGGGAGCGGGGAAACATACTCACCCTCCGGCGCTCCTCTGTCTTCTCCTGCCAGCGCTGCACTGTCCTGACCGTGTACAGCGTCAGGACATAGTTCACGCATCAGGATGCTGCACGCAGTCAGGTGACAGTGCAGTGCCGGCAAGAGAAGACAAAGGAATGCCGGAACCGGAGTGGAGCCGCGGCGCAGGAAAGGTGAGAGAGTTTTTTTATTTTATCCTTATGGGGCTGATCTGAGGTCTGATGGGGGCAGAGTGGGCTGATCTGAGGTCTGATGGGGGCAGAGTGGGCTGATCTGAGGTCTGATGGGGGCAGAGTGGGCTGATCTGAGGTCTGATGGGGGCAGAGTGGGCTGATCTGAGGTCTGATGGGGGCAGAGTGGGCTGATCTGAGGTCTGATGGGGGCAGAGTGGGCTGATCTGAGGTCTGATGGGGGCAGAGTGGGCTGATCTGAGGTCTGATGGGGGCAGAGTGGGCTGATCTGAGGTCTGATGGGGGCACAGTGGGCTGATCTGAGGTCTGATGGGGGCACAGTGGGCTGATCTGAGGTCTGATGGGGGCACAGTGGGCAGATATGGGGCTGATGGCTGATATGAGGTGGCACAGTGGGCTGATGTACTGATGTGAGGTCTGATGGGGGTCTGACATGGAGGGCTGATATTGGGGTCTGATGTGATGTCCTGAAACTTATGGGGGGTCTGATATGGAGGTCTGATGAAAAATATTTTTTTCTTATTTTCCTGCTCTAAAATCTGGGGTGCGTCTTATCATTGGGTGCGTCTTATAAAGCGAAAAATACGGTATCCCTTTAACCAGAAAATATCTTTAAATGGATTATCCCACCAAGACTATCCTTCCTTAAAAGACAATTTAGCCCAACTGCTGAAAATCCTAGTGGTCAGCCAATATTGCTGTGTGTGGCCACACATTTTACCTGTTGGTCGACACAGTATAGATTTTGCAGTACATGCCATACTGTCCTTTCACATGTATGGATGGCCTTCAAAGCAGGAGCCACTCTTTCCAGTAGATCTTCACTTTAGGACCCCACACCCATTGTGACATCTGTATTCCCTAATGCAGTGCTTCTAATATAGACCAAACTGGAAATTATTTGAAAAGATGGAGTGTTTCTCCATCACTCTGCTTGGGATTTTTTTTCAGAGGGGTGGATTGGTTACTAGTAAAATTTGGTAGCTTGCCAATTATGTAAATGTTATGTTTTCCAAACCTAGTGGATCTTGTAGAATGTGAAATTTATGTTATTAAAGCTGCATTCTCTTTCATTTCAGATCCATCACACGTGCCTACTACAGAAATTCTGTCGGAGGGCTCTTGCTATTTGACATCACCAACCGCCGCTCCTTCCAGAATGTCCACGAGTGGTTGGAAGAGGCTAAAGCTCATGTTCAGCCCTACCAGATTGTTTTTGTCCTGGTGGGCCACAAATGTGACCTAGATACACAACGGCAAGTGACAAGACACGAGGCTGAGAAACTGGCCACTGCCTATGGCATGAGATATATAGAAACCTCCGCCCGAGACGCCATCAACGTAGAGAAAGCCTTCACTGATCTGACTCGCGATATATATGAGCTTGTTAGAAAGGGAGAGATAAATATCCAAGAAGGCTGGGAGGGGGTAAAAAGTGGGTTTGTCCCAAATGTAGTGCACTCCTCTGAGGAGGTAATTAAATCAGACAGGCGGTGCCTTTGCTAAACAGTAGAAGTTAATATCAAGGTCGCCATTGTGAACTCTAATAAAATAACACAGCCGTAACCAATCCGTGAGGTAAAGGGTTCCTTGAATTTGTTGTTGGCACTAGAGAGCAAAGGGAGGCTGGACAGCAGAAGGAAAAAAAAAATCTGTAAAATCCGTAATCGCATCTCAAACTTAAGGAAGCTCTTAGGTCTCTGGCAAGGGCCAAGTGTGCATGTCTATGTTTAGGAGTTGGGATTCATAAATCAATGATACCAAGAGTTCAGCTACATCCTAATTCATTTGATAAATTCTGTGTAGTTTAATGTTGGTAGTTTTATGCCGTGAGTTATTACCACAGTGTAATGGTCATTATATATAGTTCTAGAAAAAGCAAGCCTTTAATTTACCTTACTCTGGAAACACATCGAAAATTATTTCCTGACTTCTAGTTGCTGTGACCCTATTTCAGCGGCCTTAAAGCATCATTGCTCACGCCCCGCAGAGGCCAATGAAATAAAGTTCATAAGAATACTGCTACCAGTTCCTTAAAAAATAAGTGGCCGCCACAGGCCTGCAAGCCGCCTAGTGAATTGGTAGTTGCTTTATGTAGGCACAGGGGAGGCGCTTGCTCCAGACTCGCCCTGATTAAAATGTAGATACTAATGGAGAATAAGTAACAATTAATAGAGGATACTACTATAAAAAGTAAAATCCTGAAGCTGTCAGAAATGGGACTTGAGATTCTCATGACCAATGTGCTTTCAATTGGACGTAATCGTTCATATCCTGTAGATTAAAATGTGTAGTCTGACCAAATATAATAACATTTTGCACTATTCCAAAGGAAAAAAAAAGTGTAATATAAGCAATAGAACAAATTCCCTTTAACTTCTGTGGCAATACAATTTGGATGCAGATTACAAGGTCATGGGAAAAAGCCACATTTTTTTGGCCTTTTCTCACAATGTTTGCTTAAAATACCATTACTGCCTTGAGACCAGGTATTGTTCAGTAGTTTCACATGCTTGTATTAGATAGAAGAATAAAACATTCCTGGCTACACATTATAGAAATCAACCGTACTAGCTAGAACACGCTGAAATGTCTTTGGTAATAATGTCCTGTAGGGACTGTGATCCAGCAGCCAGGCATGGGCTTCCTCTTCATGGTCTTAAAGGGGTTGTCCAGAATTAGAATAAACATTGTGTTTGGTATTGCAACTCAGCTCCATCGACGTGAACGAGGTTGAGTGGTAAGACCACATGCATCCTGTGGACAGGGGTGGTGCTGGTTTTGGAAGAAAGCAGCCATGTTTTTCTAATCCTAGAAAAGTCCTTTAAGGAGCCCCCCCCTTCCATATACATTCTTTGGGTTCCAACATAACTCATGCCTAATGATAATGTTGCAGGAACTGGGCAAGTTAATGCTTTATGGTTAGGGAACGTTCACACTTTAAATGGATCTGGCAGGCTGTTCCAGCAGAGAACAGCTAGCCCGAGTTCTCCAGATCCGACCTAGCAGGACACTGCCGTTTACTGCTGGACCCTATTGACTATAATGGGATCCAGTGAAATAACAGCTTTTGGCGAGACTAGAACAATTGCATGCAACGGTGGCTGGATCCCATTATAGTCAAAGTGGTCTGGCAGTGAACGGTAGAATCCGGTTAGGCCAAATATGGAGAACTCGGCAGGCTGTTCTCTGCTGGAACAGCCTGCCGGATTCGTTTAAAGCAAGTGTGAGCCTACCCTTAGTGTGCCACTTATTCTCATTCTCTACCATGATAGTGGAGAGTCCGTTGTGTAACCAGATGGTTGTATGCAGTGGAGAACATCAACTAATACAAGGGTAACTTCTCCACTGCAGGGTCCACAGTTATTTGACCATGGGTTAAGTTAAGCAAATCTAGATGTTATCAGGCCTAATATTATTGGCAGTAGTCCCTAAAAAAAATGTTTTAACCAACCAGATTGTACTTTAGGGTTAAAATGGGTGCCTTCTGTGCTTCGGAGATTAGAGGTCCTGGGGTAACCAGCCAGGGACTGAGATTATAAAAATAAGACTGAAATATTGTAAAATTACTAACCTAAATGGCTCATTGAGATTTTGAGTAACCAACACTTTTCTAAAGGAAAGCAAAACACGGCCTTGTTGGACATATCATGGGCACAGGAAAAGCCCTCATTGATTAGATTTTAAGTTCTGTTATGACAAACTAGTGTTGTCTAAATTCTGTTGACACGCTGAAATTTTCCTCATTTGTACAAGAAGTCAAAAGATAAGTTCTATTTATTGGCACTTCTGTTATTTGACTGGCTTTACCATATGCCCGGTTGCACACACTTCTACTGAACTGACCTTAGATCATCCTAGAAACTTATGACGACCTAAGTTTTTTGTTCAGTAGGTCGAGAAGAGGCCAGGTGTTGTGGGTTGAATTGCAGATGTTATAAAGTGGCAGTGTGAACATGGCATATAGACATACTCCTTTTATTGCACATGATGTCAGAGTGCTATCCAGCCACCAGTTCCAGGGCTTCTTTTTTATATGTGAGGTATGTCTTCCCTTTCCTAATCGCCCCCCAACTATGAACCAATACCCCAGAGGACGGCATTTCTTATCTTGTTTCCCTTCTTTGGGCGGAGACAACATGGTGTGGCTGAACACACATGACCAAGCATGACCACAAGCGACAAAACTGTGCAGCCAATGGATCCTGCTTGTGGACATGGCCTCAGCTTTACTCTTTTGGAATTGAGCCCCTAAAAATTAAAATGCTATATTTAAAGGGGTTTTCCACTACTTAGATATGATGATGTATCCTATAGGTTGGTCAATATCCGTTCATGGGGGGTCTGACACCCCGCATCCCCCACCAATGCCAGAAACCATACAGTGGATGGAAGGCTTCCTGGCGCCAGACTACCCCGACATGGCTGCTAAACTGTGGTCGGAGTCTTCTGCTTCCAGCTACATCCACTGTATAATTTCCATCACTGGCAGCTACCCACAACTGTTGATTGGTGAAGGTGTGGGGTGTCAGACCACCACCAATCTGAGGATAAGTCATCAACCCATGAAAATGATCACATATCGACAGGATCTATGATAACTTTCAGGTTGTCCACAATTCCGACAACAAGGACTCTCCAAGCGAATTGTGCGGTGGACCAACATGCACTCTTCCGCTCCATTCTGAGAGGGTTTAAGGGACCCCTCGTTCTTGTGATCGCAGGTCTTTCCAGCAGTTGAATCAGCCACTTTCCCTTACAGTATGATATTTATAACCTACCCTGTGGATAAACCCTTTAATTTTCTTTAGCCCAGTAATGGTTTATGAGAGAAGGATATACCGTGGAGATGTGCTAGCAAGAATTGCTGCAGTAGGATCCACACTGGACACTAGGTTTTAGATCTAAAATGTCTCAAGGATGGATCACTCAGTTTGTAGATGGCATTATTGCTACAACATGACGACTCCCTACAAAACTTGTCTTCTGATTAAAGCAAGCCGACGGGTTAAGGACTGGTTTTTACTTTTGTACCTTAAGCCTCCTGTGAAGATAGGAGTCCACAAGTCATCAGACTGTGGTAAGAGTTATAATGGCGATTTGCAATGTTTGACATAACAATAACAAGTAAAGGGCCCATCTGGGACATTGTTCAAATATGGTAGAGCGCTCCATTAATCGCTATGGGACTGCCCAAAAACGCTGAGTTGAGTGTGCTTGGCTACTTTGTGGAAGAGCTGTCAAGCCATGACAGCACAGCCACCTCTTCATTCACTGCTATGAGACTGTCGAAAACAGATGGGCCAGTGCTCGGCCATTTTCAGAACTCCTATAGCAGTGAGCGAAGGCTGGCCACACATGCCGACTGCTGTCCCGTCACTGGGTGGCGGTCCTGTTCTGGAGGTAGGACAGTGTCCTAGGTGGGAATACCCATTCATATAGCTATATGAACAGCCTATGTGAGGATCATGTTTTATGGAAAACAGAATTGGATACTATAACAGGAGAGGAGTTGCATTAGCAAAGACCTCCCTGCCTTCCTGTAAAGGATAATTGATATGTTAACAAGTGTTGTCTGGTAACACAAAAAAAAAAAAACACCCCCCCCCCTTCACTTCCCATGGACCTGCTGGTCTCTATTTATTGGTTCCTCTAAACCAGGGATGCTTAACCTGCGGCCCTCCAGCTGTTGCAAAACTACAACTCCCAGCATGCCCGGACAGCCTACAGCAAGGCATGATGGGAGTTGAAGTCTTACAACCGCTGGAGGGCCGCAGGTTGAGCATCCCTGCTCTAAACAAACAGGAAATCTCTTCGGGGGGGGAGGTGTTTTTTCAGCCAATAGCAGGCTGTGACGGTGACCTGCCCCCTTGTGTCACGAGCAGGTTCCCGTTGCAGCCTGCTATTTATTAGACAACCTTTTTAACATAGGCCACATAGTAATAAACATGAGCCGAGATCCATATAGAGCGTTCCAGTTTTTATATATCCTTAATGGTTTCTGGACACATTTCTGCCCTTTTAGTGGCACATTATGATCGTAAATAGGAGGATTTCCATGACTTGTAGTTCTTTTCTGGAAACAATGTGACAAGGTCTACACATTTCTATTAATATATAAGGAGCTTACATTCTGAATTAAGTCAAGTCTGCATGTTGGTTTTGCGTTCCTCAGAACCTCCAGA
Source organism: Rhinella marina (assembly GCA_900303285.1). NCBI lineage: Eukaryota > Metazoa > Chordata > Amphibia > Anura > Bufonidae > Rhinella > Rhinella marina. The sequence goes on along the minus strand of ONZH01009754.1, from coordinate 78,363 downwards.
ATATAAAAATGTACACTTCCTTGCTTTCTGTTTTGCACTGTAAATGTGAACATATGCTATCTAGCTGTATGTGAATGACTAAACATGCTTGTACCTAGAACAAACTACTGGTAATATGTGAAATGATAAAACTCGTAACAAGTCTCCGTGTTTATTTCATATCCAAGTCCTACCGGAGTGTGGTTGGAGGAACAGAAGACTCTTATTGTCCCACATAAGGGGCAAATCAATAGTGATATCTATATCAAATAATTTTCTTCTTCATTGAATCCCCCTCCAAGTTGTTGCTTCCGAAATGGAATCAAAACAGGAAATGTCCACTTCCTAGTCTTGGACCTGCTGCTAACCAAAGGGTAGACTGGCACGTCGCTACAGCCCCATAAACAAAAACCTGTGGGCAGCATGTACAGGCAGAAATCACACGGCATTTCTCAAAGATAAAATATTCTGAGGCCACAAGTTACATTAGTCAGTAGTGTAATATTAAAGTGTAACTGATGGTTCATTTTTTTTTTATACCCTAATGGTATAGTACACCCTGCTGTATAATTGCTTTAAAATGTAATCATTTTCAGTTTTACCTGATCACTCCCACAAATATGTGCTACTTTCCTATTCTGCAGCCTCTTCTCAGAGTGTTGTCATGTGCAGGTCATCTCCTCTGTATTATAAACAAGAGACGGGGAGAGCACTGGGAGGAGGGGCACAGCCCTGAGTGTCAGGGCTCGGACAGAAAGTAGAGGAGGGAGGGTTGCTTTAGATGGTGATATCTCCTAATTAGTAGCAGCGACAAATATGCATGGTCTTGTTTGAAAGCTGACATTCCAGGCTTTCATACAAGACCAGAATGACAGCTTAAGTCCAAGCAACAGAAGAGAAATCACTGTTAGAAATCGAGTTGGGAACAGTTACGGGTAAAATCTGCTTTTACTTTCAGCTTCATTCACAGCATCCTGATTTCTATCAGTGAATACAAAGCTCATATCTCTAGCTGGTACCAAACCAGACATATGAGCAGCTAAGGCAGCATTCTGATTGGTCTTGTCTGTCTCTGGTTAACTGTATGTGAGGGGATACACACTGCTCTGGGGTAGTAGGGGAGGTTATCTGCATTCTGATTGGTCCTGCTAGTTCATGTGAGCAGAGCAAATGCTTATGGGAACTGAGGGAAATACAGGACGGCCTCAAGGACAGGGCAAAGCTCACCACAGGAAGTGCAGCAGAAGCCATCTTAGGAAGATGCTGAAATAGATGCACAGAGAAATAGGGTTGCTAAGGGCTGAATACAGACATCAGAAAGGTAAAATTAACTGAAAAATACAGCTTCATGAATATCTTCTCTTCAGCATCACATATGTTAGGAATTTCATTTTTGGTAGTGAAATGGCAGTTACACTTTAAAGAGGTTTTCAGGGAGTTTAATATTGATGGTCCGATGAACGTGACATCAGCCTCATTAAAACTGGTGATCAGATATTGAAGACTAAGCCTGGTTGACAAGGGGACATAATCTGCATCTGGAGGAAAGAAGGTTTGTACGAATATAGAAGAGGATTCCTTACAGTAAGACTATGGAACTCTCTGCCTGAGGAGGTGGTGATGATGAGTTCACTAAAAGAGTTCAAGAGGGGCCTGGATGTATTTCTGGAGGGTAATAATATTACAGATTATAGTTACTAGAGATGGGTCATTCAATCAAGCAATCAGAATAACTCCCTGGATCGAGTTGGGAAGGAATTTTTCCCCTTAAATAAGGAAAATTGGCTTCTACCTCACAGCTTTTTTTTTCCCTTCCTCTGGATCATCTTGCAGGATAACAGGCCAAACTGGATGGAAAGATGTCTTTTTTTCAGCCTTATAAACTATATGATACTATGTATTAAGGGGTTCAACAGATTTGTACCTATGACACTGGCTGACCTATTACATGTGCACTTGGCAGCTGAAGACATCTGTGTTGGTCCCATGTTCATATGTGCCTGTATTACTGAGAAAAATAAATGTAAATGAGCATCTAGGAACAACAGGGGCGTTGCCATTACACCTAGAGGCTCCACTTTCTCTTCAGCTGCTGTGCCCTCTGCACTTTGATAGGACCAGGCAGTGTAAACATCATAACACCTGGCTCTGTCAAAATGCAGAGGGTGAAGCGGTTGCAGAGAGCGCGCTGAGCCTCTAGGAGTAATGGCAACGCCCCCGTTGCTCCTAGAAGCTCATTTGCATATATTAAAACATAATTTTTCTCAGCATGTGGACACATATGAACATGGGGCCAACACAAATGTCTTCAGCTGCCAAGTGCACATGTAACAGGTCAGCCAGCGTCATATGTCTCAAGGCCTGTTAAGGGGTTGCACATTGACTTACAACCAGATGTAAGGAAGCTATCCTATGTGAGAGGCAGAGCTCGTTATGAGCTCATTTACATGCACTCTTCCTAAAAAGTCACAAAAACTGTTGCACTCCAGTAAAGAGGTGGTATAGAAAATGGAGAAACCTCTAGAAAGACATGCAGGACTTGAAGAGGCACCAAATATTAGTTTCAGAACACGAAGGAGGCCTAATAGCTAGCTAGCACACCCTCACTGCCCATGGTGTATCATAGCATGAATAACCACAAACACATTATGCACGTTTGCATCCACTTTTTTTTTATCATTTTGGACTAAAATACAAAGACATTGCCAATGGATGTTTATACTTGAAGATAGACGACAGTTGAAGACTTCACTAGGATTCAACTTAAAGAGGACCCACAACCTACAAGGACAGGTCTGTTTTATTAACTGATTGCATTCCGCATGCAATAATTCTGGAGCATCTTTTCTTGTCACCATGTTGTGACGTTCATCTATTATTCCTGCTAGAAGTTTATGAATAAATGTGCAAAAAGGTGTTACCAGTTAGGGGTGTCCCTGCACAGGAAGCATTGGATTTTGTAGTATAGCACCCAGTTATATTCAATTTCGAATAGATGCTTTAGACTTGAGGTGAAAGCTTCTTTAAAGGGAACCTGTCATCTCTGAAACACCCCCTTGAACTAGAGTAAGAGATATATAGTATAAGTGATGCTGAATCTGAATATGTAAGTTTTATCTTCATACTCACTTCCATTCTGCCGCTGTGCTCCCACAAACCAGCAGTAAAATGCATTGAGAAGACTCTTCTTTGAGTCCTCTCCATTATATGAGTGAGCACCGGAGTCCAGTGAGTGCATTTTACTGCTGGTTTGTGGGAGCACAGAGTCGGAATGGAAGGGAGTATGAAGATAAAACTTACATATTCAGATTCAGCATCACTTACACTATACAACGCTTACTCTAGTTCAGGGGGTGTTTCGGAGCTGACAGGTTCCCTTTAAGCATCTAAGCTGCCCAGGTATTTTCTGAGAAAGAACAGGATTCAGGTGAAAATGTGTGTGGGTGGGGGTTGCCAAGACCCTTTTCTCTCTTTTATAACAATCTGCAATGCACAGGCCCTGGCTGTGTGCACTACATATTGTAAACCCACTTACTTGAACGGGTCCGCTATCCGAAGGATACGGCCAAAGATAGAGCATGGTCTATCTTTTAGAGGTGCAGAGACCCAAAAACCCATGGAAATGCTTTGTAGTGCTTCTCATCCGTGCCTCTGCTCGGCAAAACATAGGTGAAGTCCTATCTTTGGTCGTATCTTGCGGATCACGGACCCATTTAAGTCAAGGGGTCCGCAGCACGGCGTGCACACGGATACTGCCCTCATATTATGAATCGGCCATTTACGGTCTGCAGTGTGGGCACTGAGGCCTTAGGGTAGGTTCACACAGTTTTTTGAATTAGGTTTTGAGGCAGATTTCCATGCATGTTCTTCCTTTAGAGCTAGAAGTGGATCCAATGGGAAGGAGAAGTATAAGTCCTTCTTTTATATTTCCAATTCCTTTCAAATCCACGTCTGGTTTTGGCTGAAAAACCTGCAGAAAAACTGTGTGAACCCACCCTTAAGTATACAGCAGATCAAACCTTGTATTCTAAGAGCATTTTAAGTAAAACACAACAGTGACTATAGCAGAGGGAAAGTCTATATACACTTCACCCATATCTCAGTGCTTGTGAACATAACTTGTATGGATTACATATAAAATAATCAGGCTGTCACCGACAGCCATCAACAGATCACATTATTACATTTATTTAAAACGGTTTGCCCCACACAGAATATGACATAAGGCCTGTACTGTAACAAAACATTTAAAGTCAAATAAAGCAGACGGCACTTAGTGGATTTATTAATCTCCTAGTGTACAGTAGACAACACGTGCGGATACCTTCCTGCAGATCACCTCAATTTTATTAATGAAACCTAATTAAGTGGACATGAGCAGCCGAAATTCTCATCTCCATGTACCGGGGCATGCATGGGGCTAGATGAATAAATAAAGTGCCTGCTTGAAGGGAGAGTGACACGTCGGGCGGGGACAGGTCCACCACTGAATGTCCATCCCGACTGCCCAAATGAAGACTGGGGGCTCATCTAAAACAATCTGTGTCTGGAAAGATTTAAAAGAGGCACAGCTAGGCTTTACTTTTGGAGATGTCGTCCTTGTTTCTTCTTTTTACATCCCAGTTATAGACCCGAGCCATATCTGGAAGACTTGTTAAGGAAGAACGAGCAAGGAGGAATAAACCAAAAACCATCACATTTACACATATGAAAAGCGGTATAACCGGCTTTATCCAGGTTCTCAACCAAAACAGAAACCAGTTTTTATTTTTATTTTAGCAGTCCTACCAATGTATTTCAGCACAGCTTTAAACACTGACAGTGTGGGGAGCAGTGGGAAAATAAAAAGTAGCAACCAGAACTCCTTATGTATTACTGCAGATAATACTACAAAATCACGGTGACATATTCCCTTTAAACTGGCGTCTGGTGGATGTCCGACCTCAGATCTGTGGATAGGGGAGGAGCTTAAAACGTTAAGACAACCCCTTTAACATCCATTCATAGGGGTTGCCATACAGTATGCACACTGTCGCACTTTCCTTTAACCCTTTCCTGACTGGGCTTAAAGAAAAGGGCCTGAATGACCAGGCACGTTTCTGTGATTTTGAGCACGTGACAGATTTTTTTATTTATTTTTTTTGTTTGACTACCAAAATAATTTTTACAATGTTTTTTTTTTACTTATTGCAATGGGTTCCCTATTTTGGAACAATAGTTTTGATCTACATGTATAGGTTTGAGTGAACGAGGTGAGTATAGCGATGGTTTCCATTAATGACAGCATTTTTTACTTTTTAGTTATATTTTAATTTATTTTTGGCACATAATATGTCCCCCAAGGGGTCATTAAAAGACCTCTGGAGGACACTGACTTTTTCACTTGCACTGTTTCCATTGTAACTGGGGCATCCACAGGAGCCCCAGTTATAGGGGAAAACAGCCCACGTTGGGGCATTACACACAGGCAGAGCTGATCAGGGTCTCCTAAGACCCTGCAGCTCTGAGACACCAGGCGGTCACATGACCGGCGGGTCCACTAGAGGAAGCAGCTCGGCCGCTTCCTACTCTCGCTCCCTGCGCTTGTGCAGCGCTCTGCTCACAGCACCAAAGAAGGCAGATTAGATGCTAGATTACAGAAGCTTTAAACACACGGCTAGGATTAAAGTGCTGCCGGAATATTTATATACGTGCTATCTGCACAGGGTATGTGCAGATAGGACGGATATAGTCAGTGGGCAGTGGTGAAAGGGTTAAAATAAAAATCAGCTAGAAATCTAAAATAGATACATTTCCTTTAACGAGAAATGAAAGTGGGAGCAGAAACAAATGCATGTAATTGAAATGGATCCTCAAAATGTCCAGAAGACTGTGCAATAAGGGCGCCTTCACACACAGCCGAACTTGCTGCAAAAAATCTCTGCGACTGAAAACCAGTTCCAATCATTTGAATGAAGTATGCGGAAATCCACGTGCTTCCTGCAAAACCAAACCCATTCAGATGAATGGAACAGATTTTCAGACAACTGTTCCCCCATTTACCCTAATGAGTTCACCCTTCTGCTCCCACACAGGTGGAATTCAGTGACTGTTTTACACTACCGCCCACTAATCTGGATTAACTGTTTCGCACCTACCTGAGCTCGCCCCACTATCCAGAAGACACAGATGTATGGTATGATCAAACCATTTACTACAGTGCAGAGGTCTTATTCTTTCACCGTTATGATGCAATACTCTCTGCTTACAATTAAAGGGGTTGTCCAGCCCTTACTAAGTGATGGCCTTTCCTTCAATGACAAGCTCCCTCCACTACAAGGTTGACAGTGCTGACCTCTAGGAATAGGGAGTGGGGGTGACGGACTCTCGCCAATCAGCTAGTGATGGCCTGATCGATGGGGTGCAGTGTGGCCCATCAGTGACATCAGATTGGACCAGTTAAGCAAAAGAAGGCATGGCAACACCTTGAAAAGGATACTGACTTCAGTGGTGGTGAACTGGTCCCGCAGGAAGTCAAGGTCCTCTTCTGTCGACTCAAGATTTCTTGTGGCTGTAGACAAATTCTTCTCTAGTAAAGCCTGGGCTTCATCAATGTCATACTCAAGCATAACGTTGGCCTAGGAATCAATGTACATCATAAAGAGAACATGAAATTGAGTTTAGGACTGTTCAAAACATACAGCACATGTAAATATTTCTGGTGCCTTTACAGCAGTACCTAACACCGCAAGTCCCACGTCTGCACCTAGTACTGAACCTCAGCTCCATCAAGTCAATGGGACCGAGCTGCCGCACCAGACACAGCTGCATGGATGGCACTGAATACTGCCGAGAAGAGAGACATGGACCTTCTTTCCGCTTTCTGGTGGGAGGGTTGTCGCTGGTGGATAAGACTGCCATCTTCCAAACACATGCCTATTCTTAGGACAGGCCATCAATTGTAAATCCAGGTAAACCCCATAAACTGGCACAACACAACCAAATGACCATCGGAGTCCCGTAAATTCACTGCGGGGAATCTGATCTGAAGGCAGATGGAGTCGCATCCCTCATCCTTACTTCACAGATGCCACGATCGCAGTATCTCAGGGGTTAAATGATAGAATGGCGATCACGTTGAGATCTCTGTCATTGTGGCCAGGTGTCTGCTGTATTATACAGCCAGCACCTGCCGCATATGGAGCAGGCTCACTGCAGCCTGCTCCATACATTCCCTCAGCCATTGTGACATACCGATTTATGCTATAATAGCGGAGGCAAGTGCAGGAGGGAGTGTCACAACAGGGCCAGAACATTTATCTTTCTTCACGCCAGCTTTCTGGTGTGAATAAAGAAAAGTCTACGGCAGCTAGGATGCTGGTCTAGATTTGCACAGGCAGCTCGAGGATGCGACAATGTGCGCCTCTACATAAACTTTGTCGCATTCTCTGACAGTACAGGGGGAATCAAGACCAGTGAAAAAAAAATCTGGTCTTGATAAGTGTCCCCCACACTTCTGACATGTAAATAAAGACACCTAAACCAAGGGTGAAATTATGTATTTTTCCATAGACAAAATCCACACAGAAAATTCATGCAGTGCAGGAATTGATTTCAACAGGAAATTCTTGGTGCAGATTCTTCTCTGAATCGACACCCAAAGTTCCCACTGAAACGGGTAGCATCAAAAACCGCCGGGAATTTTGAGGCAAATTCTGTGTCTTTATCAGCACAGAAAAAAAACTGAACTCACCCCAAGTATAACTTTCTAAATACATGGCCTTACTATGTTTATGCTTCACTCGGTATATACCCACTAATATAATGCTCTGTGGGAGGGGGGGAATTATATATATATATTACAGACCAAAAGAAGTTTGGTCACACCTTCTCATTCAAAGAGTTTTCTGTATTTTCAGGACTATGAAAATTGTAGATTCACACTGAAGGCATCAAAACTATGAATTAACACATGTGGAATTATATACTTAACAAAAAAGTGTGAAACAACTGAAAATATGTCTTATATTCTAGGTTCTTCAAAGTAGCCACCTTTTGCTTTGATTACTGCTTTGCACACTCTTGGCATTCTCTTGATGAGCTTCAAGAGGTAGTCACCTGAAATTGGTTTTCACTTCACAGGTGTGCCCTGTCAGGTTTAATAAGTGGGATTTCTTGCCTTATAAATGGGGTTGGGACCATGAGTTGTGTTGGGCAGAAGTCAGGTGGATACACAGCTGATAGTCCTACTGATAGACTGTTAGAATTTGTATTATGGCAAGAAAAAAAGCAGCTAAGTAAAGAAAAACGAGTGGCCTATCATTACTTTAAGAAAATGAAAGGTCGGTCAGTCCGAAAAATTGGGAAAACTTTGAAAGTGTCCCCAAGTGCAGTCGCAAAAACCATCAAGCGCTACAAAGAAACTGGCTCACATGAGGACCGCCCCAGGAAAGGAAGACCAAGAGTGCACCCCCTGCTGCGGAGGATAAGTTTATCCGAGTCACAAGCCTCAGAAATCGCAGGTTAACAGCAGCTTCAGATTAGAGACCAGGTCAATGTCACACAGAGTTCTAGCAGCAGACATCATCTCTACAACAACCTGTTAAGAGGAGACTGTGTGCAGCAGACTTCATGGTAAAATAGCTGCTAGGAAACCACTGCTAAGACAGGCAACAAGCAGAAGAGCACTTGTTTGGGGCTAAAGAACACAAGGAATGGACATTAGACAGTGGAAATCTGTGCTTTGTCTGACGAGTCCAAATTTGAGATTCTTTGGTTCCAACACCGTGTCTTTGTGCGACGCAGAAAAGATGAACGGATGCACTCTACATGCCTGGTTCCCACTGGGAAGCATGGAGGAGGAGGTGTGATGGTGTGAGGGTGCTTTGCTGGTGACACTGTTGGGGATTTATTCAAAATTGAAGGCATACTGAACCAGCATGGCTACCACAGCATCTTGCAGCAGCATGCTATTCCATCCGGTTTGCGTTTAGTTGGACCATCATTTATTTATCAACAGGATAATGACCCCAAACACACCTCCAGGCCGTGTAAGGGCTATTTGACCAAGAAGGAGAGTGATGGGGTGCTACGCCAGATGACCTGGCCTCCACAGTCACCAGACCTGAACCCAATCGAGATGGTTTGGGGTGAGCTGGACCGCAGAGTGAAGGCAAAAGGGCCAACAAGTGCTAAGCATCTCTGGGAACTCCTTCAAGACTGTTGGAATACCATTTCAGATGACTACCTCTTGAAGCTCATCAAGAGAATGCCAAAGCAGTAATCAAAGCAAAAGGTGGCTACTTTGAAGAACCTAGAATATAAGACATATTTTCAGTTGTTTCACACTTTAAGTATATAATTCCACATGTGTTAATTCATAGTTTTGATGCCTTCAGTGTGAATCTACAATTTTCATAGTCATGAAAATACAGAAAAGTATATATATATATATATATATATATATATATATATATATATATATATATAATGGAAACCTAGCACCGAAACATTTAGGAAAGGGGAGGAAAGCGTGAATCATAAACCGCACAAATTTTTTCCCCGATCGCTTCAGTCTCTCTAGTCTAGTAACACCATTTTACATTAATACACATAAGCTTTGTTACTCACCCCAAGCCATAAGCAGACTTTGTCTGTTGGTGGCACAGATGCTTTACAATACAGATTATCTGCCAGCAAAAACCTTGTTTCCATTGGGTCGGTAGAGCTCTGTAAGGCAAAAATATACACATTCAGGTAATTCTTCCAATGGCCTTTAGAAGATGCCTAAAGCTGGTTTCAGACAAGTGTGCGGTCGTGAAACACTTTTTACGTAACCGCTGTATTTCCAAGAGGTGATGCGAGTACAGAACATAAGACCTGCAGACAGGATGGAACTCACAGCATTATGAATCGCTATGATACAGTGAGTTCACACCAGTCGAGCTGTAGTCAGTGGGGGAGATGAATGCATCATACAGACCATGCTCTCCTCAAATATCTGGTGGCAATCTGCTCTACTGTCTGATCAGCGGGAGTCCGGCCACTGTGGAGCCTACCGATCACACTTCATTTAACTGGCTGCTGTAGATAGCCAAGTGCCTGTACTCTGCCTCTCTGGTAATCCTATAGGGTTGAAAGGAGTGGCAGAAACACATGTGCCTGCTACTCCATTTAAACGGGGAGCATGAAACCCTGTTCTCGTGATTGGCAGAGGCCGTTGTAATCAGATCGCCACTGATCCTGTGGATAGCTGATAAGTTGTTGGATTGGGACAACCCCTTCAACCCCTTCGCGCCCAGCGCCGTACATGTACGGCGCTGGGGCGATGCGGGTGCGGCGGGCGTCATGGCCGGCAAGTCTCTGCTGTTTCTAACAGCAGAGACTTGCCGCCATCGGCAGCGTCTTCCTCGGAGATTAGATGCCGTGATCACACGTGATCACGGCACCTAGTTGCGTCTCAACCCGGAAGCATTCGCTTCCGGGTGGTGTACAGACACCCCGTGTGGCCAATCGGGGTGTCTGTACACCATATGAAAACTGTAATCCTCGCTGGTGAGGATTACAGTTTTCAATGTGCAATTCTTATTCTGGCCACTAGATGGCAGGCCAGGATAAGAAATGAGCAATTCATGGATTTCTGAGTCTATAAAATCCATAATTGCTCATAAAGAAAAAAAAAAGCCACAATATATAAGCCCATATTTGAGCTTTCCAATAGTAAAAAATAAAAATAAAAAAAAATGTTAAAAAATATATAAAAAATAAAAAAGATGTAAAAGTTCAAATCACCCCCTTTTCCGTATAAGTAAAAAATAAATACCTAAATAACAAATATAGACATAATGGGTATCACCGTGACCGAAAACACCCGTACTTTTAAAATATAAAAAAAAAATTCCAATACGGCGAATTGTGTGGCGGAAAAAAGCGTCCAAATGGCGATTTGCCGTTTTTTTGCCGCTTTTTTTTTCTAAAAAAAATTAAATAAAAAGTGATCAAAAAGTCATACACACCCCAGAATGGTATCAATAAAAACTTCAGATCGTCCCGCAAAAAATAAGCCCCCATACAGCTCTGTACACATAAATACCAAAAAGTTATAGGGGTCAAGATTTGACAAGGAAAAAAAAAAAAAAAAAAAGTGCAACTTTCTAATTATTTTATCACTATGAAAACGCAGGAAAAACTATACATATTAGGTATTGCCGGATTTGTACTGACCAGTAGAATGAAAGTAACGGATCAGTTTTAATGCACATCGAACGGTGTAAATAAGAAACCCGTAGAACTGTAGCGGAATAGCGTTTTTTTTGCAATTTCACCCGGTTTGGAATTTTTTTTCCCGGCTTCCCACTACAACCATATGCAATATTAAATGGTGGCGTTGGAAAGTACAACTTGTCCCACAAAAAACAAGCCCTCATACAGCTATGTGAACAGAAAAATAAAAGAGTTATGGCTGTTTGAAGGCAGGGAGCGCAAAACGAAAATGCATAACCGAAAAAAGCTCCGGGCGCGAAAGGGTTAAACACACACGATGAGATACCTAGGGTCTATAAACCATTACCTTTTTCTTCTGCATATGCATTAAAATCTCCAACGTCTGTTTAATTTCTGGAATCTGGCCTTTTAGCCTAAACACAAAATAAAGAAAATCAGCAGTCAAGTTATGTGTTCCGATCCCAAGGATAAGAGAAGTAACAGTGTCACACGTGAGCACTCACCTCCTCTTTTTCTGGGAGAGATTTAACTCCATGAACTTGTACTTCTGGTACTGCTCATCCAGCCTCTTCAACACCACATCAGCCGTCTCATTGCCAGGTTTCTTCATGAAGGACTCCACATCTTCCTACAGGAAATCCATACAGATTAACATGGGGAAACCTCTGAGCCACGTACAATGCTGCAGGATTGGTTGGTGCCACCCAACACTGCACTAAATGATTTCACCCAATAAATGACAATCACAGATTTACATGATCTGCACATTCCTAAAGGTTGTCTCACTTCAGCAAATGGCATTTATCATGTAGAGAAAGTTAATACAAGGCACTTACTAATGTATTGTGATTGTCCATAGTGTCTCCTTTGCTGTCAGGATTCATTTTCCATTTTCCTACAGTGAGGAAACACAACAACCACTGATGGATTGCAGGGTGGTTGTAACCATGGAGACAAGCAGTGTATAAAATGATGAAAAAATGAATCCAGCCAGCAGAAGAGGCAATATGGACAATAACAATACATTAGTAAGTGTCTTATAGTAACTTTCTCTACATGATAAATGCTATTTTCTGAAGTGACACAACCTTTAAAGGAATTGTCCTATTAGAATAACCAGTGACCAAAGGCCCTACAAGTGTTGACGCCATAGAGAGGACCCCGGCTCAGGAATCCCATCAACTCAGCAACCATGTACAAAATGGTCACATTTGATCCTGTGCCGTGTAGTAAGTCATTTCAGAACTGTGGCTGATCACTGTCTGGTCCTCATTTAGATAAGGGACAGCGCAGAAGAGAACATCACTTTAAAGAGGACCTTTCACCACTCCTGACATGCCTGTTTAATAGCTTCATGCATTCCCCGTGTAATAACAAGTCTGGAACATCTATTCTTATGGCTCTATGTTGTGCCATTCCTTTATTATTTGCACTAGAAGTTATGAATGAATTGCTAGCAGTCTGCAGTAAGGGAACAGAGGGGAGGTAACCAGTTGGGGGTGTGTATCTGCACAGTCTGACAATGGCAGCAATGATTGGATACAGTGAGTCTGTGCAGGTACACACCCCCAACTGGTCACCTCCCCTCTGTACCCTTACTGCAGACTGCTAGCAATTCATTCATAACGTCTAGTAGAAATAATAAAGGAATGGCACAACATAGAGACATAAGAATAGATGCTCCAGAATTGTTATTACATGGGGAATGCATGAAGGTATTAAACAGGCATGTCAGGAGAGGTGAGAGGTCCGCTTTAAAGGGGTTGTCTCATGATGGACAATGGAGGCATATCACTAGGATATGCCCCCATTGTCTTATAGGTGTGGGTCACACCATTGGGACTCGCACCTATATCCAGAACAGAGACCCGCAAGGTGGTGGCTGGAGGACTCCGGTCCGACCACCACCAAGCCGTCTCACCATAGAAATGAATGGGAGCGCACTGCACATCCCGCTCCCATTCATTTCTATGGAGCCGAAGGCAATAGATGAGCCAGTGCTCGGCTATTTTCGCCGGCCCCATAGAAAATGAATGGAGGGCGGCTGTGCATGCGCCATGCAGGGCTCCGTTCTGAATATAGGTGCGGGACCCGCACCTTTAAGACAATAGGAACATATCCTAGCGACACAAGAATGCAACACAGAATGGGTCAGAATCTGTTCAGTGAAAAATGTAGGATTTTGCCTGCGAACAGAATCCGTTTTATCTGCAACTGTGTTCAGCATTAGAATTTTGCGAAAGTGAAAAATGACTATTCTTGTACGTGACTGCGGACTAGGGTTGCAGCGGTAACCGGTTCCACGGTATACCACGGTAATGAAATGCACGGTTATCAAACCGTGGGCATTTGCTTATTACCGGTAAATGGCGACAAGACTTTTTAGTCTTGTCGCCATTTGCGCCTGGACCCGACCGCATTACTGATACTAGGCTGCGCTACTGCGCAGCCTAGTATCAGAGGACATGGAGAAGATAAAATAAAAAAAATCACTTACCCGTCCGGCACTCCTCCTCTTTTCCGGGTCGCGCTGTACTGTCCTGACCGCGTACAGCGTCAGGACGTAGTGCGCGCACTCTGACCTGACGCTGCACGCTGTCAGGTGACAGTGCAGCTACGGGAGACTAAGGAGCGCCGGACACCGGAGAGGAGCCGCAGCGCAGGACAAGTAAGTGATTTTTTTTATTTTATTTAGATGGTGGGCTGAAGGGGGCACTGTGGGCCGATCTGAGGTCTGAAGGGGGCACTGTGGGCCGATCTGAGGTCTGAAGGGGGCACTGTGGGCCGATCTGAGGTCTGAAGGGGGCACTGTGGGCCGATCTGAGGTCTGAAGGGGGCACTGTGGGCCGATCTGAGGTCTGAAGGGGGCACTGTGGGGCCGATCTGAGGTCTGAAGGGGGCACTGTGGGCCGATCTGAGGTCTGAAGGGGGCACTGTGGGCGATCTGAGGTCTGAAGGGGGCACTGTGGGCCGATCTGAGGTCCGAGGATTAGTGTATCTTTTAATAATATATGTAACAAACTGTGATACCATGATAACCGTAATACCGCGGTATTTACTGAGACGGTTATCATACCGTGAAAATTTCATACCGTTGCAACCCTACTGCGGACAATAGGATATGCTCTACATTTGTTGCAGGGTCGTGGAACGGAACGTGTGCTGTCCAAATCTTTTGTGGCCCCATTGAAATGAATGGGTTCGCACCTGTTCCGCAAAATAGTGGATTGAATGCAGACTCTGAACTGCGGATGTCTGAATGGACCTATATTATGTTGCTCTCACTGGGGGCAGCATAGTATACTGACAGACCCACTGATTTCAGGATCACTTCTGGGTAGTATTAAAGGGGTTTCCCCATCTCAGACAATGGAGGGCATATTGCTAGGATATGCCCCCATTGTCTGATAGATGCGGGTCCCCACGGCTGCCCTCCATTCATTTCTATGGGGCCGCTGAAAATAGCCGAGCGCTATTCCGTCGGCCACACAGAAGTTAACTGAAGCGGTGACTGCGTAAGAACAGTGCACTCCCATTCATTTCTATAGGAATTCCAAAACCGCTCGGCTATTTTGGCAGGCCAATAGGAACAACTGGTGGTGGCAAGGCTCAACACTGCCGGCCATCACTTTACCGGTTACATTTTAGAGATAGGTGCTGGTCCCAGAGGTAGGACCTGCACCTACCAGACAATGAGGGCATATCCTAGCGATATGCACCCATTGTCCGAGATGGGAATACCCTTTAAGTACTTTTACAGTATAGACAGGGTGAACCTTACAGTGCGCAGTGGTGCTGCAAGAGGTACAAGTCCATTGAAACACCTCCCGTCTATAACTGGTTGGTTTCTTTCCTATGTGTAACGTAATAGAAATCTGCCAATCATGGGCAGGAGACAGGGCCACAGGTTTCAATGGTCTCCTCTCCAATGTTTGAGAGGAGGGTAAAGGCCCTTTTACACCAGCCGAGGACAGGATGAATTATGGAGAATGACTGCTCTTACAAACGCTCTTGTTCCTAATAACTGGCCCACATCTGATGCCGCAGCCCATCACCCTGTGTACACAGGGAGTGCGCTATCGACAATAACCAAAGTGAATGGGGGGGGGGGGGGAGATGAATGATCGTAGTAACGATTCAGTACCTGCACTAATGTTCTCCAGCTGATCTGACAGAGCAGGGTGACAAGGTGTACGACACCTAGCAATTATCACACCTGGTGCTACTAACAGGCCCCAAGCAAAGTACTCGCCAGTCCCGACACCCACGCCCAGCTTTCTACTGCATCTCACCATGCCCAGTGTCAGATCCGCTAGGAAAATATCAGTGCAGGTGCACCTACCGAATCATCAGGGTCTGTTCTCATGGACCCTGCAGCTCCTGGACCAGTGTATAGCATATACAATGATGTGACACCCACAAGGTGCTCGATCATGGATGACACATTCATGTGACAGGATCACATCACAATCTCTGTAGGGGGCACCATCCGATGTCATGTACATAATGAAATGTCAGTGACTGCTATTGTGGACCAGAAACAAAGAGAGCAGAATCTTACTATGTAAGGCTGTGTTCACACTGACACTGGAAGCTCCGTTAGATCTGAGAGAATTGCACTGTATTAGAAAAAAACACCACACCAGGAGCGCCCCCTGTATGTCAATGGGGGTAGTATAGATTTATCTCTAGCTCATACATTCGGCCTATTGGGGGGGGGGCTCACGTCCAGATCTGTGGCAACCTGAGATCATGGCGAACAGCAGCCGATTGTATGACAGGGGCCACATGTGTCCTGCACAGGGCGGGGCACAAACAGCAAACGCTGCCATTTAAGGATGCGGCCGCCTAGGCAACCGAACCACCGCGTCCCACAGCGCCACCGAGCTCCCGCCTCACACCGACCCGCAGCCAGCCATCACAGACGGGTGCACGGAGACAGACACTGAACCTACCACGAACACAGCCTCGGGGATACCCAGGTGCACCCTCTTTACTCCAGTCACACCGCCGCCTTCATTGGCCGTCGCCATCTTGGGAGCCGTGCGTGCTCTGCGTCAACGTGCTTTATTACTACGAGAACGTACAAGTCTAAGCCCGCCCCTGTAAGCGCTGATTGGTTGAGAAGCGTTGGCGGGTCACCATGGTGACAGGAGCTGCCTAAGATTTTGTCTGGCGGGGTGCTGGAGCAATGTTATATCTGTGTCATAACTGGGAGGATTCTGTGTCATTGTTTATAGCAGGGAGCAGTAACCTCCCGCACTCCAGCTGTTCTGAAACTACAACTCCCAGAATCCTCCATTCACTTCTATGGAAGTTACAAGAACAGCTAAGTACAGTGTGCATCCTGGGAGTTGTAGTTTCACAGCAGCTGGAGTGCCAAAAGTTGTTGATCCATGGTCTGGGGCAGTGGTAGGCAACCTCTAGTACTCCAGCTGATGTGAAACTACAACTCCCAGCATGCATACTGCTCTGCTGTTCTCAGAACTCCTATAGAAGTGAATGGAGCATGCTGAGAATTGTAGCTTCACAACAGCTGGAGTGCCGGAAGTTTCTGACCCTTGGTTTAGGGCAGTGATGGCTAACCTCGGCATTCCAGCTGTGGTTAAACTACAACTTCCAGCATACTGCATTCATTTCTGTGGAACAGCCAACCAAAAGTGCATCTTAGGAGTTGTAGTTCTACCACAGCTGGAGGTTAATCATAGGTGTAGGGTCTTTACCATATGCAAAGACCAGTCATGTAGAGCTGGAGCTATGGCAGTCCTAGTCACAGGACCAGAGATCACTATGCAGCAATGCAGTCATTCAACTGCATGGGATTGCAATGCGCCTCTCACTAGTTACTGCTACATCAGATTTGCATGGATTTTTTATTTTTTTTTGCAATTCTGAAGTCTCGGTCACACTGCGTCCCCAATCATGTCTATGGCTGCACTGCACCGCCATCCTTGGTCATGCAGCAGGTGTCACCGCCAAGATCGCTGCGTAGCCTCAGTAACATGTCTGCAAAGCACTGATGGGTGCTGTCCGTGTTTGGTCCGTGGTTTTCACAGGTCGTTGCTTGGAATTGCTCTGGAAATTGATTTACAGCAGAACATTTTCTATGAAATACAGAGGGCAAAAGAAAAATAAACAGACACACGGACCAAACATGGATTCTTTACTGACATCTAGGCGGATGAACCACCGACCATCTTGTCACAGATGTGTGAATGAGGCTTGACACTACATAACCTCACACAACCAAAAAATTAAAGCGCAATTTGCCTACGACTTGCTGTCAATGACGGTGTCTTCCTTTATGACCCATCGCACAGCAGGGTTGGATTCCTGGCAGGTCGCATGCCTCAGTGCAACCACATAGATGACCATTAGCTGAGATCTCTCAAAGCTGTGATCTTCATGCTGTTGGCATGTAGAACCTAATGTTTCGGAAACGTATAATTCCTGGTGGGCAAATACACAGGGGCTGCCTGAGCCCTCATCATGGCTGCCAGCCAGGTACATAAAGATTGGATGCTCATGGCATTAATTTTTTTATTTTTGCAAATCTGATGTTGCGGCAACTAGTGAGAGGCGCATTGCAATTCCATTCAGTTGAATGGCTGCACTGCTACATAGCAATCTCTGGTTGTGCGACTAGTTACCACCATAGCTCCAGCTCTATGTGACTCGTCTTTGCATGCAGTAAAGGCCCTAGACCAGGGCTGGCCAACCTGAGGCTCTCCAGCTGTTGTAAAACTACAACTCCCACCATGCACTGCTGTAGGCAGACTAGGCATGCTGGGAGTTGTAGTTTTGCAACAGCTAGAGAGCCGCAGGTTGGCCATCCCTGCCCTAGGCCATGAATCACCAGCCTCCAGCTGTTCTGTGCTACACTGTGGTATCTGGTTCTGCTGGGGCAGTGTATTGTGCTGCACTGTAGTATCTGGTTCTGCTGGGGCAGTATTTTGTGCTGCACTGAGGTATCTGGTTCTGCTGGGGCAGTATTTTGTGCTGCACTGTGGTATCTGGTTCTGCTGGGTCAGTATATTGTGCTTGCACTGTGGTATCTGGCTCTGTTGGGCAGTATATGTGCTGCACTGTGGTATCTGGTTCTGCTGGAGCAGTATATTGTGCTGGCACTGTGGTACTTGGTTCTGCTGGAGCAGTATATTGTGCTGCACTGTGGTATCTGGTTCTGATGGGGCAGTATATTGTACTGCACTGTGGTACTTGGTTCTGCTGGAGCAGTATATTGTACTGCACTGTGGTACTTGGTTCTGCTGGAGCAGTATAATTGTGCTGCACTGTGGTATCTGGTTCTGCTGGGGCAGTATATTGTGCTGCACTGTGGTATCTGGCTCTGTTGGGGCAGTATATTGTGCTGCACTGTGGTATCTGTTCTGCTGGGGCAGTATATTGTGCTGCACTGTGGTATCTGGTTCTGATGGGGCAGTATATTGTGCTGCACTGTGGTATCTGGCTCTGTTGGGGCAGTATATTGTGCTGCACTGTTGGTATCTGGTTCTGCTGGGGCAGTATATTGTGCTGCACTGTTGTATCTGGCTCTGTTGGGGCATTATATTGTGCTGCACTGTGGTATCTGGTTCTGCTGGGGCAGTATTTTGTGCTGCACTGTGGTATCTGGTTCTGCTGGGGCAGTATATTGTGCTGCACTATGGTATCTGGTTCTGATGGGGCAGTATATTGTGCTGCACTGTGGTATCTGGTTCTGCTGGGGCAGTATTTTGTGCTGCACTATGGTATCTGGTTCTGCTGGGGCAGTATATTGTGCTGCACTGTGGTATCTGGTTCTGCTGGGGCAGTATATTGTGCTGCACTGTGGTATCTGGTTCTGCTGGGGCAGTATATTGTGCTGCACTGTGGTATCTGGCTCTGTTGGGGCAGTATATTGTGCTGCACTATGGTATCTGGTTCTGCTGGGGCAGTATATTGTGCTGCACTGTGGTATCTGGTTCTGCTGGGGCAGTATATTGTGCTGCACTGTGGTATCTGGTTCTGCTGGGGCAGTATATTGTGCTGCACTGTGGTATCTGGTTCTGCTGGGGCAGTATATTGTGCTGCACTGTGGTATCTGGTTCTGCTGGGGCAGTATATTGTGCTGCAGTGTGGTATCTGGTTCTGTTGAAGCAGTATATTGTGCTGTACTACGGTATTGCTGGGCTCACCTACTCGTGTTGCTGCTCTGCCTGCTGTCAGTTTGGACCCACCTACAACATGAGGTCACTAGTCCGCCCCTGGTCACAAAAACCTAAATTGCTTTCCACGCTTTGCCATGTAACCCATGCCTTATATTGGAGCTCCTGAACTCATATAGATAGCAATTAGGGGATGAGTGATTCGACTTTGGATGAAACATCCGCCGATTCGCATAAAACTTTGTTTCTATACTGTATGGAGTGAGAGCTCCGTACAGTATTAGAATGTATTGGCTTCTATGAGTCGAAGTTATTACTTCGAAGTCTCTCTGTTTCGGTTCCAAGGTTGAGATTTGATTTGTGTGATCTCATACACTTGGTGGCACTGTGTTAGGTTGTGGTTTTTCTGGCCAAATTCTACATGAAAAGACAAGTAAGGCCCCTTTTCACACCTGTGGCAGGGGACTCCGGCAGGCATGTTGTAATTTTGTTCCGGCTGCCTCTCGGCAGGGGTTGCCGTGCTGTGGCCAGATCCGCAGCCCGCCCCCTTTACAGCACAGCACAGAACAGCCTGCCGGAGTCCCCTGCCGCAGGTGTGAAAGGGGCCTAAGGCCTTGTTCACACCTCAGTTATTTGGTCAGTTATTTCCATCAGTTATTATGAGCCAAAACCCTGCGTGAAGCCTCTACAGAGATCAGGTGTAATGATCTGACCTGCACCTGGTTTTGGCTCACAATAACTGATGGAAATAACTGATCAAATAACTGAAGTGTGAACAAGCCCTAATCCACATTGGGTGCAGGCTCCCTTAGGGCAAGTTCAGTTTTTTTTTTTTTTTTTTTTCTGTGCTGCAAATAACCTGATGCAGAATCCGCTTCATGATTCCTCGTGGTTTTTCAGGAAACAATTTTGACTCTGACGCGGTTTTTCATTTTTTATTATTTTTCATTTTGTCCATATCAAAGGGAACTGTAGATGCAGATTTTGTGTCAAGAATGAGCATCACTTTATGGCACAAGTGGAAAAACCTCCATATGAATGAGCAAGAAGATGAAAGAAGCATTTTTTCAATTTACTTCAATGGAGATGAATGGCGTGTTTTTGGAGCTGTTTTTGGGAAAGGAATCTGCGGGAAAAAAAAACAACAAAAACTGTGTGTGAACATACTCTTTAGGGCTGGTTTACAAGATCGTGCTGTGTCTGGGAATCATGGTCCCATGTCATGTGTCGGACACATCTCTAGCACCGACCGCGGCTCTCTTGTCTCCTGACTGCATCATCATGTTTTATGGTTCAGTCAGTTCCCATCTGATCTATTGTACTGTACTCACATGATGGTTAGGTCTTGAAGATGCAGCCGACACAGGGATCTTGATTCCTGGACTGAGCACGGATGTGTGAATAAGCCTCAGGGTCCATGCAGACGAGCGTAGGCTGTCCATGCCCACATTGCGGTTAGCCAGATACAGAGCGGAGGCACGGATCGGAAGCACCACAAAGTTCTTCCATGGTACTTCGGTCCGTGCCTCCGCACCGCAAAAAAAAAAAATGGAACGTGTTCTATTTTGCGGTGCGGACAGTATCTTGCGGATCAGGGACCCCTTCAAGTCAAAGGGTCCACATCTGCAAACAGCTGATGTTTTGCAGTCTGGAATTTTCAGTCCGCAACACAGGCACTAATCAAGTACGTTTGTGTGCATAAGCCCTTAAAGGGGTATTCCCATCTTGGACAATGGGGGCATAGCGCTGGGACCCGCACCTATATCGAGAACAGAGCCCCCAAACTGAAGGAGGATGCACTGCGCAGCCGCCCTCTATTCACTTCTATGGGGCCACCGAAAATAGCCGAGTGCTGGCTCATAGAAATGAATGGGAGCGGTGGCCGCGCATGTGCGGTGCACTCCCATTCATTTTTATGGGAGCAGCGGGGAGCTGCGCCTGGTGGTGGCCAGACCCCAGTAAACCCCGGGGTCCTCGCTCTGTTCTCGATATAGGTGCGGGTGCCCCCGTTGTCTTCAATGGGAATACTCCTTTAACATCTGAAGCGCCCCACAGAAACCTATGGGAATATTACGGGACTCAGATTTGAGAGACGTATTGTGAGATATCCACACTAATTATGGAGACCAGTATTGCCTCATACCATTAAAAAAATTATGGGGCAGACTGTGGGTCAGTTTTTATTTATGCTAAGATAAAAGACCCTCCACAATTATATTTAAAAGGTTAATAAAATGCATTTTGAATCTTGGAGATTCTGGTAGTGATGAGCTATCCTCAGGATCGGTGGGGGTCAGCTGTTTGAGGAGGCTGTGGTGCTCTACTGGGCTCTGGTTTTGTTTCATATGTTTTCTGGGGGTGTCATTTTTTTGTCATGCAAAGTTTGTGTTTTTTTTTTCCAGACCTTGTTTTCCTATATTTTGTTTCTATTAACGAGAGCGACAAACTAAAGCAAAAACTCAGACAACAGTCAAAGTTCACATACCATTTTATTATAACATTAATCAATTTCAGTTGTTTGAAATCGGAACTGGAGATATCGTATTGTAATACCGCACTCTGAGATCCACATTCTTGTCGTAGATGGGCACAGTAAACCTTGGCTTCCATGTCCTTTACTTCCATCGCCGCAAGTGGCTATAATGGCAATGAGTGAAAATATCTCGGGAATATTCTGATGTTTTCGTGGCGATTAAATAAATATAGAGTGATCCATGTCATCTACTGAGCTAATTTGGCGTCAACAATCAATAATAATCTGCACATTTTCAAGATCCTTTTTGAAAGGACATTGCTTTGAGAAATATACTTAAAGATATGGATGCGTCAGCATTAAAGAAATTATTAATTCAGGATATATATATAATATATATTTACATAATAAAAAATTTACTTACTGTATTTAAAGTAAAGTGGCACAAACAGCAGGAGGTACGCTGCCCCCGCTTGTTGGTTACAAAGGAGAATTTTCTGTAAATGGGTTGTGTACCTTTGGGGGCTTTTTTGGCAAACTCCCCCTCCTGCACAGACCTGCAAAGGGAAGCATACTTGTGGTGCTCCAGGCGCTGGCTCCTGGCATTTTCGCTCCCTGGCCTTGGCTACTCCGCTGGGCTTCATGGATTGTTTGACGTTGCCACAGCAGGAAAATGGTCATGTGACACAAGGGGAGGAGGTCACCTCTGCAGCCAGTGAGTGGCTGCAGCAGCGTTAAACAGGAGGTTTACATCTGTGGAGCCCAGCGGGATGCTGGGAGCCAGCGCCAGGAAGCAGGTAAGTATGACAACTCCCCACCTCCTCCCAAAGGTGCACAACCCCTTATGCAGTGGCAAAAGAAAAAAAAAAACAAAAAAACTCCTGTTATCTGTAATATCTCCAACATAGAAGTGAAATATACAGGAAAAAAACAAATGTTGATGGCGACAAGGAGCAAGAGATACTATTCATATAACAGAAGTTCCACCTTTACAAAATGACCTCGGACCCACAGTTAAAGCACAATTTCTGATGTGACAATCAAGACATCTTATTGCATGGCCATCGGCTCTACTTTTCTCCGTATAAAATATTGACGTTCCTGACGTGGACTTCCCATGAAGTTTGGACCTGGTCCTCATGGTACACCATAGGGACTGTGCTTCTTTCAGCACAACGAAACCTGACAACCCGGCTGCTCACTTTCAGCTGAGCAAAATCTTCAGAAAAGCTACATGAATTGTCAGGAACAGATGGATGTAAATTTCTGATATTTGAGAATGAACTGAGGAACGGGGATAGGAAAAAAAAAAAGAAACTACAAAACCCCTTTCGTGTTGTTGGACAAAGGCACCTCAATGTTCACATTTAGAAAGGTTTTAGATTCGATTTTGCCTACCACCAGTGTAGTAAAAAAGAAGATAGGAGGTTTCCTTGGAGCAGCGTCTGCACAGTCCGAGCAGGTTCCATGGCAGGAGGACAGTTCTATCCAACAACCTCTGAAGAACTGCAGCTCAAGTGAAGGGGACTTTATTAAACTGGAAACATGACCATGCCAGCATAGGACTGGAAATCCCTTTTTTTCACCAGTTTTTGGTTGTCAATGCCTCCTTGCTGCTTTGGCTTCATTACATGAATTGCATCTTGGGGGGGGGGGGGGGGAGGGGGGGAGAGAAAAAAATTATCTGAGTAATATTTTTGCACAAATCATGGCTCAGGCAAAATGAGAAACTATGGCCATTTTTTTATACTTCATACACAGAATAAACACCTCATACACAAAATACTATATGACAGGGTCACCCAGTAGAATTACGGTGCCGTGTTGGGCTAACACTCAAACCCCTGTCATAAATATGTATAGCATCATCACAAAACGAGCCCACAAATTCAATACATATAAAATATATTATATTTTATTTTTCACATTTAAAACCAAACAAAATCATGCATTAAAATAATTCATAGGTGGTGAAACAAGTACATGAATGGAACCTGTGCAAAACTACAGGCCCACCAGCGTATAACACCGGGAATAATACACATAACGAGATTTTTGTGGACTCACCTGTAAAATCTCTTTCTCGCTGTGTTCATTGGGGGACACAGGACCGTGGGGACACAGGACCGTGGGTATAGCTGCTGCCCCTAGAAGGCGACACTAAGCTGAAAAAGTGATGGCTCCTCCCGCCGGCTATATCTCCTCCCACCTGGAGAGAGCATATCAGTTTGTGCCCAAGCAGTAGGAGCAAAACAAGAAATGAAAACAGAAAAACGTCAACTAGGTCCGAACCTAGGACCAATGACCCCACCCGCTAGAGGAAAGAAAAAGATTCCTTGCGGTAAAACGAAAAACAATGGGTGGGAGCTGTGTCCCCCAATGAACACAGCGAGAAAGAGATTTTACAGGTGAGTCCACAAAAATCTCGTTTTCTCGCTTGTGTTATTGGGGGACACAGGACCGTGGGACGTCCTAAAGCAGTCCACAGGGAGGGGAGAACCAAAAATAGAACGCAGATGCGAAGGCCTAGGGAACCGCCACTCGCAAAACCTTGCGTCCCAGAGCAGCATCAGCCGATGCAAAAGTGTTCACCTGGTAAAACCTGGTGAACGTGTGCAAGGAAGACCAGGTTGCTGCCTTACAGAGTTGTACCGCAGAGGCCTGGTGGAAATGAGCCCAGGAAGCGCCCACCGCCCTGGTAGAGTGGGCCGTGATACGAGCAGGGGGCGTCCTACCCGGGAGCGATACGCCTCGGCAATGGCTAGACGTATCCACCTGGCAATCGTCACCTTGGAAGCCGCCAACCCCTTGCGGGGACCCTCAGGCAGGACGAACAGGGAGTCTGTGCGCCGAAAAGACTCTGAAACGGCTAAGTAGATCCTCAATGCCCTGACCACGTCCAGGCTGTGGAGAGCACGTTCTGTAGGATGGGATGGCGAGGGACAGAAAGATGGAAGGATGATGTCCTCGTTCATATGGAAGGCCGAGACTACCTTAGGTAGAAAGGAAGGCACCGGACGAAGAACCGCTTTATCCTGGTGCAGGATGAGAAAGGGTTCTCTGCAGGAAAGTGCCGCCAGTTCCGAAACTCGCCTGATGGAGGTGACAGCCACCAGGAAGGCTACCTTCCACGAGAGGAGACGAAGAGAGACACTGTCGAGTGGTTCGAAGGGAGGTTTCTGGAGGGAACCAAGTACCAGGTTCAAGTCCCAGGATGGAAGAGGGGGACGATAGGGAGGAACAATGTGAGCTACCCCCTGAAGGAAGGTCCTGATCGGGGATCTTTGTGACAGCTGTCTCTGGAAAAAAATTGACAGAGCAGACACCTGTCCCTTAAGAGAATTAAGACCCAGCCCTAACTCCAGACCTGATTGTAGGAAGGAAAGGACCGTAGATAGAGAAAAGGAAAGTGGAGGTAGGTCACGCTCCCCACAGAACCGGAGGAAAGACTTCCAAGTCCTGTAGTAAACTGTAGACGATGTAGGCTTCCTTGCCCTGATCATAGTCCAAATGACCGTGTCAGAGAATCCCTTACGTTTCAGAATGGAGGTCTCAATAGCCACGCCGTCAAACGTAGCGAGCCTAAACGCTGGTGGAAGACGGGTCCTTGAGATAGGAGGTCGTCCCTGAGTGGAAGAGGCCATGGGGCGTCTCCGAGAAGGAGAATGAGCTCCGTGTACCATGTGCGCCGGGGCCAATCTGGAGCGATGAGAATGGTTGGTATGCCTTCCTTCCTGATTCTGCGGAGAATCCGGGGTAGGAGAGGAATGGGGGGAAAGACATACAGGAGGGAGAACCCCTCCCATGGGGCTACCAGTGCATCTACTGCGTAGGCTCGCGGATCCCTTGTTCGAGACAGGAAGACTGGGAGCTTGTGGTTGAGCCATCAAATCCACCTCCGGCCGACCCCAACGAAGGCAAATGGCGTTGAAGACCTCCGGATGTAGGGACCACTCTCCTGGATCCACGGTCTGCCGACTGAGGTAATCTGCCGCCCAAATCTCCACCCCGGGAACGTATATTGCGGAAATGACTGGCACGTGACCCTCTGCCCACTGAAGAATCTTGGCCGCCTCGTCCATCGCTGCCCGGCTGCGAGTTCCTCCTTGGTGATTGATGTAAGCCACCGCCGTGGCATTGTCCGACTGAATCCGGATCGGCAATCCTTTCAATAGGGGGGTCCAGTGAAGCAGGGACAGATAGATGGCCCGCAGCTCCAGTATATTGATCGGTAGTTTGGACTCCAATGGAGACCATTTTCCCTGGACCATCCGTGGAGGGAAAACCCCCCCAACCGAGGAGACTGGCATCGGTGGTGATAATTGTCCATGCGATCGGCAGAAAGGACCTGCCGGAAGTCAGGGCTGGAGCCTCTAACCACCACACCAGAGTCGACCGCACCTGGGGAGGAAGAGAGATGGAACTGTTGAGGGAGTCCGGTGACTTGTCCCAGGCCGACAGGATCGCCCATTGAAGTGGGCGAGTGTGGAACTGCGCAAACGGGACTGCCTCGAAGGAGGCCACTAAAGTCCCCAGCACCTGCATGCAACGACGAATCGTGGGACGTGTGCTGCGGTGGAGAAGACGCACTGATCTCTGGAGTGATCGTCTCTTGTCGAGAGGAAGCCAGACTGATGATGTGGCTGAGTCGAGTACCATCCCCAGGAAGGTGAGCTGTCTGCTGGGATGGAGGGATGACTTTTTGAAATTTACTAGCCAACCGAATCGAGTCAGAGCGTCTATGGTAATGGCGAGGCTCTCTTCGTTCTGACCGAAGGTGGGTGCTTTGACAAGAATGTCGTCCAGATACGGGAACAGAACGATACCCCTGGAACGAAGAAGTGCCAGAAGAGGGGCCAGCACCTTCGTGAAAACTCGCGGCGCAGTTGCCAACCCGAAGGGGAGGGCCACAAATTGATAGTGACAGTCTCCCACTGCAAAACGGAGGAAACGCTGATGGGTGTGGGCGATGGGGATATGCAGGTACGCATCCTGAATATCCACTGAGGAAAGAAACTCGCCCTGTTCCAGGGAGGCTACTACCGAGCGCAAGGACTCCATTCTGAAATGTTGAGTCCTGACAAAGCGATTCAACCACCTGAGATCCAGGATCGGTCGCACGGATCCCTCCTTTTTGGGCACAACAAAGAGGTTTGAATAAAAACCCCTGAAATGTTCGGCTGGAGGAACCGGGGAAATTACTCCCTTTAAAAGAAGGGTGTGAAGTGCCTGAAAGAAAGCTGTCGACCGGCCAGGATCTCTGGGTGGTCGGGACAGGAAAAACCGGTCTGGTGGACGGGAGACAAACTCGATCCTGTAACCTGAGGTTACAATCTCTAGCGCCCAGGCATCGGAGATGTGGGCCCGCCAAGCCTCCTGAAAAAGGAGGAGACGACCCCCCACCCTCTGGGGTGGGGGCGCCCCCTCATGCCGAGGATTGCTTATTATTAAATGAGCGGGTGGGCTGTGCCCGAGGGCGCCAAGCGGGTTGGGTCTTAAAGGTAGGCTTCTTCCTCTGTTGCTGTGAGGAAGTGGCGGTCTGAGCCCTTGCTGCTGAACGCGTGCCTGAGAAACGCCGAAAGGACTGAAATCTGGAATTCGAGGATCTAGGACGAACAGAACGTCCGGACCTCTGCTGCGGAAGGTGGGTGCTTTTGCCACCCGTGGCCTCAGAAATAATCTCGTCCAGCCTAGATCCGAAGAGTCGCGACCCGGAAAATGGAAGAGCTGTAAGGGAACGCTTGGAAGAAGCATCCGCTGACCACACCTTCAGCCAAACCTCGCGGCGCAAGGCTATGTTAAGGGCCAAGGCACGGGCGACCAGAGCTCCCGCATCCAGGGAAGCCTCACAAAGGTATTTACCAGCCTGAGAGATCTGAAGGGCAAGTGCCTGAAGATCCTCCGGAGGCAGATCAGCCGAGATGTCCTGGTGCAGTCGTAAGGCCCACTCAGATACGGCCTTCGCCACCCAGGCTGACGCAAAAATAGGGCGAAGCGCGGTACCGCACGCTGCAAAGGCCAACTTAGAGAAAGACTCTAGACGGCAGTCCACTGGGTCATGGAGGGATGAACCATCCGCAACAGGAATTGCCGTATGCTTGGTCAGACGGGCAACTGGCGGGTCTACCTTGGGGGGCGTGGACCACTCGTTCACCAGGTTGGCTGGGAACGGATAGAGCAGATCCAGGCGTTTGGAAGCGGTAAAGCGCCTATCTGGGTGGTCCCATGACTTGGTAACAACTGCAGAAAAATCGTCATGCAGAGGAAACACCCTTTGGGAGTGCTTAGAACGAAGAAAGGACACCCTAGAGTGACCAGACAAAGTAGATTCATCCTGAATGTGAAATGTGTCACAGACAGCAGTGATTAAACTGTCTACTAAGGACGCCATCTTGGAAGATTGGTCAGGGTCCGTCTCGGAGCCTGATTCAGGGAGCTCCCCCTCAGAGAGAGCTTCTCCCACAGGGGAAGAAGCCTCTGAACGAGACCTAGGAGGTGGCGGAGAAACAGGGGCCTCAGAAGAGGAACCTGTTCTGGGCCGCTTGCGAGAGGGTCTACCCCTGGGCTGACTAGTGGCGGAGGGTGTAGATTGTGCAGGCGGAGCGTGGTCAACCAAACGACCCATGAGAGTGAGGGTGGTTTGGGACACCTTGGATAAATCTGCCACTGCTCGGGATAGGGTACGGGCCCATTCCGGTTCCACGCAGACAGGGGGGCACTGCGGCTGCTCAGGCGGGAGTGCTGGTCTGGGTACACGGCATGCGGTACAGAGGGAGTCCGACTGGCCACGTGAAAACTTAAGGTCACACTTAGCGCACGCATAGTGAATGGGCGCTGACAGTGGACGGGGGTCAGCCGTAGGTTCAGACATGACTGACTAAAGGAGCTGCAGGGAGCTGGAAGGAGCTGAAGAGAGAAATAGAGGTTGTCCTACCAGGCACTGCAGGTAATACCAGGTCCTGTGTCCCCCCAAGGAGAAGTAGTGCGGCGTCTGCGGGAGGAGAGCAACTGTCTCAGCATGCAGGCTCGGTAAGGAGCTCCTCCCCGGAAGAAAAAGGCAGAAACTCCGCCCCAGGGCGGAGAGAATGGCTGCGGCCTAGTAGGCCCAAAAGCCGGGGCCTAAATTTGAAGCTGCGGCCGCCCGCAAGCACTTCCGGTCCGGAACACCACTTCCGGTGGGCGGAGCGCAGACGTCGGCACGCCGAGTGTGCCTGACTCGCCCCTTCACCTGCCGCAATAACGGGGAGACACAGGACCTGGAAGACAGCCGGCCACCGACCAGAAGGTAAGGGCCCCAAGGAGGCGACACTAAGCTGAAAAAGTGATGGCTCCTCCCGCCGGCTATATCCCCTCCCGCCTGGAGAGAGCATGGGAGCAAGCTCCCGCAGGCTGGGAAAAAGGGGGGGGGGGGGGGGGAGTCTGGTGGTAGCAGGGGCCGCGGGGGTAACGTCTACTCACCCCTCTTCACCTTGCCACCCCCTCCAGTACTTCACCCTCAGTCAAATACACCAGCAGGGTCACCTCCTCAGTCACTGGCACCGAAGTGGCAGGAGACTGGAGCAGATGGAGGGATTTAGATTCCAGGTGACCCCAAGGCTGGCGGGAAGCAGGAGAGCATTGCTGCCCTGGTCCACTTTTCTTCATGGGGGAGATGGGCAGGGAGGGTGTCCGACCCTGGCCAGGTATCCCCGGGGGACAGGAAGGCTAAGCGCTCCTGTTCCCCAAATGAAAAAATAAAGGAAAATAAATAAAATAGCTAATAACCCTGCAGAGCAGGGAGGTCTGCCTCCTACGACACTAAGCTAAAAACTGATATGCTCTCTCCAGGCGGGAGGGGATATAGCCGGCGGGAGGAGCCATCACTTTTTCAGCTTAGTGTCGCCTCCTAGGGGCAGCAGCTATACCCACGGTCCTGTGTCCCCCAATAACACAAGCGAGAAATACATATACGTGCGCACAAGGTAATCAAATTCCTCCAGATCATTCCTCCTGATGAAGCGATAGAGCGAAACGCGCGTCGGGGACTGGCGTGGTATCCACTGGGTAACTTGTACTGTTTGTATATGCGCCTCGGCTCTAGATTATTATGTACTTATACATCCAATTATATATTGTAATACTACCTTGTGCGCACGTATATTTATATGTGTATTATTCCCGGTGTTATACGCTGGTGGGCCTGTAGTTTTGCACAGGTTCCATTCATGTACTTGTTTCACCACCTATGAATTATTTTAATGCATGAAATTGTTTGGTTTTAAATGTGAAAAATAAAATATAATATATTTTATATGTATTGAATTCGTGGGCTCGTTTTGTGATGATGCTATACACAGAATAAAGCAGGGTCCAGGCCAAACATGGAGTGTGGCCCCTAGCCGGACCACTTCAGTCGTACACAGACATAAAAGGTCTCTGTGTGCGTGTGTAACACATTTTGCCTGTACATTCTTTTATTCCATGTATAAATCAGAAACTTATGACAACTGTGTGCCCTGTAATTTCATCCTATGAGTCCTCCACAGCACACCTCACATATAGGAAGGGTGCAGGTATCACAATTAGAACGGTTAACATCCTAAAAAAAATAAAGCTACATGAATCATTAAAAAAACAAAAGCATGAACAGTCAACACTCAAGAAAGAAGGCAAATTTTGCCTTCTGGTGTGACCACCACCTTGACAGTCAACTTCTTTAATATGACAGCCACTGGTTTGAGCAGGGGACCCCCTTTATCATGTAAAATATTGATGAGGGGATGTTCTGTCACCAATGCAGGTTTGACCACTCAGTCCTTGAGGAAATCTCGTATTACACAGCATTTATTGCTGATCAGGACAACCATTTTTAATCACCAGATTGAATCAGCTCTAATTTATTCAGTAGATCTAAAGTCATCCTAAAATCTCGTTAAGTGCCCACAAAGCAGTGTATTCACCTACAAGTAAACAGGTTGGTTGATGCCATGAGGTGCACATTTCGTTTTCAGAAGAGAGTGTCATAAACTTACCTGTGCTCCAGAAACAGGTGCAAATGGATTTGTGGGTCTTATTCCTGGCTGTGTATAAATCATCGGCTGAGAAACCATGAGAGGATTTGCACCAATCTGTGTAGGAACCTAAAAATTAAATGCAATATATATATTTACTAAGCAAATAGCCAATGATTTTATTATAAACTGCAACCAAAGCCAACATTTTAGCATCAACAGAGTTAATTTAGCTTCCAAGTACCATAGATCACCCTAATAGGGTGGGGCCATCTGGGACCTTGATGGTATATTGCTAGGATATGCCATCAATGTGAGATAGTTGCGGGTTCCACCTCTGGGATCTACTCCAATTTCTGGAACAGGGCCCCTAAAGTAAACAGAGGGCAGCCCGGCACGCGTGACCCCCTTAACACTATAGGAGTTCGGAAAATAGGGAAGTGCCCAGCTCAGCTATTTCCAGCAGCCCCATAGTGGTGACTGGAGTACTGGCTGTGCATGTGCGGTGTGTTCTTCTTTCTTTTCAGGACTCCTATAGAGATGAATGCGCTCTCCTTCACTTCATCGGCCCCTTTCTGGAGACAGCAGCAGGTACCAGAGGAGGGACCCACACCTTTCTGACACTGATGGCATATACTAACGATATGCCATCAATGCCCCAGATGGGCCAATTCCTTTAACCCCTTAACCACTTCCATTCTGCCCATTGACTATAAACCTCCTGGTAGTGGATCTCTATCTCTGAATGGATGTTTTAAAACGTCCTTGAGCTTTGCCCCCTGTGTGCAGCACCTGTACATAGAAGCTCCATGACTCAGCTGCCTCCTGACAGCCAAGAACATGGAGCTTTAACCTGAGACCTTTTTTCCTGGTCTCCAGGCTTTTGATCACTCTGACAATCTGTCAAAGCGATCACAAATGCTTGTACTATCTCCCTCTTATTACTGCTGGTCACATAGCAGTTTATAACCACATATGAGGTGTTTCTGCAAACTTCAGAATCAGGAAAATAAATATTCAGGTTTATTATAGGGAAAATTATTTAAGAATAGAAAATCTGCAAAAAAATATATTTATTTTTAAATTTCACCTTCCTTCTGTTTTAATTCTTGTGGGAAATCTAAAGGGTTAACAAACTTTGTAAAATCAGTTTGGATTACATTGGGGGCTGTAGTTTCTAAAATATGTTCATTTATGGGAGGTTTCTATTATTTAAGCCCCTCAAAGTCACTTTAGAACTGCAAAGGTCCTTTAAAATTAACTATTGGAAATTTTCATGAAAATCTTAAAAATTACATCTAAAATTCGAAGCCTTCTGACGTTCTCAAAAAATAAAATTACATTTCCAAAATTATGCCAACATAAAGTGGACATATGGTGAATGTTCATTAATAACAATTTTATTAGATTTCCCTATGCAACTTAAAAGCAGAGAAATTCATATTTAAAAATTTGTGATTTTTTTTCGAAATTTTCAGTAAATTTTTTTTTTTATGAATAAAAGTAAAATATATTGACTCAAATTGACCATTAACACAAAGTACAATGTGTCACAAGAAAACAATCTCTGAATGGCTTGGATAAGTAAAAGCGTTCCAAAGTTATTACCACATGAAGTCACACATGTCAGATTTGCAAAATTAGGCCTGGTCAGGAAGGGGGTAAATGGCCCGGATGGGAAGTGGTTAAGGACAGAGCCCATTTTGGCCTTAATGTCTGGGCCAAATTTTTGAATTCTGACATGTGTCACTTTATGTGGTAATAGCTTTGAAACACTTTTACTTATCCAAGCCGTTCTGAGACTGTTTTCTCGTGACACATTGTACTTCACGACAGCGGTAAATTTGAGTCAATATAAATCACCTTTATTTCAAAAAAAAATCCTAAATTTACAGAAAATTTGGAAAAATTTGTAATTTTCAAACTTTGAATTTCTCTGCTTTTAAGGCAGATAGTGATTCCTCACAAAATAGTTATTACTTTACATTTCCCATATGTCTACTTTATGTTGCCATCATTTTGTAGATGTAATTTTATTTTTTGGGACGTTAGAAGGCTTAGAATTTTAGAAGCAATTCTTAAAATTTTTAAGAAATTTTCCAAAACCATTTTATTAAGCACCAGTTCAGTTCTGAAGTCAGTTTGTGGGGCTAACATAATAGAAACCACCATAAATGACCCCATTTTAGAAGCTACACCCATCAAGGTTTTCAAAACTGATTTTACAAACTTTGTTAACCCTTTATGTATTCCACAAGATTTAAAAGAAAATGGAGATGACATTTCTAAATTTCACTTTTTTGGCAGGTTTTCCATTTTTATCCATTTTTTCCTGTAACACATCAAGGGTTAATAGCCAAACAAAACTCAAAAACTATTACCCTGATTCTGCGATTTACAGAAACACCCCACATGTGGTAGTAAACTACTGTATGGCCACACGGCAGGGCGCAGAAGAAAAGGTGCGCCAGATGGTTTTTGGAGGGCAAATTTTGCTGGACTGGTTTTTAGACTCCATGTCCCACTTGAGGCCTCCCTGATGCTCCCTACAGTAGAAACAACCATAAAGTACCGATATTTTGGAAACTACAGGATAAGGTGACAGTGTTATTGATACTATTTTGGGGTACATATGATTTTTGATCGCTTTATATGACACTTTTTGTTAGGCAAAGTAACCAAAATGGATGTTCTGGCACAGTTTTTATTTTGTACAGTGTTCATCTAACAGGTTAGGTCATGTGATATTTTTGTAGAGCAGGTTGTTACGGACGTGGCGATACCTAACATGTATAGTTTTTTTAATTTATTTAAGTTTTACATAATAATATAATTTTTGAAACAAAAAAAATCATGTTTTAGTCTCTCCATTGTCTGAGAGCTGTAGTTTTTTTATTTTTTTGGCGATTGTCTCAGGTAGGGGCTCATTTTTTGCGGGAAGAGGTGATGGTTAGATTGGTACTATTTTGGGGGGCATATGCCTTTTTGATCGCTTGGTATTACATTTTTTGTGATGTAAAGTGACAAAAATGGCTTTTTTGACACAGTTTTTATTTTTTTACCGTGTTCACCAGAGGGGTCGGGACATGTGATATTTTTGTAGAGTGGGTTGTTACGAATGTGGCGATACCTAACATGCTTGGGGTATTTTTTTTCTTTTTTTTACCAATTTCAAATTTGTGTATTGGGGGAAAAAAAATATATATTTTTTTATTTTACTTTTTTTTTTTTTTTTTTTTTTTTTTTTTTTAAATTTTTTTACACTTTTTTTTTTTTTAGACTCAGACCCACTTGGTTCTTGAAGATCCAGTGGGTCTGATTGTTCTATAATACACTACAGTACACTATATAGTGTACTGCAGTGTATTTTCACACAGGCTAAGCCTTGTCAGGCTCCTGCCTTTAGCAGGAGCCTGATGAGGCTTAGCTTACACCATGGCAACCCAGACACTTCTGAAAGCGTCTGGTTGCCATGGTAACCATCGGGACGCTGCCACAGCAGAAGCAGCGTCCCGATGGAAGGGAGAGGGAGCTTCCTCCCTCTCATCTGGCCACACCATCGGCGCTGCCAGCGCACCGCAGCGTCCGATGGGAGAGGGAGGGAGCTCCCTTCCTGTTAACCCCTTCCATACAGCGGTCCCTACGGACCGCGGCATGGAAGGGGTTAAACTGCCAGCACCGATGTCCGCAGTTTCAAGCAGAGTATCAGCTGTATTCTGATACTCTGCTTCAAAACCGCTCGGCCATCCTGAAAAATCATTGCGGGCGGCACTCCCGCCGCAGCCACCCGCACATCGCCGCAGCCGCCCGCACAGGCTTTGGCCAGTGATTGGTCAGTGACCAGTCACTGACCAATCACAGCCAATCGTGGGGGGCGGGGGATACCCTGACCCCCCCCAACCCCTGACACTCGGCGGGGATTCGCCAGAATGGCGCAATCCCCGAGTACCCGGTGCCTGCTGTGAATGGCTGGTCTGAATAGAGCCATTCACAGAGATCGCCACTTATGGGGGGGGGGGGGCACGGCTCCCCCCAGGCTTTTACTATGGATGGCTGGCTGTGGCTAACAGCCGCCATCACAACATGTAAACCCCGCTGCACTGCGGGTGGTTTACATGCAGGCCCTACTACCTCGCGCCCTGGACGTACCGGTATGCCCATTGTCACCAAGGGGTTAAAGGGTTTATCATCAGTTTGACCACAGCACTAGGTAGAGGCCAGGCAGAGCAGTACAAACATACCTTTTATGGAGCTTTTATTAAGGGTACATTCAACTGACTGTACTTACGGGTCCACATCGGTTCTGTAATTTTGCGGAACGGATGCAAGCCCATTCATTTCAACGGGGCTGCAAAAGATGCGGACAGCACACCGTGTCCTGTCCACATCCATACTTCTGTTCTGAGGCCTCGCAAAACAGATAGAGCATGTCCTATTCTTGTCCATAACTGCGGACAAGAATAGGCATTTCTATCATAGGGCTGGCCACGTGTGGTCGGCTACAATGTGGAACGCGCACAGCCTGGATCCGCAATTTGCGGACCACAAAACATATATGCTTGTGTGAACGTACCCTAATCAGTAATAGTGTGAATCTGCTTGGTGTTGCTATTGCAAGGGGTCTCCTGGTTGGATGACACTCATACCAGAAGGGAGGAGGGTGAAACAGCTCCGCTCAGACAGCGTTTCACAGGGAAGCATCACGTTCTGAGCACTTGCAGGATCAGTACCTGGCATACTCTGCAAATGGTATGTTCTTTCTGCTCATCTCTGGCACACATTTAGTTCTGTCAGCGGTTCTGCATCGTCAAAATTGCTGACAGACTCAGAGTCACTGTACTTTCACATTTATCATTTCATTTAATAGAAAATGGTGTAACTAGCAAATTTCTAAATCACTTTATTTAAAAATCTGCCTGCATCCACCTGAAAAAAGCTGTAAAGTCATGGCCACTTCTACCTAAGTTGCAGTCCACTGCCTGTCCGTCCCTAGTAACAGAGACACAGAAGACGGGAGAGAGGAAGTGGGGTTGTGTGTCAGAGTTAGCCGAGATTATGAGCCTGATAAGTTATTTATCCTTCCATATCTGTTCTGTGCGCTCCCTAAATGAAAACACTGTGGGAAGTAATGGAAAGGGACACCACAGCAGTACAGTGCTGGCAGACTCCCATAAAAGGGTGACACTCCTTGCTTCTCAGAGAAATGCATCTAGCTGTGCAGTTAAAGACGGGGGATAATATGGCTGAAAATAACATTAGGAAAGCAGTTCCTTCACAGTTATGATTGTACAAAGAAGCACAGCCATTATGCAAACTTAAAAAACAAACAAACAAAAAAAAAAAAACAATACAATTTAAAGTAAAATGAATAGCTTTCTTACCATTCCATACACAGGCACTTGAGGTGTAGCAACTGGATAGTTCAGTGGTGCAGGAACCTAAAAAAAAAAAAAAGAAAGCTCATAGTTCTATATACACATTGTATCTACAATGTCATCTAATACACTTTGTAACAATCCCATCAAAATCAGAATAAGGGTCCATTCACACGTCCGCATTCGTTCCGCAATTTTGCGGAACGGGTGCAGACCCATTCATTTCCGCAAAAGATGTGGACAGCACACAGTAAGCTGTCCGCATCCGCACTTCTGGTCCGCGGCCCTGCAAAAATATAGAATATGTCCTATTCTTGTCCACAGCCACGGACAAGATTAGGCATTTCTATAGCCCCGGCACATGGCAGGTTAGCGTGTTTTGCGCATTCGCAAAACACATGCGGATGTGTGAATGGACCCCAACTGTCACATCATTTTAAAAGAGGTTGTCTCATTAATGCATTTTCTGTCAGATCATGCAAAACTATTGAACTGGAATCATCACAACTTCCATCAATATTTATAGAAAACAATAGTTTGTTTGTTTTTTTTATAGAATAGTTGGTTTTTCTTTTTCATTTTGGCAGTGCTAGACCACTGGAAATTATATACAAAATATTCTCAACACAAATGAAACAACCTCCTATTAATTTATAAAGATAGGCAATCCACTGTCAGTTTACAGCTCCTGGAAAACCCCTTTAAGGGAGACTGTCTGCTGTGCTAAAAGTTCCAAAGAATGAGGAAGCTGGATACATGGAGTGACTTCAAACATTATACAGAGAAAACCATCACTGTTCTGTATAAAAAAAAATATGTAGAATAATGACATATAGCTTGTTAATCCTCACCTGTTAAACTACTGCCAGTGGACTGTAGGTGACATAAACTGCCTATAGGGCATATCTTTTTTTTTCCTTTGCAGGAGATTCTGTGCCCCACAAAAAATTAAGTTCGATCGAATATACTAATGAAGCACAAGTGCCCAGTTGGGAGGTCCACAGCACGGCTACAGGTCAGACCTAACCAAACCCCGATCCTTCCCCTTGCTCCCAACTGACATCTCCCTCCCCTCCAACATCACCCACCCTTCCTCTGAAAGCTCATGCAGGCCTAGTGTACAGCCTGACCTCTTCAGTTGGCAATGTAAGGCCTGTATGTACACTGCACTGGCACAATTCCAGATAAGGGATGGGTGACATCAGGAGGAGAGGGAGATGTCAATCAGGAGCAAAGGGGGAGGTGCTGGGCTAGGTTAGGAGAAAGGCCTGACCTCTTGCCGTGCTATGGACCTCCCACTTGCACTTCATTAGCATATCAGCTAAAACTTCTTTTTCTGGGATGGAACCTCTGACAAGGTTAAAAATGGTATTTACGGTAGTTTAATATCCGAGAATGATTCGACTCCCATTAATATGTGGGGGAAAAAAATCTGATGGAAGTGTCTCTTTAAAGGGGTTTTCTAAGACAAATATTGACCCTCGTCAGGATAAGTCATCAACAACTAATCGGAGGCGGATCGACTCCTGGCACCCCTGGAGATTAGTAGCACTCCTGCATTGCTACAACCTTTTTCTCGGCCTGTGATATCATGTCCTTCGTTACATGGCCTTTGTGCAGCTAAATCCCATTTGCTATGAAAAAAAGATGATATCAGGAGCACACAACAGTTCTTTGGCCTGAGGCACCCATTGCCAGATTGCAGTACTTGAAGTGGATAACAAACATGCACATTTTGTGCTCAGCTTTACTTAAAGAAGAACTCCCGCAAAAATGTTTATTCTCTGACCTGTTAGAAAGGTGCATGTTATAATCTGTAGTGATTGTCATTTTCTTATCAGTGACTGTTTCTGTGAGTAAAAACCTCTCTTCTTATTGTAGCTGGGTCATGTGACCAACTCCCTGACCTCCAACTGACCCAGGACAGGAAGCCAGTAACTGCTCTATTCATTCCTATGGGAGCCTCACTTTCAGTCTCATAGGAATACATAGAGAATTAGACTTCCTGTCCACACATAAGTCTATGTGTGAGTTGGTGGGTCTAATTGCTGGTCACATGACACAGATAAGAAACTTCAGGATGATAGAAGTCAAAAATTCAGCTACTGATAAGAAAATGACATTCATTACAGATTATATCATGTACATTTCTAGCAGGACATGGAATAAAATTTTTGTCGGGAGTTCTTCTTTAAAGGATACATTACAACAATTTTCCTGCATTAGATATGACAATGGAGAGAAATGCTGCCACAAAGCAAATAAAATTTACATAGCACAGCTTCACATGCATGCAGACAAAACTTCCCAACACCATAGGACACTGCAGCGCTGCTCATGAGTAAAGAGAAGCCCCACGACTGCCAGTATTGCATGCTGCTTGTGTACTGTGACTGAACTGTCGTGTTGCCACAGAAAATCATGGTAAGGCATGGGTGGGGTGTATGATTTAAAGGACTGGTTTAATACATATTTGATATCTTTTTATACGGTCTATGCCTGTGATGGCTAACCTCCGGCACTGCAGCTGTGGTAAAACTACAACTCCCAAGATGTACACTTGCTTGGCTGCTCCACAGAAATGAATGGAGCATGCTGGGAGTCGTAGCTTCACCACAGCTGGAGTGCCGGAGGTTAGCCATCACTGGGATATCGCGCTTTGCTCTCTAGGAAATATGTCAAACCGACACTGCGAATGTATGGTGAATTCAGCCGCACTGTACATGGCAGAGCAGACATGCAAATTCAATATGTAGAACGTCTTTAATTTTTTAAAACTCGTTTTATTAAACAGATGCAATAAACAAAGCAATATCCAAAGAAATTGGGCATAAACCCCTCAAACATACATGTATACACTGATAT
This sequence comes from Rhinella marina, assembly GCA_900303285.1. Taxonomy (NCBI): domain Eukaryota; kingdom Metazoa; phylum Chordata; class Amphibia; order Anura; family Bufonidae; genus Rhinella; species Rhinella marina. The sequence continues at coordinate 39,335 of ONZH01009754.1, read as the reverse complement.
CAATGTACAACTTCTTTAAGTTAAGAAGACCAATGTGCAAGAAAGTAAAAGGTGAAACCTTCAAGTGAGCAAACATTTCACTTCTAACCGTAATAATTTACAGAAAAGAGCACTTACATATCCAGTAGAGTAATGGACTCCATTCTGGGATAGCATGGTTAATAAAACCAACATGATTACAATCTCAAAAACTAAAAAAGCACAGTGACCGCATTTAATACAGCACACCTTATTCGGCACAGGATATGTTGTGATCTGCTGGATTATATAAAATTCTGCGTCTAGATAAAAAGATACACACAAGTCCTTTCTGAAGGCTGCCGATCTTTTGTAACTTACTGTAGAGCCATGTGAAAAGGCATGAAACAGTCTATGTAGGTAGGCCTCATGTGGATTAAAGGGGTTCTGCAGTTCTATAAAACTGATGATTTATCCTCTGGATAGATCATCAGCCTCTGATCGGCGGCGGTCCGACACCCGGGACCCCCACCGATCAGCTGTTTGAGAAGGCAGCGGCACTGAAGGAGCGCCGCGGCCTTCTCTGTGTTTACCGCAGGCCAGTGACGTCACGACTAGTATCACTGGCCTGGGCGGGGCTAAGCTCTGTTCACTTGAATGGAAAATCTATGGGCCTGAACCGTAAAATAAAGAGTCACATGGTTCCACCATAGGACAAGATGATCATGCCTGTACCAGGCACCTTTCCCAGCAGCAAAAATACCCTCAAGCCATATTATTCTAATTTCCATCGGGTGCTGGATTAAATTAATTTCACTGTATATGGACACTTTCTACCTTTCTGGAAAACAAACACTATGCTGGCACAGTCCTGTGAATAAAATGTTCCTCGTGTCATGTAAACAAATAACTGAATGGGGTTGTTCAGCTATGGGGACTTCAACTGTCAAGCCCATTCCATGGTACCTGTAGAAAACATTCATACTCACCTACTCCTCACAGCTCCGTTCTAGTCATGTAAACATCTGGATGGACAGGGTGACCTGCACCGCTATAGCCAATTATGGGACTCAGGGGTCATGTGTCCCAATTGCTGGGCCATGTACTGCTTGGGGACACATCAACGCGGAGGTCAATCATTGGCTGTAGCAACACTTATACCCCGTCTGTCTTGAAGATTACAGGACAGGGACTGGAAGCCTGCAGAAGGGCGCCAGAACAGAGCATCGGGGGGGAACAGGTGAATATGAATTTTTCAACAGCTACAACAGGCTGGGGTTGAAAGTGAAAAAGTCCAAAAAGCTGGATAACCCATTTAATATGCAAGTCGCAGGAGTATGAAAAAAGAGTGATACTCTGCTATAAAGTTCGAGTTTTATCCCCCCCCAACCAAACAAAGAATGTAGACCTACCATTTGAGGTACAGGTACAGGTGCTACAGGTGTAGGGTTCCAGGTGGTTGAAGTGCTTGTTCTTGCTTGCCAGTTTGTACCACCAGTCAGCCTTTTCTCTGTAGGCTGATTCCACTGCATATCAGATCTAGGTGGACACAGACAACAGGCAATACGTCAGCAACATAGATGGCATCGCTTAAAAGTGAAGCACTGAATCCCAAATAATTGGGGTCCCAGAAAACATCCATTGGCGCAAAAGTCTAGAACAGGGATCAGCAACCTCCGGCACTTCAGCTGTTCTGAAACGACAACTCCCAGAATCCTCCTCTCACTTCTCTGGGTGTTACAAGAACAGTGGAGTAAGGGTGCATGCTGGGAGTTGTAGTTTCACAGCAGCTGGAGTGCTGAAGGTTGCTGATCCCTGGTCTAGAACCATAGCGGTGAACTGAGGTTGCCGCGCATGCTCGGTTGCTCTCCCTTCACTTTGGGGGGGCCATCCTGGAGATAGGAGCAGGTCCCAGCGGTGGGGTCCGTACTTATCCAACACTGATGGTATATCCTAGCAATTTGGCATCAATGCCTGAGATGGGAATACCCCTTTAACTCTGCTTCCTCGAAACGGAGAAACCCACTCAAAATAGTCATCTGCTAGATCACACTGCTACAAGATCTCACTGGTGAGGTTTGATCTTGAATGTAAAAAGGCCTCTATAAAACACAAACCCCAGTGCTCAGAGATCATTGCTATGGATTGGAGTAAGGACGAAGTACAAATGATCCCACCTACCTTTTTGACGGTGTTCCTCCAAAACCAAGATCTGAAAAAGAAGACAAAATTTTGTGAGGAAAAGCATCTAGAAAAAAAAAGAAAGACCCTTCAAGGGTTTCTGTCATCAACTTTTACCCTATTAAACAGGATGACATTTGAAATGTGCAAATGTCACCTGATGCCAAATATGTTAGGCATCTTACTCCTAGTGTCCCCGTTTTTGTGAAATTTTAACTTTTATTATATGTAAATTAGCCTACTAGGAGCAGGGGGGCGGTACCCCTGCTCCTGGAGGCGCCGTTTCCCCACTTTCAATAACGCCTCCTCTGCGTTGATTGACAGGGCCAGGCAGCTCGCTCCTTCTGCTGCCGGCCCTGTCCAATCCAAATCCTGCGCCGTGCGTCCTTCATTTGGCGCAGACGCAGGCTTCCTCACTGCGCCTGCGCCGATGACATCACAGTACACCCGGAAGAGAAGGCAGCGCAGGCGCAATGAGGAAGCCTGGAGCCTGCTACACTCACTGCACCGAATGAAGGACGCATGGCGCAGGATTTGGATCGGACAGGGCCGGCAGCAGAAGGAGCGAGCTGCCTGGCCCTGTCAATCAATGCAGAGGAGGCATTATTGAAGGTGGGGAAACGGCATCTGTAGGAGCAGGGGTACCGCCCCCCCCCCCCTGCTCCTAGTAGGCTAATTTACATATAATAAAAGTTAAAATTTCACAAAAACGGGGACACTAGGAGTAAGATGCCTAACATATTTGGCATCAGGTGACATTTGCACATTTCAAATGTCATCCTGTTTAATAGGGTAAAAGTTGATGACAGAAACCCTTTTAAGACAAAAGGGCGCATTACTACTTACTTCCAACCAGGTTTGCAAGTGAGGAATCAAGGTCATTTGCCAAAAATTTTCCACTCTGTGTGGCTGCTGCAGCAGATCTTTGATTTTGCTGTGACATAGTTGGTTGCAATACGTCATCTGTAAAGTAGGCAACTAAAGTGGCAAAGAAGAAAAGTGTGAAATAAATAAGATGGCAGCTACTCTTTCACTGCATTTAATCCCTTCAAAACAAAGAGGGGCACATTTCTGTTATAAATTTGAGCAGTGCCTGTGAAATGTTTTTAAAATGGAGAATGTCTCAAGATAAATGTCTTTAACACGTGCGTGTTCTGAAACGTCATTCATTACACACTGCTCCAAGAAATGTCACAACTGAGGAATTACTCCGGCAATGATTTTCCAGTCCCACTTACATGAGGTACTAATTTATGATATACATTAAAGAAGATTTCGATCAAAAATGTAATGTTCTTGTAGAACTAAATCAGAAGTTAGAGAAGCAGCCAAAGGTTAAGTTCTTCATAGTGGTTGTCACCTGTGTGGCTGTGTGTGAAGTCAATGGGTCCGCACCACAAAGAGGGGTGCACACGGCAGGTGTCCGCGTTTTGAGGATCCATGGTTTGTGGTCCGCAAAATGGACACAGGGCCTATACTGAGTATTTAGTTACATTCTAGGCCAGGCAGAAGCACAACTACATTGTCAGCAGGGAAAAGCATTGCACCTCAGTAAACTGAACTATAGCTGGAGATGAATTTTAGTTATACAGAAAAGTGGTTTAACTCTATAACAGGGATCAGCATCGGCTGTTCTGCAACTACAGCTCCCAGAATCCGCTTTTCACTTCTGTGGGAGTTGTTTGCATGCTGGGAGTTGTAGTTTCACAGCAGCTGGAGTGCAGACGGTTGCTGATCCCTGCTCTATAATAACAAACCAATTGATTTCATCCTAAGGCTAGGAAATTCACATCTGCAGCGGAGGTTCAAACAGGAGCTTCCACTGCAGATTTCTGGAGAAAAAAATAGGGTGAAATAATGATGCAAGCAGGGTATTGTGTTCATGGTAAAAACCTGAAGGACTCCATTATAATAAACGGGATTAGGCTCAGGAGGTGTCTGGCATACGCCGGAAAAGAATAGGGGAATTCGTCTGGGCTGCAGATCTGGACCGAGCCTCATTCAGAAATAAAAAAACGAACTAATAACTCACCAGTGAGATGGCCAAGTGAGCACCAGAATGCATGCAATAAAATGAGAAAACAAGATTAGTTTTTTTTAAGGGAAGGACAGAGAATCCAACATTCACAAGGCATCTTCACAATTAAATGTTGATATAGCCATAATAATGATCATATGCTAAAAAAGATTTTTAATGATCAATCATAATCCACATTAGAGGGTTCTCTCTGTTATGCACAATATGTCATCATTTAATGAGTGGCGGGGTCTGGGCTCTAGGACTCTTATCCTGACAGTGAAGGGGCTGCAGTGATAATTTAGTACTGTGTCCCCTTGCATAGCAGGGCCCCAGGCACACCCTGCTGCAATACAGATTCAATTCAAGTCACCGGGTCGCCTGTAGTTCCCTGCACAGCCGGGTGGTCTGAAGCCATGTAGTTTTCAGATTTGTGGGCATCTCAAAGGTTGGACTGCCACCTAACAAAGGGCAATAATCCTTTAAATATACAGTATTCGACAGGTCCTGCTGTCTAAGGTCCCATCCAGCTACAGTAGATTTTCAGTCTGCATTTTGCATCAAAAATCCACAAAGCGCAGAACAATGCAAACAAATTGGGTGGACCAAAAACATTCACCTGATGGAGGCCAAGATAATCTACATTTGGCCTCTATTGGGCTGGTATGCCTTTTTTGCAGTATAGAACAGGATAGTTGACTATGCTATTTCAGACAAGATATATCGCAAAAAAAACAAAAAGAAAACTTATACCAGGTTGCATTATTATTATTTTTTTAAATCCCCATTTTTTCCCCTATCCCTGTAGTGGGGGATACAAGGCAGTCTTTTGTTGCAGGTAAATGTTATGTGAACAAAACAATAATGAAAACATTTCTGCACAGACACATCACATACATGCAGTTATTAGTGATGCCTCATCTACTACACAAGATCAACATTTCATCCACACGGCTGAATATTTGGTCTGCATCCATTCTGCAATTTTGTGGGTCAGATGTGGATTCATTCATCTCAATGGGGCCACAAAAGATGCAGACAGCACACAGTACTTCCATCCCGTGGCCCCGCAAAAAGATGGAAAATTACTGTTTTTTATTATAGGGCTGGCCTTCTGCAAAATGTGGAACGCACATATCCCATACAGATACGGTCGTCTGAATGAGCCCTGTGCTCTGTGTGACAGCCAGATCGGTCAGTGACTAATTGCACATAAGCTGGGAGTCACATTCGTACCTGGTGTTTCGTTACTTCCATGTACAGAAGAAGACTTTCCCCCAAACACAGCATCAAAATCCACATTCATTGCTGTGGAAGCGTTCTGTACACTGGGCTGAATTTGGAAACCTAAAATAGATCAAATGCACGGTTAGTGTCCCACGATGCAACAAAAAAAAAAAAAAAAAAATATGAAAATCTACCAGAAAACTTCTAGAATCAACAGACAATAACTGGGGTGGGAAACCTGTGCAACTCCAGCTGTTGTGCAAACTACAACTCCCAGCACGCATACTCTCTCAGAAATAAAGGGAGCATGCTGGGAATTGTAGTTTCACAACATCCGGAGTGCTGTAGGTTGCCCACCCCTGTTGGCTAATGCTTACCAACTGCCAACTGGTTGTATTGTTTCAGTATTGGGTGCCAGATAAGCAGCCAAGAAATCTCTCACTTTTAGGACACTGGTCATGCTGAACATGATTTATTAGCAGAGAAAATGGTATCGAGCAGAAGGAGCACAGCAGATTAACACATATTTTATTCCTTTAACCCTTTCAACCCTGGACGTTTTCATCTTTTTGTTTTTCACTTCCTGCATTTCTGGAGCCATAACTTTTAACTGTTTTATGGGTTTTGTTTTTACAGTGTTCCCTACAGGGTAAACTGTCCAGTTACTTTCAATCTTCTAGTGAAATGAATGGGTCAGGATCAGGAGCGGATTGGGAACTTAAAGTGGCCCTGGATAAAATACTAAAAGTGGCCCTGTTTTGTAGTCGAGTCCGAATTGATGGAAGGCAGGTCCAGCAATATCATATTGTGGCACATTACACCACCCCAACAGAGCCAAATACCACAGTCCATCACAAAATACATCTCCAAAAACTTCCACTGGCCGGCCATAAGGAGGGCTCAGGCGCCCCCCTGGGCATCGGCCCCCCTGGGAAATTTCCCTGTAAGGTAATCCGCCCCTGGTCAGGATTCAGTCCTGCTGCTGTCTGTTTGCAACACGGATTGCATACGGACATAAAACTTGCTTGTGTAAAAGGGACGGTAGCGTTTTTGATACAAACAAGATCTCTAACATGGTACCTGCATGTATCAGAAGGGGATAAGACATCAGAATCTCTCTGCAGGCTGCTACTTTAAACAATTATATCTCAACATAGAAAAAAAAAAAAAAGTTCTTGTTATTATATACATGAAAAAGCCTCTTCTCTGTCTCGTTGAAATCCCTTTATCATTGCAGCAAAAATACTAGTGCTAGAATTCAAGTCAGCTTGAGAGGCAACTGTCCAGACATTTACAAATCAAAGATTACAAACTAGATTTACCACTAACAAGTCCCATTGTTGGTTTTGAAGGAAATGAAGCAGTGCTATAAGCAGGGGTAGACTTCACCACCTCTTCAACTGGTTGCATGTCAAAGATGTCCAGGTGCGGTGGGAGAACTAACTCCATTTGATGATGAGAAAGGCCCTGTGAGGAAATCAAAAGTAACCAGTACTGTAAAACTATAAGAGAAAAGTGTGCATAGGAACGTACAGTGTTACGTTATGGTAGTGATGTGGCACCCTGATGCACCTCCTTTCAATTAAAGGTTTTCTACTGTTAGCCTCTTTCACACGAATGATACGGCTTGTGTCAGGGTGCGTTCAGTGAAACTTGCACCATTTCGCAAGCAAGTTCAGTCAGTTTTGTCTGCAACTGGGTTCAATGTTTTAGTTTTTTTTGTGCAGGTGCAAATCAGTTTTGAAGCGTTTTTCACACGAGTAACCATCAGTGAAAAACTGCATGCATTGCATTTCTCACTGAAGACCCATTCACTTCTATGGGGCCAGGGCTGCATTAAAAAAAACAACAACAAAAAACAAACACAGAATATAGAACATGCTGTGATTTCCAAGCAAAGCAGAAATGATGTGTGAAAAAAATGTGCACAGACTTATTGAAATGAATGGGTCAGGATTTAGTGCAGGTGCTAAATGTTCACTTCATGCATTGCAACAGCGCGGAAAACTCGCTCGTGTGAAAGGGACCTTTATTTTTTTGAGTAACCTAAGAATTATTTGGAGTTTTGTAGCCCTTTCCATCATTTCAATTAGGGCTGGGCGATTAATCAAATTAATTCGATTAATTCGCCAATTGAAAGCCTCACGATTTTATTTTTTAGGAAAATCGTGAACTCGATTTTCCTAAAATGGCACCCGCCAGATAAAATAAAAAAATCTCTCACCTGTCCTGCGCCGTGGCTCCGCTCCGGTGTCCGGCGCTCCTTTTCTTCTCCGGGGCCGCGCTGCACTGTCCTGACTGAGTACAGCGTCAGGACGTAGTGCACGCAGTCAGGTGACAGTGCAGCGCCGGGAGAAGAAGACTGAGGAGCGCCGGACCTGGAGTGGAGTCGCGGCGAGGGACAGGTAAGGGATTTTTTTATTTTATTCTTATGGTGGCCTAGTGGGCTGTTCTGAGGGCTGAGGGGGGCACTACTGTGGGCTAATCTGAGGTCTCAAGGGGGCATGGCTGACTGGGCTGATGTGGGGTCTGATGGGGGCACACTTGGCTGATGTGGGGTCTGATGGCACAGTGGGCTGATGGGGGCAACTGTGGGCTGATCTGAGGTCTGATGAGGGCACAGTGGGCTGATCTGAGGTCTGATGGGGGCACAGTGGGGCTGATCTGAGGTCTGATGGGGGCACAGTGGGCTGATCTGAGGTCTGATGGGGGCACAGTGGGCTGATCTGAGGTCTGATGGGGGCACAGTGGGCTGATCTGAGTCTGATGGGGGCACAGTGGGCTGATCTGAGGTCTGATGGGGGCACAGTGGGCTGATCTGAGGTCTGATGAGGGCACAGTGGGCTGATCTGAGGTCTTGAATGAGGGCACAGTGGGCTGATCTGAGGTCTGATGAGGGCACAGTGGGCTTTTTTTATTTATTTTATATGTTTTATAACATAAGAAAATCGAGATTTAAATCGTGAATCGTCCAAAATTTTTAAAAAAATAAAATAAATAAATAGAGATTTTTGGGGGGGCCATATCGCCCAGCTCTAATTTCAATACACCTAAAAAGGTTTGTGCACTGCTACAATACTGATGACCTATCCTCAAGATAGAATCTGTGATCACATGAACCTTCTTGTTCAAAATGATCTGTTCGTCATGTCCTTTGCAGCAGCAGCACAGTGTCATTACAACTGCTCGTACCATTCACCTCAATAGCACAAGCAGTTGTAATTACATTGTGTCAGCTCCAAAAAGGAGACGACTAGAAGGTAATTTGAAGAGGAAACAGTGATCGCAGGAGCGCTGCTACCTGTTCAAACAGCTGATTGGTGGGGATGCCAGGTATCTCATATTGATGAGCTATCCGGAGGATGGGTCATCAATACAGAAGTGTTGCACAACCCTTTAATGGGGCTGTTTCATCAAACACAAAGAGTTGGATTAACAGCCAATGCGTAATTGACAGCTCTCCGATCCCCACTGCACCACTTAATCTGCTGTCAGATCCATTCCATTTGGGTAGCTGTATGGTTAGTCAGGGACCATCCGTGTGGTCAGATACTAGTGGCATATCCTAGCAACATGCCACCTAGGTCTTTGCCGAGACAACCATTTTAACACATAAAGAGAAAGTAATAACCTCAATGCAGACACTTTTACTCCTAAAACTGAACTCACCTCCCCATGTGCTGTTTGTAGATGTCGCTATGGCAGGAGTGCTTTGTACTGTTGGTACAAATGGTGGCTGCAGGTCGAACAGATCACTCGTAAGGTTGGGCATGCTGCAAAGAACAAAAGTTTTTAATTTAAAATAAAATTTAAAGGACAATAACCAAAAAAAAGGTAATTACATTAAAAGCAGCACAATCTTCTGAATGTTGAATGTACTATTTGGAGCATGTGCAGCAATTACCTGAAAATCATCTTTTCCTCATTGGTGGTTTAAAGGGGTTCAAATTTTGAGCAAGTGAACAGACGGGAGCAAGGAAAGCAATAAAATATTAAAAGAACATATACTGACCAGTTAATACCCCCTGCCATACCAGCATTGCCACTCCAGGGGTCTCTGCTGGATCTGTGTTCACATGGCTGTGGCAGTGAAGCTACCTCATATTCCATATAACCGCTGCCATGGTCATGTGGGAGAATGAAGGCACATCACCACTACAGTCAAGTAAACAGAGACACAGCGGCAGCCCTGGAACGGCTGTCATGATTTTACCAGCGAATATATATTTTATTTTTTTACATTTCATAACATCTGATGTGGGCAAAATTTTTTTAACAACTTGGAAAATTCCTTTAATTGTAACCTAACTGTAATTCAAATCATCACTGCAAATACTGCCTTCATAGTGAACCTGTGCTTTTGCCTAAAAGTGTGAGCATCTAGTGAAACAAAGTAAAATTCAGACTAAGAACTTATTTAGACAGCTTTTTTTATGACTGCTTAGTCTAGCCTGGCCACTGGTGTAATGACCTGAACTAACACCACCACTATGATCAGGTCACTAGACCTGTGCTTGGACTGGGATCTGTGGCCATTTAATGAGGTCAGCTTTATACAGTGACACGTTTGTAGCAATGTTAGAGTATCACTGAACTTTCAAAAAGCCTTTGATATGATTGCTAGAACGAGGAGAGAGAATCACCCACATGGTGCGCTCTATCTTCTCACTGGAGGAGACGGGCTCAATAAAAAGTCCATGGGTCTCGAGCCATTCTCCTGCAGCGAGGAGAGAGAGTGATATGTGAATGCTTCTCTCTCCTCATTCTAGGGATCACGGGGGTCTCAACACTCAAAACCTTTGATATGTCACTATGAAGCTTTTTGAAAGCTTATTGATACGTTAAGAATTTTACAGCTTTGCACAAGTAAAGAATTTACATGCTTTTTTAGGCTTTTCTCAATTTATGAATCATATAAAGTAAAGATAATCTCTAAACAGGTGAAACGATCGTGCAGCATTTTTTCTGCTTGAACCTCACACATGGCAGAGATTCCCGTCATCTACTGATCTGAGCAGTGCTTGTAGAGATCAGTGCTGTAAACATAATCCCATTCGGAAGAATGGAATACACTGAGGCCCCATTCACACGACCGTATGTATTCCGTGATCCGTATAAAAACGGAACGGAAGACATACCGAAAGTCTTCCGTAGTGTTCCGCAATTTTGCGGACCCATTGACTTTAATGGGGCTACGGACGTGATTTGCGGCCAAGTATAGGACATGTTTTATGTTTTTTGCGGGAGAACTTCCGTGAGATACGCACACGGTGTGCATTCCGCATTTTTTTTCGCCTATGGAAAAATGAATGGGTCCGTATGGTTCCGCAAAAACGCGGATAAGATGCGGAAATGTACATATGGTCGAGTGAATGGGGCCTAAGGCCCCATTCACACGACTGTATGTTTCTTTCCGCATCTCTCAGCATTTTTGCGGATCGATGCGGAAAGGTACGGACCCCATTCATTTCCCCATAGGAGAAAAAAAATGCGGAATGCACACCGGTTTGGCCGCAAAAAAAATTAAACATGTCCTATACTTTGCCGCAAAAACACGTCTGTAGCCCCATTCAAGTCAATGGGTCCGCAAAAATGCGGAACGCTGCGGAAGACTTTCCGTATGTCTTCCATATTTTTGCAGATCCATGTCCGTATATATGCATATATTCATATTTGGCTCTAAGGTGACAGTTTTAAAACACTTTTTTTCTATTTTTTTTTATTCACAGTCAAAATCTTTATGTAAAATAATTTCAAAGACACCTTCCGTATTTTTGCAGATCTGCAAAAACACGGAAGACTTTTGATGCTTCCGTATCCGTATTTCTACGGAGCAAGGGAAACATACGGTCGTGTGAATGGGGCCTAAGGCTTCTTTTTTACACTAGCGTTAGTTTTCCAATATTGAGTTCCGTTATAGGGTCTCAATACCGGAAAAAAAAAAAAACGCTTCAGTTTTGTCCCCATTCATTGTCAATGGGGACAAAACGTAACTGAACAAAACAGAGTGCTTCAAAATGCATTCCGTTCCGTTTAGTTGCGTCCCCAGACTGGAGAGCAAACCGCAACATGTTGTAGTTTGCTTTCCGTCCTGGGGATCCAGGGCAAGACGGATCCGTCATGACCCACAATGCAAGTCAATGGGGACGGATTCGTTTTCTCTGACACAATAGAAAACGGATCCGTCCCTCATTGACTTTCAATGGAGTTAATGACAGATCCGTCTTGGCAATGTTAAAGATAATACGCCCGGATCTGTTCATAAAGGATGCAGACGGTTGTATTATCAGTAGTGGAAGCGTTTTTGCTGAACCCTGCCGGATCCAGCAAAAACACTAGTGTGAAAGTAGCCTAATAGTTACAACAATTTCCAATTCCAAGGTGTGTGAATACAGGGCATAGTGGATTATTACTGACTGCACTGTATACATAGGCTCACCTGTTAGTTGTTGGTGCAGGTGTTGAGAACAAATCAACAGCTGAGGTGGTATTAACACTTTTTCCAGATAAAGTACTTGGTGAGGTCGATCCAGGGGTAGAATTTGATACTACAGAAATTTCCCTTAGACGCTGTTCCTGAAAGTTAAGCCAAAGTTAAATTAAGAAAAAAAAAAGGTTATGAAGTACAATGACAGTAAGAGGCGAGACACATTGTTTAAATGAAAACCAACCAGAAAGGCAAATTGTCACCCCCTTCCAACACTCAGGCTCATAAAAGCAAACCCTTTAAAGGGGATTGTCCATCGCATGTTCTTTTACAGCTAGACCTGTCAAAGGAAGCATATTTCCCTGCACCCACTGCTTGGTTCTGACTCTGTGGGCCCCTAGCTCTCCTCACTGCTGGGTCACATCACCACAGAGACCAGTCATTGGCTTCAGTGGCTTACGTGAGTTCGTTCGTGCCGGAAGTTTACATGCAGGGACCGAAGAAGAGAGCAAGTGACTCAAAAGAGCTGTAACCCAGAGGTGGGAAGCAAGAAAGTATGCTTATCTTCACAGGTCCAATGTGATGGAAGTGGTATTTAAGAAACGTGTCCCTTTAAGCTGGGTATGTGAATGCTTTTTTGAACAATACCTTAAGTGCTTGAAGCCTTGCTTGTTCCTCTTCCAGAGCCTGTTGTCGCTCTTTTTCATCCATTTTGGAAAAAGACAAACCAGTTGTGGCAAGAGAAGATACAGCACTGGACAAGGTGCTAGCTCTACAATAAATAAAACCAGATTAAACATGGTCAAATTCAACTAGGGCTGCAGATAAAGATTATTTTAGTAATCACGTAATCTATAGATTAATCCAACGATTAATCGAGTACTCTAATAAGAAAAAACTAATTAAAAGAACGTTTACCTTTATAAACCCCCCCCCCCCCGTGCCATCAGTCCTATATGCCACCAGTTACCCCCAGTGCCATCAGTTTCCCTATGCCATCAAGCCCCTGTGCCACCAGCTTCCCCCCCATTGCCATCAGGTCCCTCCAGTTGCCCCCCCAGTGCCACAAGCTTGCCCCCAGATGTCCCCCTTGCCATCAGTTCTCCCCCCCCTTGCCATCAGTTCTCTCCACCCCCCTTGCCATCAGTTCTCCCCCCCCTTGCCATTCAGTTCTCTCCACCCCCCTTGCCATCAGTTCTCTCCACCCCCCTTGCCATCAGTTCTCTCCACACCCCCCTTTGTGCCATCAGTTCTCCCCCCCCCTTGCCATCAGTTCTTCCCCCCCCCTTGCCATCAGTTCTCTCCACACCCCCCTTGCCATCAGTTCTCCCCCCTTGCCATCAGTTCTCTCCACCCCCCCTTGCCATCAGTTCTCCCCCCCCGCCATCAGTTCTCTCCACACCCCCTTGCCATCAGTTTCTCCCCCCTTGCCATCAGTTTCTCCCCCCCCGCCATCAGTTCTCTCCACTCCCCCTTGCCATCAGTTCTCCCCCTTGCCATCAGTTCTCTCCACCCCCCTTGCCATCAGTTCTCCCCCCCGCCATCAGTTCTCTCCACCCCCCTCTTGCCATCAGTTCTCTCCACCCCCCCCGCCATCAGTTCTCCACCCCCCGCCATCAGTTCTCTCCACCCCCCCGCCATCAGTTCTCTCCCCCCCCGCCATCAGTTCTCCCCCCCCCCCTTGCCATCAGTTCTCTCCACCCCCCCTTGCCATCAGTTCTCTCCACCCCCCCTTGCCATCAGTTCTCTCCACCCCCCTTGCCATCAGTTCTCTCCACCCCCCTTGCATCAGTTCTCCCCCCCCTTGCCATCAGTTCTCCCCCCCCTTGCCATCAGTTCTCTCCACACACCCCCCTTGCCATCAGTTCTCTCCACCCCCCCTTGCCATCAGTTCCCCCCCCTTGCCATCAGTTCCCCCCCCTTGCCATCAGTTCTCTCCACACCCCCTTGCCATCAGTTCTCCCCCTTGCCATCAGTTCTCCCCCCTTGCCATCAGTTCCTCTCCACCCCCCCTTGCCCATCAGTTCTCCCCCCCGCCATCAGTTCTCTCCACCCCCCCTTAGTTCTCTCCACTCCCCCTTGCCATCAGTTCTCCCCCCTTGCCATCAGTTCTCTCCACCACCCCTTGCCATCAGTTCTCCCCCCCCGCCATCAGTTCTCTCCACCCCCCCGCCATCAGTTCTCTCCCCCCCCTGCCATCAGTTCTCTCCCCCCTTGCCATCAGTTCTCTCCACCCCCCCCTTGCCATCAGTTCTCCCCCCCCGCCATCAGTTCTCTCCACACACACCCCTTGCCATCAGTTCTCTCCACCCCCCCCTTGCCATCAGTTCTCCCCCCTTGCCATCAGTTCTCTCCACACCCCCACTTGCCATCAGTTCTCTCCATACCCCCCCACTTGCCATCAGTCCTCTCCATACCCCCCACTTGCCATAAGTCCCCCCCCTTGCCATCAGTTCTCCCCCGCACCAGTTAAGATGTAATACTTATATGTCCTGTAGAAGCGCCTCCGTACACTCGTACACGCCACAGCTCTTCCATGGTCCCGTGCTGCACTGCGTTCCTGACGTACACACTGCGTCAGGGCTATGACGCAGTGTGAAGTCGGGTCAAAGTGCAGAGCGGGACCTTGGAAGAGCTGTGGTGTGTACGGAGGCGCTTCTACAAAACATTTAAGTACTAGATCTTAACTGGTGCGGGTCGACGGTAACCACGGAGCGGGAGTAATTGAAAGTGCTTTACTCCTGTTCCGTGGTCACGTGACACAAATGAATCCTTGATGCAGAAAATTTGCATCAAGGATTTTTGTGTGTCGATTTCATCGATTAGATCGATGAAACGATTCAGCCCTAAATTCAACATTAAACAAGAAAATCATTTACCCCCCCCCCCTTCATTTCAGAGATGAATCCTTAAGTGTGAAACTGTTAAGATCAACAAAAAATAAATTAGCGATAAACTGAGTTCAGATGATGCCCTTCAATTAAGAATCTAACGAAAAAAAGAAGTACACTTGGCAACAGAAGAACACTTTGTGCAACTCACCGACTAGCAGCTGAGAGCTCCTTTGTTTTTTTCCCTTCAAGGGATGCCAAGTGCTGTTCAAGTGCTTCCAGCAAACTGCTGGGGGCCTGCAGATGAATAGTCATTAATTAGATCTCCTTTCTGAGAACAGTCAATGCAGAGTTGTAGAAGACAAAATTACCTGCATTTAACGTTATCCAACTATTTGTAGATGATAACCTATCCTTTGGATAGGTCGTCAGCATCCGATTGGTGGGGGTCTGACACCCAGGACCCCCTGATCAGCTGTTTGAGAAGACCTAGAGCTCCTGTGAGCACTGCGACCTTCTCTCTGCTTAACCTAGGCCAGTGACATCACAGCCATCATTCATGTGGCCTGGGCACAGCTTAGCCCCATTCAAGTGACTTAAAGAAGCGCTCTGAGCTGTTAGAAAGGTACCTAATGTAAACTGTAGTGAAGGTAATCTTCTTACCGGTGACTGTATTTGTGAGTTATTCCCTCCCTTCTGCTTCTCAGCTGTGTCATGTGACCAGTACTCAGACTTTCTAAATAACACAGCATCTTATGTGTAGACAGGAAGCCAGATTCTCTATGTATTCCTATGGGAGCCTCACTCTCAGTCTCATAGGAATGAATAGAGAAGTAACTGACTTCCTGTCCTGTGTTATTTAGAGATCAGAGTGCTGGTCACATGACACAACTAAGAATCAGAAGGGAGGTTATAACTCACAAATGCAGTCACTGGTAAGAAGATTACCTTCCCTAAAGTGGGGACAATTGGCTTCTACCTCACAGGGGTTTTTTGCCTTCCTCTGGATCAACTTGTAGGAAAACAGGCCGAATGTCTGGCCAGATGTCTTTTTTCGGCCTTACAAACTATGTTACTATGTTACCATCTAACAGGTCAGAGAATAAATATTTTTGTGGGAGTGCTTCTTTAAGGCCATATTAAACTGCCCAATGTCTCTGCAGGAGGAGCACAAATCGACGATGAACAAGTGAATTCGTGCTTGTTTGCATTGGCCATTTACAGTGGTCAAAGCACAGTATACGGAGGAAGAACAGGTGCCACTACAATTGTTGCTATATCATTATGTTTTAACCATTATCGGCAGCATATCCCTCCTTACACACGGAGTTGTGCTGGTAATAGTTGTGCAGCTTTCATTATGAATGAAAGATGCACTCAGCTGACAAATAAGAGTTTGTGATTGTTTGTTGGCTAATTGAGAACACAATTATATGGGCCAATGAATGTTACTACGAACACTTGTTCTTGATAACTGGCCTGTCAAATCAGTGCAAAAAGGGCTTAGAGGGGTATTCCCATCTCAGACAACAGGGGCATATCCTACCTATCGTCTGATAGGTGCAGGTCCCACACATACACAGAGAACGGAGCAGGGAAGGTGGTGGCCAGAGGACTCCGGGTTTTCTGGGGTCTAGACCCCGCCAAGTGCTCTCCTCATCGAAGTGAATGGGAACACACATCGCATGCGTGGCCACTGCTCCCTTTCATTTCTATGTGGCTGACAGAAATAGCTGAGCCAGCGCTAGGCTATTTTCGGTAGCCGTATAGAAATGAATGGAGGGCGGCAGTGCATACGCAGTGCGCCCTCCACAACTTTCAAGGATCTGTTCTTGATGTAGGTGCGATATGCCTCCATTGTCTGAGATGGGAATACCTCTTTAACCACTTCCAGACCGGGCCATTTACCCCCTTCCTGACCAGGCCTAATTTTGCAAATCTGACATGTGTCACATTATGTGATAATAACTCTGGAACGCTTTTACTTTTCCAAGCCATTCAGAGAATGTTTTCTTGTTACACATTCTACTTTGTGTTAATGGTAAATTTGAGTCAATATGTTTTACCTTTATTTATAAAAAATCCAAAATTTACTGAAAATTAAAAAAAAAAAAAAAAAAAAAAAAAAAATCACAATTTTTTAAATATGAATTTCTCTGCTTTTAAGTTGCATAGGGATATGCATCACCGTAAGTCCACTTTATGTTGGCATAATTTTGGAAATGTAATTTTATTTTTTAGGACGTTAGAAGGCTTCGAATTTTAGATGTAATTTTTAAGATTTTCATGAAAATTTCCAATAGTTAATATTAAAGGACCTTTGTAGTTCTAAAGTGACTTTGAGGGGCTTAAATAATAGAAACCTCCCATAAATGAACATATTTTAGAAACTACAGCCCCCAATGTAATCAAAACTGATTTTTACAAAGTTTGTTAACCCTTTAGATTTCCCACAAGAATTAAAACAGAAGGAAGGTGAAATTTAAAAATATATTTTTTTTTGCAGATTTTCAATTTTTCGTTCATTTTTCCCATAAGATAGCAAGGGTAAACCGCAAATCAAACCTGAATATTTATTTTCCTGATTCTGAAGTTTGCAGAAACACCTCATATGTGGTTGTAAACTGCTCTGTGACCAGCAGTAATAAGAGGGAGATAGTACAAGCATTTGTGATCGCTTGTCAGAGTGATCAAAAGCCTGGAGACCAGGAAAAAAGGTTAAAGCTCCATGTTCTTGGCTGTCAGGAGGCAGCGGAGTCATGGAGCTTCTATGTACAGGTGCTGCACACAGGGGGCAAAGCTCAAGGACGTTTTAAAACGTCCATTCAGAGATAGAGATCCACTACCAGGAGGTTTATAGTCAATGGGCAGAATGGAAGTGGTTAAAGTTCATCTCACACATTTGTGGCATATTGTTAGGTGTGGGTCCCAGAGCTGGGACCTGCACCAATTTGATATTGGTGGCATATCCTATCTCTAGAACGGGGCTCCCAAAGTAAATGATGGAGTAAGGCACAAGTGCGGCCACCCTCTATTCACTTCTATCGGAGTTCACAAAACAGCCACGGTTTGGCTCTGCCATTTCCGGATCTCCCATAGAGGCGGATGGAGAGTTGGCCGCCCTTGCACTGTGCACTCTCCATTTACTTCTTTGGGAGTTCTGGAAATAGCCGAGCGCGCTTGCTTGGGTCTTTTCTGAACTACCATAAAAGTGAATGGAGAGCACGCCGCACATGAGTGGTGAACTCCCCTTCGCTTTGGAGGCCCCCGTTACAAAGAGTTTGAACAGAAGTCAACAGCAGGCATATGCAACTGTTTTAGCATACAGTAGCACACGTCTGAAGCGTAAATTCAGAAGCACCCTTCAAATGTGCACAATGAGCTTAATGCCTCATTTTATACACATTTTGTGTGTGGATCACGCAGACCTGTAATACTATGGAAACTTTAAAGAGGTGTTCTGGGTATAAAAGACGTTGTCCTCCGACCATAGGAAGGAGGATAACTATTAGAACAGATGAGATAAATATTAGATTGGTAGTAGTCCGGCCACTGGGACCAATCAGGAAAAAGAGCGCATCCTAGCGTGAAATGCATAGATGGCTGGTTGAGCATGCGCCAAGACACTGCTGGAGATAGAGGAGTGCTGTACTGCAGTTCCAAAGAGAATGAATGGAGTGGCAGGGAGCATGTTAGACTAGCAGCTCCATTCATTTCAGGGCATGGGGCCCCTCTTCTGTTGATTGTTACCTAATAGTTATCCCCTACCATGTAGATAGGCAGTAACCTCTTATAGTGGACTACCCTTTTACGACTATGTTTGCACTACTTACAGCCGCAAGAAAACTACAGAAATCAAGCTTCATATAAACAGCACAGATTAGATACTGTCTCCATTATTTTAAGGAGAGAACAAGGTGGTGTACTAAAATGGTTACATCTTGGATTTAGGGAAGGCGTACTTTGTTACTGAAGACACCAGTTCACGGGAATGTTTTCCATATAAGATGTATATGGAAGAGAAAACTTCTCAGGATTATGGTTTATGGATAAAGCAATAAAAAAAAGCACAGAGACCTGGAAGGAATGTGAAATGAAAAGAATTAAATGAATGTGAAATGCACACTGACCTGAGTAAGATCTGGAATGTCACCCTGATCAATTCCAACTTGCTGAATTCACAAAAAAAAGGGGGGGGGGAAAGAAAAGTGTACATTACTTCATGCAGCGGCAATGGAGAGTGCTGTGGATACTGATGCATGCACACACAGTATGAAGGTAAAGGGCCTTTATTAACTTAATGGACTGGTACAGTGGCACTTGCTAAGAACAAAGCAAAATTACAAGAAAAAAAGCAATTTACCTGCGAGAATGTGTCAAGATCATGCAGTTGTTGTCAGTGCGATTCAAAATGCAAAATGTTAAAAGTTCAAATGTGGATCAAGCTTGAAGCAGTCATGCCATTAGGCAAGGAATAATGTGCACGTGTAAAATTAGCAAAGGATAAAAACTTGCAAAACGCTGTTGGTTACAAGACAAAACCTGAAGTGAGAATGGCATCAAGCAATAATGCATTAGCTGTGGACTATTGTATCTGCATTCATTAACTATTGGCATAACCAAAGTGCTTAAGAGCATTCAATGTGTATCATGCATGACACATGCTACTGTACCAGTGCCAAGAGCTACATAAGGCCCCCGAGTGCAGGAAGGATACTGACCTCTGCCACCTTGAGGAATTCTGCCAATTTGGTCATCCGAGCAAGAAATTTCTTATAGATATCCAAGGCTTCTTTACACTGGTTCTTCTTCATATCAAAGTATTTTTCTACAGTAGAGAAAAGAAATAAATTCTACTGACCTGTAAAGCATCACATAATTATTTAACTGATACACTGCTATTTCTCTGACAACAGCTATCTCTGCTGGAGATGTGGAGAGGGGAGTAAGGGCTGTATTACACTGGCACATGAGGCTGACGATTGTCGGGAAGGAAGCGTTCCTTCCAGACAATCGCCTGCTTGTCAGTGAAGGAGACCGCGGCTATTACATGCAGCAATCTCCTCTACAGTATGAAGGAGTAGTGATCGCTAATGCCATCTCTCATCCCCATACTGATTCTTTATTTGCCATCAGAAGAGTGTGATTAGACGGTGTGATCTGCTGCTGGCAAACAATGATTTTTGCTATTACCCAATCAGGTAAATTGGCGGCACCTTTAGGCTAGGGCTACATGGTGACAGTTGGGATTCTTGTGACTGCCGTGGTGATCCCATTCATTTCTATGGGATCCCCGCTACTCAGGGATCCTGGCTGCTACGGTCCACTGTGTAGCCCTAGCCTTACGCTGGCAGATCATTCCTACAAACACTTGTTAGCAATGATCTGGCTGACCAGTGTAATACAGCCCTAAGCCGATCCCAGACGCTTCTAGCACTGGCTTATCTCACCCCAGAACAAAAGGATTGGGTATGATTAAATCTAGCCTAATTCTTCTCACCCCTGAGGTCTATTGTTGGGGCAAAGATGGAAGGTCCCCAAGCACGTTACATGGTTGGGTGGTCTTGGTACAATTGGTGGGTTCAGCCAACATAAATCTAATGTGTACAGGCAGCTATAGTCTCTCTGTATCAAAGTGGTCAACTTTTACACGGTTTCCCTCTGTATCTCTTGCTCACACAGATAGCATTAGTGAGATCCGGCAGGCTGGTCTGGATTTGGCACTGCTGGATGTCAGTTTCCTGCAATGCTGGATCCACAGAGACCCCTCAGGATATCAGTAAGGCTAGTGTGAGAACAGCCTAAAATAAGATCACTGAGGAAAGAGGGAATGGAGCTACAGAGAGAGCCGTCAGACAAGCAGGATTTCATGGTTAATGGGACTTGGCATCCTGGACTGTATCTAAATACAGGACAAAGACAAACGCTTAAAGAGGTTTCATCAAAACAGATTCAAAAAAATCATTTCAATATATAATAGATGCAAAAAAAAATAAAAAAAATGATGCAAAGCGGTCCACAGCATTAATGGTGACAACAGGGAAAAGGGACACGATCATACACTTTAGATGGTCAGTGCGTGCCATTGAACTTGGTGGGTTCTAGCCATTTTAACCCCTTAATGACCACTGTTATGCCTTTTTATGTCGGTCATTAAGGGGCCTTATTCTAGGCCGTCTAGGAGAAGCGCTGCACAGGTCTATTGTGCAGAGAAGAATAAAGCTTGGCTGTTTTATGACAGCCGGGCTACTGCTCTAACTGCCCAGATGGGCAGAAGCTTTGATCCCAGGAGCTTAACCCAGTAGATGCCACAGTTAATAGTGACGGTGGCATGTTAGTGTGGTTCATGGGGAGGGGCCTCCCTCTATCAGCCAATGGCAGTCTCTCGAATGAGATGGCAGTGTGCTCGTGTCTTACATGGCAGCCAAAGGGATGCCCTGTGTATATTCCCTATTAGGCTGTGCCTGACAGTATCCTACTGACAAAGCAGGGAGCTCTGTACAAGTGGCATATAACGAACCGACAAAGCTGTGTGACCCTAGTCTGCAATAACTAATAAAAAGTATTGAAATTAAAATGAGCCAGACAAAGACATACCTAACAAATTAATAACTCCTTCATTGTAGGCAGCGAATAATCGAATGGAGTCTTTGAATAGCAGCATGAAACCAGTATTTATAACACCATTAGTTAATTCATTTGGGTTTGCCTAAAATAAAGATATACACAAATCAGTTAATGCAAAAAAGACACTAAACATTCCAGTCGCCAGGCAATTATGTACCTACATCAAAATCTAGCAGAGCGTCGAGCTGATTCTGAATGATAGGAAGAGTTTTCAATAACTTTTCTGTCGCCATCGTCCTCATCACACCGTCTATCCTAAAATATGGACAGAAATAGGTTTAGAAAAACAGTAAAAAACTGGCAAGCACCGGATCCAGGCCCCTGCTTTACATACCCTCTCTTCATTTTGGTGAAGTCCACTGCCACAAGCCTGTAGGAAAGTGCTTTTTCATTCAAGTATCTGCTGTAGCGCCTAATGAAGGTTGACATATCATAGCCTAGAAAATGGTATTAAATATGTCTTAAAACTTCAAGAATATACAAAGTGTTCATTTAGGAAATAAGGAAGCAGATAAAATGTGATATCAAAGAGGCACTTCCATCAGAAATTGGTAATATTTAAACTCATTTAAAAAAAATGTTTTTAATGATGAGCGCTACATCGTAGGTGTTTACAGAGGAGGGGGCACCCTCTCTCAACCCATAATGCGATTGTGCGGTGCCCACGCTGGGTCTCATAGGAAACGGTCAGTGTGAAACTGACAGTTTCAATGCAGTACAATACAGCATGTAATGTACTGAACTGTACAGACCTTCAAAAGTTGCAGTCCCATAGAGGAACTAAATGAAAAAGTAAAATAAAAAACAAAATGTTTTATAAAAATAAAATTATGTAAGTTTCAAGTACAAAAGGAAAAAAAAAAGTTTAATCATCAAGCTATTTTACCATTGTAAAAAACAAAAATAAAAAAACATTAACATGATCTACCCCATCAGGTGTAGAAAAAAAACCAAAAAAAAGACCAGAACTGCCATTTTTTGGTCAACTCACTGCCAAAAATCATACTATCAAGCACCAATTAAAACGTTACCTCATCCTGCAAAAAAACAAGCCTACACTGCTCCATAAAAATATAACAGATCCTGTCAGGTGAAATGCGGCGGTGGAGCAGGAAAGGTAAGTTAATTTATTTATATCTCTGATGGGGGTCTGATATGGTGGTATGATCTGAGCTCTGATGGGGGTCTGATATGGTGGTATGATCCGAGCTCTGATGGGGGTCTGATATGGTGGTATGATCCGAGCTCTGATGGGGGTCTGATATGGTGGTATGATCCGAGCTCTGATGGGGGTCTGATATGGTGGTATGATCCGAGCTCTGATGGGGGGTCTGATATGGTGGAATGATCCGAGCTCTGATGGGGGGTCTGATATGGTGGTATCATCCGAGCTCTGATGGGGGGTCTGATATGGTGGTATCATCCGAGCTCTGATGGGGGGTCTGATATGGTGGTATCATTTTTTTGATCCGAGCTCTGATGGGGGTCTGATACGGTGGTATGATCCGAGCTCTGATGGGGGTCTGATATGGTGGTATGATCCGAGCTCTGATGGGGGTCTGATATGGTGGTATGATCCGAGCTCTGATGGGGGTCTGATATGGTGGTATGATCCGAGCTCTGATGGGGGTCTGATATGGTGGTATGATCCGAGCTCTGATGGGGGTCTGATACGGTGGTATGATCTGAGCTCTGATGGGGGTCTGATATGGTGGTATGATCCGAGCTCTGATGGGGGTCTGATATGGTGGTATGATCCGAGCTCTGATGGGGGTCTGATATGGTGGTATGATCCGAGCTCTGATGGGGGTCTGATATGGTGGTATGATCCGAGCTCTGATGGGGGTCTGATATGGTGGTATGATCCGAGCTCTGATGGGGGTCTGATATGGTGGTATGATCCGAGCTCTGATGGGGGTCTGATATGGTGGTATGATCCGAGCTCTGATGGGGGTCTGATATGGTGGTATGATCCGAGCTCTGATGGGGGTCTGATATGGTGGTATGATCCGAGCTCTGATGGGGGTCTGATATGGTGGTATGATCCGAGCTCTGATAGGGGTCTGATATGGTGGTATGATCTGAGGTTTGATAGGGGTCTGATATGGTGGAATGATCCGAGCTCTGATGGGGGTCTGATATGGTGGTATGATCTGAGGTTTGATAGGGGTCTGATATGGTGGAATGATCCGAGCTCTGATGGGGGTCTGATATGGTGGTATGATCCGAGCTCTGATGGGGGTCTGATATGGTGGTATGATCCGAGCTCTGATGGGGGTCTGATATGGTGGTATGATCAGAGCTCTGATGGGGGTCTGACATGGTGGTATGATCCGAGCTCTGATGGGGGTCTGACATGGTGGTATGATCTGAGCTCTGATGGGGGTCTGACATGGTGGTATGATCTGAGCTCTGATGGGTGTCTGACATGGTGGTATGATCTGAGCTCTGATGGGGGTCTGACATGGTGGTATGATCTGAGGTTTGAAGATTTTGGGTCTGTTCTGAGCTCTGATGACAAATATTTTTTTTCTTATTTTCCTACTCTAAATCCTAGATAGGTCTTATAAAGCAAAAGAAATGGTATGTAAAAGTAGCAAATGGCTCTGCAAATGTGACATGGCACCCAAGAACCATTCCAACGAAATCTGCCCATTCTGAGCCCTGAGGTGTGCCCATACAGCAGTTTACGACCACATATGGGGTGTTGCCTTATTCAGGAGAAAATGGGTAACAAATTGTGGGTTTTTTTTTTCTTCTATTACCCCTTGTGAAAATAAAAAGTGTGGGACCAAAACAACATTTTATTGAAAAAAATGTAATTTAACATTTTCACAGCCACGTGTCTCTAAATATTTAGAGACACATGGCTGAGAAATTCAAATTTAGAAAATAGTGATTTTTCTCTAATTTTTGGTAAATTTGGGATTTTTTTTAAATAAATAAAGGTAAAACATATTAAATCAAATTTACCATTAAAGGGGTTATCCAATGTGTAAAACATTCTCCACCAATCTCCTGGCCCCTCATATAGATTATACTTAGCCCGCTCCCTGGCACATGTGTCACTCCTAATCCTTGCATGGCTGCCGCTGCATCTCCCGTCTCACGGGTCAAAATATCAAAATAGGGGTCACCCACGATGCTAGGGAGGCTAGTTCTCGTAGTGGCCTGCTATTGGCTGCTCCGTCCATCGTTGGACGTTTTGATCCGCACAATGGGGTGATGCAGCGACGGACGTGCGGGGATCAGCAGCAAGGCGGGTGCTGGGGAGCAGGGCAAGTATAATCTCTATGAAGGGCCCGGGCATTGGATATCCCGTTTAACATGACGTACAATGGATCATGAAAAAAAAAAAAAAAAAAACAACACAATCTCGAAAGGGCTTAGACATGTAAAAGCGTTCCAAAGTCATTACCAAATAAAGTGAAACAGGTCAGATTTGCAAAATTAGGCTTGGCCAGGAAGTGCTTCATATCTGAGAATTTTTTTTGTGTGGAAGTGCCGCTTTAAAATGGGATATTCAACATTGAAGGGTTTGTGTCATTTCAGCAAGTGGCATCTGTCACGTAGAGAAAGTTAATACAAGGCACTTTGGGCTCACTGGATCGACGCCTCTGTGTTGGAATCCTGGAAATTTCAAAGATATGGTCTGGGCCTGGTGTGATGGGTACTACTGCTGTCACTTTGTATTTATAATTGGCTCCGTCACTGGCGGTCCTCTGATTGGCTCGCTGTATACATTCCTCTTATTTGGTGGAGACGAGCTGTGCCTGGCACCAACTGAAACTATTGTTGTACAACCCCTCTGTTAATTTCCTGTGTACTGGAGGGAGGTGTGGGTGGGGGGTGCATACGTACTTTATATTGCTGTGATGGCGACATCACAATACAGGACTGTGGCGGATGGAGAGTATCTTCTGAACATTTTGTGGGGGGAGGGAATAATTAATTTAATACAAGCCACTTACTGATGTATTGTGATTGTCCATATTGTCTCATTTTCTGGCTAGATTCAAATTATACACTGCTAGTTTCCACGACCACCCGACAATCCATCAGTGATGCTCGTGCTTACACACTATAGGAAAAAGTGACCTGGACCGTACATAGGCTGGTGGGGTTTTTTTTTTTTAGTATGCAACCACAGCCATGCTGATGGATTGCAGGGTGGTCGTAACCATGGAAACGAGCCTTGTATAATGTGACAGAAAAATGAATCCAGCCAGCAAAGGAAGTAATATGGACAATCACAATACATTAGTACAAGCCTTGTATTAACTTTCTCTACATGATAAATGCTACTGTATTTGCAGAAGTGACAAAACCTTTTAAATACTGCAAAATATCTACAGTTTACAAAGAGTGAATCTTCGTTCCAAAGATAAATGGCGAAAAATTACTTCGAATGCATCCACAATAAAGTGTATTTACCTTGCATAGCACCTTTATCCAAAAAGTTGTTGAGGTTGAACAACGTATTTCTGGAAGCAAGATATTGGATGAATCGCTTAAAGGAAAGACAATAGTGATAAAGGTCATTCCAAACAGTAATAAACGCAATTAAAAAAAGGCGAAGCTCTGGCAAAAATGCATGGTGTCATATAACAATATTTTATAATATACCTATAAACCACAGGAAAGTTTATTAATTTCCAGTATTTTCTATTTTATTAATTTATGGTAGATTAGGCCGCGATGCTATTTTGTTATCTTTAAACTTAATAATCTTATTAACAACTTAAAGAAGAACTCCCGAATTTTTGACTTCTATCATCCTGAGTTTCTTATCTGTGTCATGTGACCAGCAATTAGACCCACCAACTCACACATAGACTTATGTGTGGACAGGAAGTCTAATTCTCTATGTATTCCTATGAGACTGAAAGTGAGGCTCCCATAGGAATGAATAGAGCAGTTACTGGCTTCCTGTCCTGGGTCAGTTGGAGGTCAGGGAGTTGGTCACATGACCCAGCTACAATAAGAAGAGAGGTTTTTACTCACAGAAACAGTCACTGATAAGAAAATGACAATCACTACAGATTATATCATGTACCTTTCTAACAGGTCAGAGAATAAAATGTTAAATATAACAAGTAATGAACATTGTACCAATAGTCCACTCGATTAGAGTGACTTAACTCCCCAAACATAGCATCGCAACATTTTTTAAAGGGAGGGAGGGTGTTCTTGATCCTGCTGCTCACTGAATGTGACACTAACGTTTTTTTCCTTTCTTTCACAGGTGGCGCATGCTGAAGCTGTTGACCTTTTCTCCAATCAAGATCCTCATGCGCCTGGTCTCCTGCCTGTTCCAGAAACTTCTTGGGAGATGCCATTCATCTGATCAGGTAAGTTTAATTTAACACATACACATTTTAATTGCAATGACACCATGGCTCCCCAATTCTATTCAGAATTGGTTCGCCCCAAATAAATCAATACAACAAATGCTCATTTTCCAAGCACTCCATTTTAGTGGCAAGCTGGTGCCAGATCGACATGTTTCTTTTTCCTGATGTCCTTGTTTATAAAAAAAAAAAAAAACCTAACAATTCTTATGGCTGACCGGCACATGGTATAAACTGTAGGGAAGGAAATCTTTTTACCAGTGGTTGTAGTTGGCAAAAATAGAAAGAAGGCTCCACGGCACTCACCGATCTTTATAATGGAGAGTCTGTATCGGTCACATGACATGGCTGAGGACCAGGAGGGAGGGGATAACTGACATCTACAACCTCTGGTAAAAAGATCTTCTTCGCTACAGTTTACATCATGTACCTTTCTAACAGGCCAGAGAATAAACATGTTTACTGGGGTTCCGCTTTAAAGGCATTTTTCAATGATTTATACTTATCCCCCAACAGGATCAGAAATAAGTGTCTGATAAGTGAGGGGTCCAACAGCTGGAACCCGGACTGATTACAAGAACAGGGGTCACGTATTCCCTTGTATATGAATGGCGTGGCGGTCAAGCATGAAGGCTGCTTCATATGTGGAGGAGTGCTGTACTCTGCTATCTCTGGTAATCCCATAGAGATAAATGTAGTGCTAGCACGCCTGCTCAACTGCCGTGCCACTCATACAGGGGGACACAAGCCCCTTATTTGTGATTTTGGGGGTCTCAATGGTCGGACCTCCACCAATCAAACATGTAGGTGGATTGGAGAAAAACCTCAATCTTGAAACAACACCTTAAAGAGGACTTTCAACCTGACGCATACTTACCCGCTCCCCGCCATTGCATCCACTTGGCGGCAGTGGGGCACATGACCCCCATCAAACTGCAGCAGTGGGGTGCAGAAACATGGAAGGGTCAGGCTGAAAGGATCCTATAATACCCAGATGTACTATAACATTCATAATGCCACAGAACTGATCATTCCTTTAGGGCAGGGAGATTATTATTTATAGCAAAATAAGCAACTTACCTCATTACCGTACATCATAAGGTGATGTGTTGTGATAAGGGCTTTGAATACGACAACCCAGCTCCCATTAGCAGTCCGTTCAAAGAGGGTGTCAGCGAGCTGCGGGATGTTAACATTCATTTCATTTGTACATTGGATAAGATCTGATAAAAACAGAAACAATAGTAAATTACAATCATTAAGGCACACCAGTGAGATACACAGAACATTTCTCTCCAACTGCAATGGCCGCCCAGTACCCTGACTATTGTAAGGGACGAGAGCCTGGAGAAAGACAATAAGATGGAGATATAAAATCATCCCATCGCTGCCTGCTTTATCTTAATAAGAGGATTCTTAGAAATGGTTCTCTCCACTTAGTCTTTGGTGAACGTGTGAGAATCCAGATTCATTCGCTGTTTTATGCCAGAAACAAGCGCAGAACTTGCAAAAACTCTGCCCTCAGATACTGATTATAACAGGACACGGGGCCGACTCTTAAAGGGAATCTGTCCTCATACCTGAAAGTAAAACCACTGAGCAGATGAGCGCTTGTCAGGTAAAAGAAACGCACTTGGTCCCATGTTGATATCTGGCCCCAATTCAGAGAAATAAACTTTTGTGGTTCAGGCAAATGAGCCCCTAGGTGCAATTAGGGCATTGCTATTGCACCCGAAGCTCCAATCAGTTTTGATGGACAGGGCCAGATACGGTAGGTGTAATAAAGCCTGGCCCTGAGGTGTGGCGGCTGCGATGTACAGGGCTGGAGATCGCCGCGCAGATGGAATCTGTATTAAGCATCGGCCCAGCGATCACTAGACATGTATGTGCAGATTTCAGTGCCAGGGGTGATTACCTCTGCATTCCCTGGCACTTTCTCTGCCCTCGTTGCACCTACGGGATCATTTCCATAAACCACAAAGGCTCATTTCTCTGAATTGGGGCCACATACCAACATGGGCAAGAAGGGGGATAACTTAATAGAACCGGAAGTCAATTTTAATGTATAGAAAAAAGCAGCATAATTAAAGAGGACCCGTCACCTCCCCTGACATGTCCGTTTCTGTAGCTACATAAAAATTCTGAAGCATCTATGCTTGTATGTTCCTCTGTTATTTCTACTAGAAGTTATGAATAAATTACCAGCAGCTTGCAGTAAAGGTGTTACAAGTTGGGGGTGTGTCCCTGTACAGTCTGACACCAGCAGCACTGATTGGACAGTCAGACACACGCTACTACAAACCAGCAGTACCTTTACTGCAGACTGCTGACAAGTTACTTGTAAGCTTCTAGCAGGAATAATACAGGAATAGCACAACACAAGAATAGATGCTCCAGAATTCTTAGGCTCCATTTACACGTCCTGTTTTTCTTTCCTGATTCGATCCTGATCCATTAATTTCAATGGGTCCTGAAAAAATCAGGATCGAATCAGGAAAGAAAAACAGGACGTGTGAATGGAGCCTTATTCAATGGGGAAAGCAAGTATTTGCTAAAGCAGACAAGTCAGGAGAGGGGACAGGTCCTCATGAAAACACATTATCTTTAGGCCCCTTTCACACGACCGTATGCCCTCTGAGACATACAGTCCGTGAGTGTGAGTGGGCCATATGTCCTGGAGCGGCATTGATCGTGAACACGGGAGCGCACAGCGTCATAGATTACAATGATACTGTGCACGTCGGGCCGCCCGTGGGGCTATTGTCCTGCATTTATAAAATCATAATGTCAGAAAGTATGTGTCCCCCTCCAAAGTACATGACAGTTCTGATCACCTAGTCACCAAAGATGTTCTTGTTCACCAAGGAGAGGCCTCATTACGATACAGAATAAATATGAGGCCTGCAGGTTCTGGCTTCATTTACGTCCCTAAGGACAGGGAATGTCATAATGAACACTGCATGCACAAGATTTCCTCCCTTTGTGTAATGAAGGACTAATAGGTGTACAAAGATGGCCGTCACAAGGACAATCAGCCAAGACAGCAGCATTCCCTGATGGCAGTGTGGAGGAGCTTCCCTCTGTCTAAACACTTGGATGCCGCAGTCAGCACTGACCACTGAATCTAAGTGGTTAAACAGCCATGATCATCTCCAATGTGCTGTATACTACACATGGGAATTTGTGCCAAAACCCACTTGTCCATGATGTAAGTGGATGACATGGAGGTGGTTAAAGGAACGCATTGCTTCAGGACAATCCTTTGTCCTTAGATGGGACACCTGGCAATAAGTTGATCAGAGGGTGGGACCCTACAGAGATCAGCTAACAGAGGAGCCGGCCACCATGCTGCACATGTCCAGTACACATCACAGGCTGTCTGTGCATTGCATGGGCCTGTAGGGTGCCACCAAGACAGAAACTCAGGAGAAAGGATGGGCACCCTGAAAGGGCATCAGGGCTCCCTCACGGTCTTGAGGCACAGCAGTGACATGTCTTTGTTGCACACATGTGCTGAGGCCTGTGGGTGGCTGCAGCGGTCTCATCACCAAAAACAGATCCCTGCCACTTCCAATCTGTCAGGGGGTGCCGAGACCCTCGTTCTGGAACAGAGGACGTTTTAAAAGGTGACGTCTTCTTTATCCCACTCCTGTCTGCCATTCAAGTTTGACTTAACAAGACAGCATGTGCTCCAACCATGTCCTAGTCCTACTATTAGGCAGAAAGGACGCTGTATGCCACCATAAACCAATGGTCAGGTGGGCGGCGGGCGCTGCAGTGACCAGTCACCGTTCCCTGACTGTAAGAATGGGCGCAGTTATATAAAAGGGGGCCGGCAATGGAACAAATACATCAATTACACCCATCAACTTCCATTATCCAAAACCGGGTTCCTTTAGATACACACAGTTTTATTATACTTTAATACAATATAATAATACATAGACATACATGCACTGGCAATGGGTGACAGTAACCAGCCACAGGCACTAGGGTGGGCAGGATCCCCCCCGTCTGTCTATATCACTTTATACACAGGTGAGGACACACAACTACAACAGTATACCACACACCGACTATACAGCAGGACTGGATCCAAAATCCCAGAAGCCATGGAGTTAATGAGGAAGAAGTATCAAAAATACACCAATTTTGTGGCGTTAAAAAGTCACAAACTGTACGTTTGTCAGAGTGTACATAAAATATACAGGTACAGTATACAATACACTGAGTACATGGTACATACAGTATATATAAGGCTGTATACAGTATATCATACACTGAGTATATGGTACATACAGTATATATAAGGCTGTATACAGTATACAATACATGAGATAATACACTGAGTACATGGTACATACAGTGTATATATAAGGCTGTATACAGTATACACAGGTACAGTATATCATACACTGAGTACATGGTACATACAGTGTATATATAAGGCTGTATACAGTATACACAGGTACAGTATATCATACACTGAGTACATGGTACATATACAGTATATATAAGGCTGTATACAGTATACACAGGTACAGTATATAATACACTGAGTACATGGTACATACAGTGTATATATAAGGCTGTATACAGTATACACAGGTACAGTATATAATACACTGAGTACATGGTACATACAGTGTATATATAAGGCTGTATACAGTATACACAGGTACAGTATATAATACACTGAGTACATGTACATAACAGTATATATAAGGCTGTATACAGTATACACAGGTACAGTATATCATACACTGAGTACATGGTACATACAGTGTATATATAAGGCTGTATACAGTATACACAGGTACAGTATATCATACACTGAGTACATGGTACATACAGTGTATATATAAGGCTGTATACAGTATACACAGGTACAGTATATCATACACTGAGTACATGGTACATACAGTGTATATATAAGGCTGTATACAGTATACACAGGTACAGTATATCATACACTGAGTATATGGTACATACAGTGTATATATAAGGCTGTATACAGTATACACAGGTACAGTATATCATACACTGAGTACATGGTACATACAGTATATATAAGGCTGTATACAGTATACACAGGTACAGTATATCATACACTGAGTACATGGTACATACAGTGTATATATAAGGCTGTATACAGTATACACAGGTACAGTATATCATAAAGAGTACATGGTACATACAGTATATATAAGGCTGTATACAGTATACACAGGTACAGTATATCATACACTGAGTATATGGTACATACAGTGTATATATAAGGCTGTATACAGTATACACAGGTACAGTATATCATAAAGAGTACATGGTACATACAGTATATATAAGGCTGTATACAGTTATACACAGGTACGTATATCATACACTGAGTATATGGTACATACAGTGTATATATAAGGTTGTATACAGTATACACAGGTACAGTATATCATACACTGAGTATATGGTACATACAGTGTATATATAAGGCTGTATACAGTATACACAGGTACAGTATATCATACACTGAGTACATGGTACATACAGTATATATAAGGCTGTATACAGTATATACAGGTACAGTATATCATACACTGAGTACATGGTACATACAGTGTATATATAAGGCTGTATACAGTATACACAGGTACAGTATATCATACACTGAGTATATGGTACATACAGTGTATATATAAGGCTGTATACAGTATATCATACAGAGTACATGGTACATACAGTGTATATATAAGGCTGTATACAGTATATACAGTATATAATACACTGAGTGTACATGGTACATACAGTATATATATAAGGCTGTATACAGTAATAAGTATACACAGGTACAGTATATAATACACTGAGTACATGGTACATACAGTGTATATATAAGGCTGTATACAGTATACACAGGTACAGTATATATATAATACACTGAGTAACATGGTACATACAGTGTATATATAAGGCTGTAATACAGTATATACACAGGTACAGTAGTATATCATACACTGAGTACATGGTACATTACAGTGTATATATAAGGCTGTATACAGTATACACAGGTACAGTATATCATACACTGAGTACATGGTACATACAGTGTATATATAAGGCTGTATACAGTATACACAGGTACAGTATATCATACACTGAGTACATGGTACATACAGTATATGATAAGGCTTGTATACAGTATACACAGCGTACAGTATATAATACACTGGAGTACATGGTACAACAGTGTATATACAGGGCTGTATACAGTATACACAGGTACAGTATATAATACACTGATGGTACATCGGGTACATACAGTGTATATATAAGGCTGTACTACAGCTATACCACAGGCCTACAGTATATCATCCACTGAGGACATGGGTACATACAGGTGATATATAAGGGCGGTATACAGTATACACAGGCTACATGTAGTATCAATACATTGCAGTACATGGTAGCATACAGTGTATATATAAGGCTGCTATACACAGGTACAGTATATCATCCACTGAGTACATGGTACATACAGTGTATATATAAGGCTGTATACACAGGTACAGTATATCATACACTGAGTACATGGTACATACAGTGTATATATAAGGCTGTATACAGTATACACAGGTACAGTATATAATACACTGAGTACATGGTACATACAGTGTATATATAAGGCTGTATACACAGGTACAGTATATCATACACTGAGTACATGGTACATACAGTATATATAAGGCTGTATACAGTATACACAGGTACAGTATATCATACACTGAGTACATGGTACATACAGTGTATATATAAGGCTGTATACAGTATACACAGGTACAGTATATCATACACTGAGTACATGGTACATACAGTGAATATATAAGGCTGTATACAGTATACACAGGTACAGTATATCATACACTGAGTACATGGTATATACAGTATATATAAGGCTGTATACAGTATACACAGGTACAGTATATAATACACTGAGTACATGGTATATACAGTATATATAAGGCTGTATACAGTATACACAGGTACAGTATATAATACACTGAGTACGATGGTATATACGTATATATAAGGCTGTATACAGTATACACAGGTACAGTATATCATACACTGAGTACATGGTATATACAGTAATATAATAAGGCTGTATACAGTATACACAGGTACAGTATATCATACACCGAGTACATGGTACATACAGTATATATAAGGCTGTATACAGTATACACAGGTACAGTATATAATACACTGAGTACATGGTACATACAGTGTATATATAAGGCTGTATACAGTATACACAGGTACAGTATATCATACACTGAGTATATGGTACATACAG
The DNA here is from genome assembly GCA_900303285.1 of Rhinella marina. Classification (NCBI taxonomy): domain Eukaryota; kingdom Metazoa; phylum Chordata; class Amphibia; order Anura; family Bufonidae; genus Rhinella; species Rhinella marina. Next base: position 5,368 of record ONZH01009754.1, on the reverse strand, counting down.
TATATATAAGGCTGTATACAGTATACACAGGTACAGTATATCATAAAGAGTACATGGTACATACAGTATATATAAGGCTGTATACAGTATACACAGGTACAGTATATCATACACTGAGTATATGGTACATACAGTGTATATATAAGGTTGTATACAGTATACACAGGTACAGTATATCATACACTGAGTATATGGTACATACAGTGTATATATAAGGCTGTATACAGTATACACAGGTACAGTATATCATACACTGAGTATATGGTACATACAGTGTATATATAAGGCTGTATACAGTATACACAGGTACAGTATATCATAAAGAGTAAATGGTACATACAGTATATATAAGGCTGTATACAGTATACACAGGTACAGTATATCATACACTGAGTATATGGTACATACAGTGTATATATAAGGTTGTATACAGTATACACAGGTACAGTATATCATACACTGAGTACATGGTATATACAGTATATATAAGGCTGTATACAGTATATACAGGTACAGTATATAATACACTGAGTACATGGTACATACAGTGTATATATAAGGCTGTATACACAGGTACAGTATATCATACACTGAGTACATGGTACATACAGTATATATAAGGCTGTATACAGTATACACAGGTACAGTATATCATACACTGAGTACATGGTACACACAGTGTATATATAAGGCTGTATACAGTATACACAGGTACAGTATATCATACACTGAGTATATGGTACACACAGTGTATATATAAGGCAGTATACAGTATATCATACTGTGAGTACATGGTACATTTATACAGTGTATACACAGGTACAGTACAGCATACACTAGGTACATGCAGTGTACATACACATACAGGCTGTATACACAGGTACAGTATGTAATACACTGAGTACATGGCACATACAGTGTATATAAAAGGCTGTATACACAGGTACAGTATGTAATACATCGGGTACATGTAAGGTACATACAGTATATAAAAGGCAGTATGCACAGGCATAGTACAGCATACGCCGGGTACATGCAGGGCACATAGAGATGTGTACATGGAGGTGTCATGGTGGTGCTCACTTACAGTCTAGGTGCTTCTTCTTGGGCCCCATCACCTCATGAGTGGTCGCCTTGCACACGGCTTTAGCCAGGGCCGAGCCGGTGACGCTGTGCTGGGCCGCCGTGATCCGGTCTGTGATGGACTGACCCGACATTCTCCGCGTTGACACTCCGGGCCGGGCCTACCGATTCAGGGATCCTGTCACTGCCGGCTCCTCCGTTCTCAGCTCACCCGCTTCTGGGTCACCGTGCCCGGAGGCTGCCCTGACAGGTGGTCTTGACAGACGGAATGGCAGCAGCAGGAGTCCTGGCCCTCACACGGCTCTCCGTGTCTTCCTGCCCTCTCTTCCTTTCCGGTTTCTCTCCCTTCTTCTCTCTTTTTACCTCACACTTCACTCCTAAGACAAAATGGCGGCGCAGTGTCATGTGACCGCGGTCCGCAGAGCACCGGGTGTTGTTAAGGTGGTACTAGTTGGTGTCTGGAACCGGAGCCGAGGATGGAGAGTGTGTGCCCCGAGTGCGAGGGAAGAGGCAGAGTATAGCGGGGGAGGGCTGAGGAGCCGCACTCGCATTCCATGAATTTAAGGTGGGCTGGAATGTGAGAGGAGATACGGTGTAGTGGACCGCATCCGAGAAATCACCGGGCACCCCACTGCGCCCACAGTGTGCCCAGCTCAGGCAATATGAGGACTAGCTGTCATCATAGACGGGAATAAAATGAACTTTATGGACTGTGCTTTCTCCACACAGAGATATAAGTGCTATACCATCTCCACACATACAGATGTGAGGCTATACCATTTCCACACACATGCACAAAGAGATAAGTGAGGCTACACTATCTTCACACACACAGATGTGATGCTATACCATCTCCCCACACACATGTGACGCTATACCATCTCCCCACAGACAGATGTGACGCTATACCATCTCCCCACACACAGATGTGACTCTATACCATCTCCCCACACACAGATGTGATGCTATACCATCTCCCCACACACAGATGTGACTCTATACCATCTCCCCACACACAGATGTGATGCTATACCATCTCCACACACACAGATGTGACTCTATACCATCTCCCCACACACAGATGTGATGCTATACCATCTGCACACAAACAGATGTGACGCTATACCATCTCCCACACACAGATGTGACTCTATACCATCTCCCCACACACAGATGTGATGCTATACATCTCCCACACACAGATGTGATGCTATACCATCTGCACACAAACAGATGTGACGCTATACCATCTCCCCACACACAGATGTGACGCTATACCATCTCCACACACACAGATGTGACTCTATACCATCTCCCCACACACAGATGTGATGCTATACTATCTCCCCACACACAGATGTGACTCTATACCATCTCCCCACACACAGATGTGATGCTATACATCTCCCCACACACAGATGTGATGCTATACCATCTGCACAAAACAGATGTGACGCTATACCATCTCCCCACACACAGATGTGACGCTATACCATCTCCCCACACACAGATGTGATGCTATACCATCTCCCCACACACAGATGTGATGCTATACCATCTGCACACAAACAGATGTGACGCTATACCATCTTCCCACACACAGATGTGACGCTATAACCATCTCCCCACACACAGATGTGATGCTATACCATCTGCACACACACAGATGTGACGCTATACCATCTCCCCACACACAGATGTGATGCATACATCTCCCCACACACAGATGTGACGCTATACCATCTCCCCACACACAGATGTGACCAAATACCATCTTCCCACACACAGATGTGACGCTATACCATCTCCCCACACACAGATGTGACGCTATACCATCTCCCCACACATAGATGTGACGCTATACCATCTCCCCACTCACAGATGTGACGCTATACCATCTCCCCACTCACAGATGTGACGCTATACCATCTCCACACACAGATGTGACGCTATACCATCCCCCACACACAGATGTAACGCTATACCATCTCCCACACACAGATGTGACGCTATACCATCTCCCCACACATAGATGTGACGCTATACCATCTCCCCACTCACAGATGTGACGCTATACCATCTCCACACACACAGATGTGACGCTATACCATCGCCCCACACACAGATGTGACGCTATACCATCTCCCCACTCACAGATGTGACGCTATACCATCTCCCCACTCACAGATGTGACGCTATACCATCTCCACACACAGATGTGACGCTATACCATCTCCACACACATATAAGTGACTCTACACTGTCTCCTCACACGCAGAATATAAGTGATGCTATACCAGGCGTGGCCAACCTTACAGACACAAAGAGCCAGGAAAAAAAAACATATATGACTACCAGGAGCCACAAACTATACATTGGCACACGAGTCATCGTATTTTTCATCCTATGAGATGCACCTAGGTTTTAGTGGAGAAAAATAAGAAAAAAAATTTTTTTCATCTGATCTTATTTTTCATTAGCAGAAAAAAAAGAAAAAAATATTTTTCATCAGACCTCAGATCAAACTCCTAAATCAGACCCTAAATCCTCATCTGACCTAAAATATGATCATCACCACAAATCAGACTCCCAGTGTCAGACCCTCAGTACTCAGATCTCCCCCATTACTCAGATCTCCTCCCATGCTCAGATTTGACCCCCCATGTTCAGATTAGACCGTCCATGCTCACACCAGATCCCCATGCCCAAATCTGACCCTCATCAGTTTTTATTCAGAACCCCTATTCATCAGACCCCAGACAATGCTCAGATTCAGAAGACCCCCATGCTCAGACACCCCCATGCTCAGATTAGAATGCTCATATCAGACCCCCATGCTTCAGATCAGACCCCCATGCTCAGATCAGCAGACCCCATGCTCAGATGCTCAGATTCAGACACCATGCTCAGATTTAGACCCCCATGCTCAGATCAGATTAGATCCACCCCCATGCTCAGATTAGATCCTCCCATGCTCAGATCAGACACCCCATGCTCAGATCAGACACCCCCATGCTCAGATTAGATCCTCCCCATGCTCTCAGACCCTCCCATGCTCAGATCAGACTCCCCATGCTCAATCAGACTCCCCATGCTCAGATCCTCGATCAGATCAGCCATGCTAGATCAGAAGCCCCATGCTCAGATTAGATAAAGACACCCCCATGCTCAGATCAGACCCCCCATGCTCCACCCCATCTCAGATCAGCCACATGCTCAGATCAGAACCTTCCATGCCTAGATCAGACCCCCATACGCATTCTATAATTTAGAAAAATCCTACCTCCCCTGATTGGGCACCTGCTACTCTGCAGGTCTGACACGCTCTCCAATGTGACCTGATGCGCACGCCAGGTGATAGTTCACGTCTCCACATACCACATTCTGATACTGTGTGCATCAAGACGTAGTGAAGAGTGAGCTGGAGCTGCAGAGTAGTAATGGTGCTCCATCAGGAAAGGAGATCTGAGCATGGGGTGGAGAGTGTGGCGGCCTGACTGCTTCCCGGCTCCACCAAAAGAGCCACACTTGAAGAGGCAAAGAGCCACAGGTTGGCCACCCTGCATACGCGTCTCCACACACAGATAAGGATGCTATACCTCCCACACACACACATATAAGTGAAGCTAAGCCATCTCCATACACAGAGATGTGACTCTATACCATCTCCACACACACACACAGAGATAAGTGACGCTATACTGTCTCCACACAAAGAGAGATAAGTGATGCTATACCATCTCCACACACACACATATAAGTGAAGCTAAGCCATCTCCATACACAGAGATGTGACTCTATACCATCTCCACACACACACACAGAGATAAGTGACGCATACGTCTCCACACACACAGAGATAAGTGATGCTATCCTGCTCCAACACACAGATAAGTGATGCTTAACTGTCGTCTCCACACACCACACACATATAAGTGACCTATACCGTCTCCAGACTACCAGAGATAAATGACACTATACTATCTCCACACGCACAGAGATAAGTGACACTATACCGTCTCCACACAACACACATAAGTGACACTATACGTCTCACACACACACACACATATAAGTGACACTATACGTCTCCACACAGACAGAGATAAGTGACACTATACCGTCTCCACACACACAGAGATAAGTGACACTATACGCTCAACACAAGATAAGTGACGCTATACTGTCTCCACACACACAGAGATAAGTGACGCTATAACCGTCTCCACACACAGAGATAAGTGACACTATACCTCCACACACACAGAGATAAGTGACACTATAC